>CM037795.1:8195316-8233544 GCA_021229015.1 Solen grandis
CTCTCCTCTCTCCCCCTATAATAACCCCCCCTTTCCAACTTTTCAATTTTAAAGCAGTGTCTATGTAATCTTTGTTTTTAATAATTACAATCTAAGTTTCACAAATAATACAAGGGGCTGCCATGGCCGAGCGGTTACAGTCGTGGACTACAAATCCCTCAGCTCTCAACGCTGTAGGTTAGAATCCCGGTAGGGACTCCGATTTTTCATGTGAGGAAGCCTTCCAGCTGGCTTGCAGAAGGTCGGTGGTTCTACCTGGTACCTCTGTGTACTCGGGGTATTCCTCCACCTGAAATTTAGCTGGACGTTGCTATATGATTGAAATACTATCGAAGCGACGGTAAACCCCAATACAACAAATAATACAGAGAAAAACTTTGAATGAAAATAATGATCAAATAATCTCAAATGTTTTGCTATCGAAAGGGTTAATATCAGACGGATGGTCATTTGGAGCAGAAGTTAATTTATGCATCAAAATTCAAAATAGATCAAATTAATTTTGTAATCATATTTATTGATTTTGCATTTATCTCTGTATTTTATTGTATAAATTAAATAAAAAGACCATATAAATTGCTGCTCATATTGAATCTCATTAGATTCATATTAAGGTAAAGTCCCTGTAATGGTTCTGCTACATTTCAGACCTCATATGTGGTCCAAAAAAACAAATTAACCCTAGTGTGGGACCAATTTTGACCCCAGGGCCATGATCTGAAAACTTAGTTCAGGTCCACAAGGCCATGTTACATACTAAATATCTAAACCCATGATCTTGTGGTTTCTGACAAGGATATCTTATAAAAATCTTTCCTATGTAAGTCTATGTTAAATAAAGTGAATCAAACTTGGTAGATGTCCATAAGGCAAGATACACACCAAATATCTAAACTTCAGGTCTTTTGATGTCTGAGAAGATGATTTTTCTAGATTTTCCTATTTAGGCCTATGTAATATCAAGTGACCCCTGGGGCAGGGCCAATTTTGAACACAGAGCCATGATTTGAGCAAACTTGGTAGATGTCCAAAAGGCAATGTTACAGACCAAATATCTAAACTCCTGGCCTTGTAGTTCCTTACAAAATTTTTTTTATAGAAATTCCTATTTATATGCCTTTGTAAAAATCAAGTGACCCATGGGGCAGGGCCAATTTTGACCCCAGCGCCATGATTTGAACAAACCTGGTAGATGTTTATAAGGCAATGATACACACCAAATATCTTAACTCCAGGCCTTGTGGTTTCTAAGAAGATTTTTCTATTTTTTTTCCTACATAAGCCCATGTTAATTCAAGTGACCCATGGGGTGGGGCAAAATTCGACCCAAGGGCCATGCTTTGAACAAACCTGGTAGATGTCCACTAGACAATGCTACACACCAAATATCTAAACTCCAGGCCTTGTGGTTTCTAAGAAGAAGATTTTCTAGTTTTTGGGTTGTTTTTTTCAGACATACGCCTTTGTAAAACCAAGTGACCCCTGGGGCGGGGTTCAATTTTTAACTCCAGGGTTATGATTTGAACAAACTTGGTAGAGGTGCACTGGACAATGTACACACCAAATATCTAAGCTCTAGGCCTTTGCAGCAGAAGATTTTCAAAGTTTGCATTTTAAATCTATTTTTAGCTCCTGTGACCTACTTTTTCAACAAATCAAAATAATTTGAACAATCTTGACAGAGGGCATCATAAGGATGATTCCTGTGAAGTTTGGTCAAAATACATTAAGCAGTTAAGGAGGAGATGTTTAAAAGGAAATTGTTGATGCAGATGCACGGACGCACGACAAAAGGCGATCACAAAAGTTCACCATGAACATGTTGTGCTCAGGTGAACTAATAAAAACAAAATAATGCCTTAAAGAAGTAGTAAAGAACTATATATAATGAAAATCAAATTTATTTATTCATGTTGAACATTAACATTATCACATGATCTATGAAAAAAAATGGCATGTCCCTAAGTACTGGGACACTTTTGAAAAATTATTTTTCGACACTGCTTAATATTTAAGGAAATCATGCAATTGCTTCAATTTCATGTTTTCCCCAAAACTGAAAAGATAATAGTTGGACAAGCTTTAATACCCTTTCTTAAAGTTCATCCTGAATATGTCCTGATATTTCATGAACTTTCAAAACAAGAGTGACAAGATGGCCCTGTGTTGCTCACTTGAGTAAGATTGATGTTAAACACATCCTGATGACCTACTTTTTTTATCCTACTGACCCAATTTCTGACTCAATGAGATTTTTTTAGTTGGGCTAAACATGTGACTCTTGATGTTTCAAGGTTTTCCTAAAAGTTGCCCTGATTTCCAACTTTTTGACCCCACCTGACCCAGTTTCATGCCATAATTTTATGTAAATACAAATTATGACCAGTTCCATGAAGGTTGGGACAAAAGTGGCATCTTTAGTATTCACCAGGTCTAATGACAAATTTTTTTTTAAGATTACCTTAGCTGATGAACTACTTTTTCACCCAGTGTGACCCAATTTCGAAATCATTTGAGATATCATTGAGACAAATATTCTAAGTTTTATGAAGATTCAGTCAAAATGTAGCATCTAGTAGGTTTTTGGGAGATTAAGCAATGTAAACTCATTTTTGACCCCTTGTGACTCAATTTAAAACTCATCCAGATATCATAGAGACAATCATTCTGGCCAAGTTTTATGCAGATAGGGCAAATAAGTTGTTGATGATGGATGACAGATGAATACCTATTCTAAGCTCAAATGCTCAGGTGAGCTTAAAACTGCTATTTTTTTAACTAGATTATTTCCTGTCTTTTCTTTAAAAAAGTTTATGATTTAACTGTGTCAGATATAGCGCTTTTATCATATATAACATTATTATATCATCCATATTTAAATTAAATGTGACTACTCTCTGTTATTTGAGAGTGATTTATTATGGTCCAAACACAACTTTATGAAGTACTTGGCTGAAACCTGTCAAACATGGGAAGCTTTTCTTGTTCAAGTAATGAGATACAAATGCAAGTTCTTCAATTCAGAGTGGGCAGTTCCCACGATGGCATCTGATCAAAATGGATGTTATCATAGTTATGCATTCTTTATTCATTCCTAATCAAATTCATAAATTTATCAGCAGCTTCAAAATGCTGTAGTGCAATGTAATTATGTAATTATATTGTAATTACAGATCGACATAGCTTTTTAAATGTAATTTCTATGGTTACTTGCAATCATTACCAAGCTAATATTTTTTTCAATATTTCAAGTTTTCATTTTCTTCCACTTTTCTTTTATCTTTTAGATTCTCCAACATGTGTGATGTGCCAATTACAAATAGGAAACAAGATGAGTGGACTCAGACAGACAAAGAATTTAAACAAATAGGGCACAACCATGGCAAGCATTGTAGGCTCAATCTCTCCCATAGCACCACCAGAATTAGGTCACTTAACATGTATTTAATCAGAAAATATTTTGCAACCTTAAAGTTTAATGAGGTAAAATTGCAAAGCATATTGGGCATTTAAAAAGAGTCCTATAGTATGTCATTTCATATAACTATCACTCACTGAAAGCATTGTCTTAAATCAATTTTCCTCATTTCAGCAATTTCTTTTATGAGATTTTGAGCTGATCATTTGTGCAAAATATAATAAATTCTGGCCATCTATTTCAGGGAAGAATTTCTATTGAGAGTAGCTGACCGCCTTTATATTAGAAACTGATCAACTTCATTTAAGCAACCATGATGGATGGCCATGAGGAGATCATTAAATTTTGTGCAAAATGAAATTCAAACCTGAGCACTGGTTTTAAAGATTAAGATCTTTTAAATCTTTTGTAACAAGCATTCTGAAAGTATTGCTTAGGCAATACTAAGTCCCCTACCCGCAAATAGAAAACTAAGAACCCCTGCCCCACTTCATGCTGCAACTCAAACTTGATCTGTAGCTCATGGTGGTAGAACTCACTACCGAATATTAGATCAATATCTGCAAGTGTTTAGAAAAAAATCCAGAAAAATGCTATTTAAAGAAATTTTCTAAGTCCAAGGCCTGTAATTTCGTAAAAAATCAGTGGACTAGAACAAAACTCGCACTTGATCTGTAGCTCATGGTGGTAGACTCAAATACCAAATAAAGCGTTTTGAAAAAAGTCTGGAAAACTGCTATTTTAGAAAAATTTTCTAAGTCCAAGGCCCGTAATTTCGACAAAAATCAGTGGACAGGAACAAAACTCAAACTTGAACCTTGGACTCAGCTCTGAGAGCCTTATTACAAAATGTTCTAATAATAATTCTGTACATTCATTACCAACGCTCTTTTCCATTAAGTAAGATGCCCTCATTACTGACATTCCCATCCATTAAGTAGGTGCCTCATTACTGACATTCCCATCCATTAAGTAGGTGCCTCATTACTGACAATCCCATCCATTAAGAAGGTGCCTCATTACAGACATTCACATCCATTAAGTAGGTGCCTCATTACTGACATTCCCATCCATTAAGTAGGTGCCTCATTACTGTCCATTAAGTAGGTGCCTCATTACTGACATTCCCATTCATTAAGTAGGTGCCTCATTACCGACATTCCCATCCTTTAAGTAGGTGCCTCATTAATGAAGTCCCATCCATTTATTAGGTGCCTCATTACTGATGTTCCCATCCATAAGTGGGTGCCTCGATCATTACTCATGTTCCCATCCATTAAGTAGGTGCTTGGTCATTACCAATGAGCAAATGTCTCATTACTGATGTTCTAATCAATTAGCAAGTGCCAAACAAATAGGCATGTTCTCATTACAAAATGTTCTATCTTTTCTTTTCAATGCTCTTATCCATAAGCAGGTGCCCTCATTGTTGATATTCGCACCAAGCAAGGGAATTCAGGTGGCATCATTACTGATGGTCCCATACATCAACAGGTGCCCTTACTACCAATGCTCCAAATACTATAAGCAGTGCCTCCATTACCTATAGTCCAATCCATAAGCAGATGCCACCAAATATAAGCAGGTGCATTACATATTGCTGATGTTTGTATCAATGCCAAAAACACAGGAGGGATGAATTTAGTACTGCAAAAATTGTCACAGATACCCAATTTCTTTCTTGAACAGCAGTATCAAAAACTGTTATATTATTAAACAGATTTTGTCCTTTGAACTCACTCATAAATTTGTTAATCTCATTTGATTGATTTTTTTTGACAGACTGATCAAAGAGTCCCTGATCACAGAGTCATCTGTTTTATGTTAGAAGTAATCAAATTCCAGGAAGTTACATTTAAATCTAAAGATGGACCCATAAATTTGTATCATAATTGACTTATTCAAAAATAAATGAAATAATTCTTCTAGTGCATACCTTCATTTTTCCTTTCCATAAGCTAAAGATAATCTTTTTCTCATCAATTTCAGCATGGGTATAGCTATTTATGAGCCAATAGAGATGAACATGCAGATTGGATCCCCAATGTTCGGGAAATATCTCTTTTTATGAAGATTTATCTCTTTGATGAAGACAATGAATCTAATTGTCTTTCCATCTCTGAGTCCCCTCCAAACTTGACCACAAGGCTATATTCTTTAACGTTGAGTTCCTTAATAAATGTCAAGAAACTACTGCTAAAGACTGTTTGCATTAAAAAAATGTTCTAAATAAAAGCTCAGTATCATGATCAAGGGGAAATATTTTGTTTCTAAGAGTTTTATGTGGAAAAATTACCCATCTATCAAAAATGTAAGCTGTAATTGTTAGAGGGGAATTAGTTGTTAGTGCAAAAAGAGTTCAATGGAACTGCGTATCTGATCAAATAAGGAAATCACTTGGATTTCAACTGATTCTTTAAGTTAATGACTCAATTCCATGAATCTAATCAAGGATAACTGGTTATGATTTTAAAATTCTATTTTATCTCTCTGTTGGATTCTAGCTGTCTATAAAACAAGAGATTAAAAAATGATAGATCTTTAATGCTTGTACAAACAATTTCTGCTTTCTCATTATTGGTGAAACCTGTAAGTGCAAATTCTTTTATCTGACAAACTTAACGCCAGGGCATGCTGTTTGACTCATGATACTTTTTAGCTTACCTGAGGCACAACGAGCTCATGGCGAGCTATTGTGATCGCCTTTTTGTCCGGCTTTCGTGCGTGCATGCCCGCCCGCATCCGGCATCAACAATTTTCTTTAAACAACATCTCCTCCTTAACCACTGGGCCATTTTGATGAAACTTTACAGAATGTTCCTGGGTGATGCCCTTTCAAAGTTGTTCAAATTATTTTATTTCATGCAGAAATCTGTTTGCCATGGCAACAGAAAGAAATAAAATATGAACATTTGAAAATCTTCTCTCCAAAACTACTGGCCAGATTTAAGTTAATTGGTACAGATGTTCCTTAGGTCACTCTCTAACCAAAATTGTTCAAATTATTTTTATCCTTTGAAAAACATGGCTGCCAGGGGCGGAGCTTGTTTTCCTTATATGTATGTAAAAAAACTGCAAAAATCTTCTTCTCCAAAGGTACTGGCTGGATTTCAAAGTTACTTGGCATAGATGTTCCTTGGGTCACTCTCTACCAAATTGTTCAAATTATTTTGAATCGTTGAAAAACATGGCTGTAGGGGCAGATCCCGATTTCCTAATATGTATATAGTACAAATGGAAAAATCTTCTTGGCCAAAAGTACTGGATGGATTTCAAAGTTATTTGTCACAGATGTACCTTTGGTCACTCTCTACCTAGATTGTTCAGATTAATTTGATCCATTGATCCAGGGACTAAGCCCATTTTCCTTATATGTATATAGTACAAATTTGAAAATTCCTATGTCCAAAAGTACTCTCTTGACTTATGGCTGGCAGAGGCAGAGCCCATTTTTCACAATATCATAAGATATTTACTGTTTACTTTTCCTCCCACTTATATCTTGTTCTCAGGTGAGCGACCAGGGCCATCATATCCCTCTTGTTTGTATGACCTACCTATTATATTTTGAAATGATGTAAATGAAAACCACAATTACCCTCTTCATATGGAACTGAAAAACAGATCTGTCGATGATTGAGGTATATTGTTAACAGTTTTATTTAACACCTTGCGTTTTCAAACACCTTTATTTCTGGATGAGGACTAGCCAAATGAGTGCTTTTTTTCATAATATATATCAAAGAAAGGGAGGTAATTGTCAAACTGTTTTTTCAAAATCATGTTCAAAGTTATCTATCTTGAACAAGGGAAAACACAAAATACTGCAATTATTTATTCCAATAAAATACAAGTCAAAACTTATCACTGAAAAATGATGAATACCCCCTAGAAAACTGCTTTGTTATAGTTCCTGTTACTATGCAGATAAACATTTGAAACAAGAGCCCATGAAGGCCCTAAATCGCTCACCTGAGATAAATGGGTTGACCCAAGGAACATCTGTACCAATTTATTTTAAAATCTGGCCAGTAGTTTTGAAGAAGATGATTGTTAAAGTTTTCATATTTTTTTTTCTTATTGTTGCCATGGCAACCAGAGTTCTATATGGATCAAGTTTATTTTAGCAACTTTTTGTAAAGTGACGCAAGGATCATTCCTGCCAAATTTAATCAAATTCTGTCCAGGGGTTTCAGAGAAGATGTTTTTTAAAGGGTTTTATTAAGGCAAATAAGCCCCGCCCCTGGCGGCCACGTTTTTTACGGATGGGAAAATTTATTTAGCAACTTTGGTAAGGTTGCCCCAAAGGGAAACATCTGTACCAATTTTTTTTTAAAATCTGGCCAGTAGTTTTGAAGAAGATGATTTTTAAAGTTTTCATTTTATTTTTTATTTTGTTGCCATGGCAACCAGAGTTCTACATGGATCAAGTTTATTTTAGCAACTTTTGTGAAGGTTGACCCAAGGATCACCCCTTTGCCAAGTTTAATCTAAAATCTGTCCAGTGGTTTCAGAGGAAATGTTGTTTAAAGTTTTCTCTATATACATATAAGGCAAAAAAGCCCCGCCCCTGATGGCCATGTTTTTTTACAGATCGGAATCATTTAGCAACTTTGGTTAAGGTTGACCCAAAGGGAACATCTGTACCAATTTATTTTAAAATCTGGCCAGTAGTTTTGAAGAAGATGATTTTAAAGTTTTCAATTTTTTTTTTTTTTGTTGCCATGGCAACCAATTCTACATGGATAAAGTTTTTTTTAGCAACTTTTATGAAGGTTGACCCCAAGGATCACCCCTGCCAAGTTTTAAGCAAATTCAGTCCAGTGTTTCAGAGGAGATCCTGTTTAAAGTTTTCCCTATATACAATAAGGCAAATAAGCCCCGCCCCTGGCAGCCATTTTTTTGACGGATGGGAATAATTTTAGCAACTTTGGTAGAGGTTGACCGAAGGAAAACATCGTACCAATTATTTTAAAATCTGGAGAGTATTTTGAAGAAGATGATTTTTAAAGGTTTTTTTTTGTTTTTTTGTTGCCATGGCAACCAAGTTCTACATGGATCAAGTTTATTTTAGCAACTTTTGTGAAGGTTGACCCAAGGATCATCCCTGCCAATTTAAACAAATTCTGTCCAGTGGTTTCAGAGGAGATGTTGTTTAAAGGTTTCTCTATATACATATAAGGCAAATAAGCCCCGCCCTGATGGCCATGTTTTTTACGGATCGGAATAATTTTAGAACTTTGGTAAGGTTGACCCAAGGAACATCTGTACCAAATTATTTTGAAATCGGCCAGTAGTTTTGAAGGATTGATTTTTAAATTTTTCCCAATTATTTTTAGTTCACCTGAGCACATAGTGCTCAAGGTGAGCTTTTGTGATCGCCCTTCGTCCGGCGTCCGTCGTCGTCCGTCGTGCGCGTGCGACGTGCGTCGTCAACAATTTGCTTTAAACGACATCTCCTCTGAAACCGCTGGACAGAATTTAATGAAACTTTGCAGGAATGTTCCTTGGGTGGGGCTCTACAAAAGTTGCTAAAATAAAGTTGATCCATGAAGAACTCGGTTGCCATGGCTACAAAAAGAAAAATAAATTTGAAAACTTTAAAAATCATCCCCTTTCAAAACTTCTGGCCAGATTTCAAAATAATTTGGTACAGATGTTCCTTGGTCAACCTCTACCAAAGTGCTAAAATTATTCCGATCCGTAAAAAAAAAGGCCCCCAGGGGGGGGCTTATTTTTCCTTATATGTATTAGAGAAACCCTTTTTAAAAACCTTCCCCTGAAACCTACAAATTTATTAAAATTGGCAGGAATGTCTTGGGTAACCCCAAAAATTGCTAAAATAAATGACCCTTAAAAACTGGTTTCCATGGCAAAAAAAAGAAAAAAAAAAAGAAAACTTTAAAAAACATCTTCTTAAAACATGGCCCCGATTTTAAAAAAAATTGGTAAAATGTTCCCTTGGGTCAATTTCCAAAATTGCAAAAAATTTTTTCCCATCCGTAAAAAAACATGGGCCGGGGCGGGGGTTATTTGCCTTATATTATTAGGAAACCCCTTTTAAAACTTCCCCTGAAACCCCGGGCAAATTTTTTTAAATTGGCAGGGTGATCCTTGGGGGCAACCCAAAAAAATTGCAAAAAAACTTGACCAGTAGAACTCTGGTTTCCTGGGAACAAAAAGAAAAAAAAATAAAACTTTAAAATCATCTTTTTCAAAATATGGCCAGTTTTAAAAAAAATTTGGGACAGTGTTCCTTGGGTACCCCCTTCCAAAATTGCTAAAAATTTCGATCCAAAAAACAGGCCCCCAGGGGGGGGGCTTATTTGCCTTATTGTTATAGGGAAAAATTTTTAACAACATTTCCCCTGAAACCCTGGACAGAATTTGATTAAACTTGGCGGGATATCCTTGGGGGCAAACCTTCACAAAAATTGTAAAATAAATTTGATCCCGTAGAAAATTTGGTTTCCAAAGGCAACAAAAAGAAAAAAAAATGAAAACTTTAAAAAAACATCTTCTTCAAAATATGGGCCAATTTTTAAAAAAAAATTGGGCGATTTTCTTGGGTCAAATTACCAAAGTTGCTAAAAAAAATTTTTTGATCCTAAAAAAACATGGCCCCCAGGGGGGGGTTTTTTGCCTTATTGTAATAGGAAACTTTTAAAAACTCTCCCCTGAACCACTGGGGAGAATTTGATTAAACTTGGAGGGATGTCCTTGGTGAGCTAAAAATAACAAAGTGCCATAACTCATTCAAAGTCAAAATGAATCATAACAAAGCCAACAATATGTGCAAACTACACTTAGTACTTATTAGTCTTGGAGTTTTCATCAAAATTTGACCAAAGGTAGCCAAGAAACAAGCAAACAAATCTCATACAGACAGACAGATTGGGCGGACCAACAAACAGACAATATGACTCCCATATAGCCCGAAATACTTCAAATCGGGAGTAAGAAAAAAGCAACAAAAAATTAAACATCCAATAATTAAAATTATTGTCAAATAAAATGATTTTAATCGTAATTTCGTAAAAAAAAAATCATCAAAAGTTCCTTCTTTTTATTATTATTATTTATTACTTTTTTGTTGTTAACTTCCATTTCCAAAATAATATTAACTTTATTAATCTATTTTTTTATATAAAATAAAAAGTCAAACCAAATTTTCTTTCTATTTGAAATAGTATCTGAAATATCTATCTTTCTGCTTAGAATGTCCCCGTTATAGTGTAAATTATATGACAACATTACCAAAATCAGGACCTGAGGTCCATTGTTCAAGCTGTTATAAAGGTATTAAAAATAATAAGGGCAAAAATGATAAATTTCACTGTACTAAATTGAAAATTGTCCTGCACTTTTTAAGATTTTTTTGGGGTGTCAGTTTACCGTAAAAGTGCCATGTATATGTGCTTCCATGTATAATGGCACCCTGAATTTGAGGCTCAAAAACCTGAAAAAACATATTTCCCTTCAATAATGTGCATCTTTATCTATACTACGAGGAACCGCCATCTTGTTTTTGCTGGGGGTATTTTGGGGGATTTCAATGCACAACGGGGGAATTTGCAAGTCAGATGTAAAGCAGCAATTATTTTCACAAACCCTTTTGTATCCTGCACATTGCATTTACATTGTTACCTTGATGCTTAATAAAGCCAATAGTTTGAGTAATAATCTTAAAATACTGACACCTTCTAGTTTGTTTTTTCGCAAGTCTGTTAACAAAGGTATTTGCAGTACACAATTATCATGAACAATTGGGTATGTCCAAAATGAAACTAACTAGTCAAAATATCGTCTGAATAAACGACAACCATAAACTGATTGTTATTTATTGGCAATGCTAATATCTGATTTGTTTGTATATCGTCAATTAATTATTATGTAAAGTACAGTACAGAACTTCCAGTTGAAAACCCAACAAAATATAAAATAACAAATATAATATGAGAATAATTGATTTGTAAGCATTTATTTTACAATAACATGATAGAAATCACAAACAGACAACAATATATCCATAGACTTTGTCAATAAGGCTTTTCTAGTGGGTGGGATAAAGTTTTGGGGGGGAAAAAATCTCTTGTATTGTGCACGCCCCTTCTTCAGAAACATTATAAAAGTAAAAGAAATGTGCACTAAAACATAGCATTTTGTGGTATTCCTAATGCTTTCTCTCATAAATCAAGTTTGCAAGGTGTCAGGATAATATAACTTTGTGTGGAATTATGACATTTGTCTATTTCATGGTATTGCAATGAAGTAGCACCATATCTGTCCGATGCAGTTAAAAAAATGACTGTAACACTGTCAGTTGGACTTTATACTCAAGAAAAGCAAAAATTGGGATGTTGTGTTAAAGGAAATATGGCTTAAGACTTTTTCTAGTGCTGAGTAGATAGGGTTATTGGTTTGATACCCCGCTATTAAAATGGTGGTTTGGGATGGCAGTTGAGCTTTGTGCTCAACTTGTAAGTGTATTTCCTGGTGCCAGGATAATGTATGTAACCAAGTGTGGTAACAAGCTACTTGGTTATGGAGTGATTGAAAAAGTAAAGTAGCATTAAAATGTCTGAAGTTGACAAAGTCTCCAAACAAACAAACAACTATCACTGAAAAGATGAATACCCAGATACTGCTTTGTCATAGTTACTGTAACCATGTCAGAGTCTTGACACATGTACAGTTGCAGGATGAAAAAGAGACAACAAAACAACGTAAAATACAAGAGAGCTCTGAAAAACACATGTGCATGTATTGCAGAGAAATAAATTCAATAAATGTAACAAAGTCAGTAAAAAATTTTGCTGATCAACACATGCCAAGGATAGGCACAACTAGACATTGTACTTACCAGTTTCATAAAAGTTTAATAAAAACTGCCAAAAACAGCTAAGAAAAATTACTGACTAATCTCATTTTACAGATGACCAACCAATTGACAGATGTGACTCCTATATCCCACAACCTCCAAAAAACAAAGGGAAGTAACACATGACACATTGAATCAGTAGGACATCAGTTGCCTCCCTTGTAAACACAATTGGATTTAGAGAGATTTAAAATAATTATTTGAACTGACTTTGCTATGATGGTAGTCAATGTTTGATCAGGTTAATACAAATAACACATTGTTTTGTTTTAGATACTGCTTGTTTGCAGTTAATCTAGAAACTGCTAAAAAAATGGAAGTTGAATACACTATAATGTTCTTCTAGCAAGAATTAAAAAGAAATCATCAATTTTCCTGAAAGATTACTGCTGCAAAGCAGTTATCTCGGTGATGACAATGTCTCCCTGTGATAAACCCAGAAATCAATGCTGAAATAAGCACACCACACCATAAAACAAAGCTGGAACATTGTACGGAGGTATCCTCCAGCCCCTAATCATTGCACACGCTTCAATAGACAAACTGATAGCTTTTTCCAGACTTCTTTTCTAACTGCTTATAAGAATGGACAGAGTCACTTGTGGGTTACAAACAAAGCTTAAAAACAGCTCTTGAAGATTGTATTAACTAAATAAAGTTCTGTGATACCACTTCCCTAAAACAATCAAAGGCAAAAAATTAGTGATGACCTCCTTTCTTCAACTTATTATTTTAAATAACCTGGCTCAAACTCAGTTCAATTTGGCTGAAACCGCACCCTCTATAACCAGTTTACTCTCTTCTCCACACAATTTCAATAGTCCTGATTTGTACCCACCATTACATTACTCTCTAAACCAGAATCTCCCAGACAATTACTTGTGTTATTTAGATAACTTAGGCAGATTATTACCTCCATAACCACACACAAAACATGAAAAAAGAACTTTAGTTCTCTGAAAACATGACTTGTGTCACCTGCTGAAGCATGAAGGAAAAAGTGTGACAGACAGACAGACAGATGGACTGACAATGGACAGACAGACAATGCAAGAGTGATCCCTATGTGTCACCTCTGCTTACATCAGGAGACACACAAAAAAAACACGATAAAAAATATTACTCTCCCCTGATATGATGGTGAAGTCTTTGTGTACTGAAAAATCAACTTGGTAAGTGTAGGACATACTGCACTAAAACACTATTTTCGTGAATGCACATTGGCAAAAACTGTTAAATAAAGAAAATGGTATTCCTGAAACACTGGTGCTTGCAGTGCCACGTGATACATTCTACAACATGGCGTGTTCACCAGTTCATGGTATTGTTGATTTTGTAAGTTCAGCCTATGAGTTAGCAAATGTATGAAGAGTGAATGTGATTAGCCAAGTGATGGCAAATAAAATAGAAAACCTAAATAAAGGTTTTATAATTCTTAATAAAGGTTCAATACTGTCTCTGATGGCATTTTCTGTTATGGGGAAATCACCAATAATTATTACAATCACGGACTGTTGCATCGGGTGACCATGTGTTGCATCGGGTGACCATAATGTTGTATCGGGAGATCATATGTTGTATCGTTTGGTCATGTGTTGCATCGGGTGACCATGTGTTGCATCGGTGATCATTGTGTTGCATCAGGTGACCATATGTTGTATCGGGTGATCATGTGTTGCATCCGGTGACCATATGTTGTATCAGGTTGATCATTGTGTTGCATCGGGTGACCATGTGTCTGTATATGAAATCAAATAGTTAAAAATCAAATTCTTAGTCAAAGACCATCTGTGGAACAATTAAGCTGTTTTAAGTGTAACTTAACATCAAGTATAGCAGGTGGAAATGTCATCAGTTTATTTCCCATCTGAACACATGTTCTGTCTAAATTTGATATCTTACATTTTGCTTCCTTTGAGCTGTGACCACTTATGTTGCTTGTGACAATTTGTATCAAATTTTATTTCAGTTAACATCTCACTGAACTATTCATCTCATTATCTTTGGTTCTTATGACCATCTTGACATGTTCCTGCACTAACTTGGACCTCAGCTCTCTGCACTGTTAAAGTCTTGACATAATCTCAACCCTAGCAGGAATTAAACCCAGCAATTGAACCGAGGGATGCAAAGCTTTAAAAATGCATTCAACATCATGGGTATCTTCATCATTACATTATGCTAGCTTACTTACAACAAAAACAGCGTAATAATGGATAAACAATACTACTTTCAAAAGCATTTTAGATAGGTGCATCTGAATAGTATGAAAGAAGGAAGAAAGCTGCATATGATTTAATTTCCATCAGTAAAATATATTTAAATATTTTCCCCTTTAGCTTATTATAATCATTGAGGAAAATTTGCAATATTACACCAATATCCCCTAAAAACATTCTGTTCACAAACTTTATGGTTGTTGTTGTTGTCAGTTTCAAATGCAGCAACAGTCCCCCTGGTGATGTTGATGTCAAACTGAGCTGCTGTAACCATGGCAATGGATGTCAAGCACACATAATTCCTGTGACATAAAAAAACTGCAAGTCTTTTTACTGAACTCTAGTGTTAACAATGAAATGTGTCTGCAATACTGATGCTTAAAATAGAACCAATTTTTGCTTCCATTTTTAAAAGTTTATAACTGTGTATGATGTGTTTCTTCATAGGAATATAGTTTAAACACAAAGGTAAACCTAAGGCAAAATATACTAATTCACCATGTTCATTCAACCATGAAATATAGGTAACAGTCATAACAAGAACTCTCATTGATGATGATGAATACCCCAAGATACCGCTTTGGTCCAGTTATTGCATCGTTGAATACCCCTTGCTGACTTATTGTTTCACTACATGACATCATGCCGTGGGGAAATAGGCAAGCAAACCGTTGTAATACTGTAGTTATTGATTTAATTTATCGACCAATGAAAACGCGAGAACAAACAAAATGAACATGAGAGCATAGAAACAAAAAGCATGGTGGAGAGATGCAACAGAGAACAAACTAGATGAACATGAAGATATAGAAAAAAAAGCATGGTGGAAGATGCAACAGAGAACAAAAAAGACAAACATGAGAACATAGAAACAAAAGCATGGTTGGAAGGTGCAACAGAGAACAAACAAGACAAACATGAGAACTTAGAAATGAAAAGCATGTTGGAAAGTGCAACAGAGAAGAAACAAGACGAACATAAGAACAAAGAAATGAAAAGCATTGTGGAAAGTGCAACAGAGAAGAAACAAGACGAACATAAGAACAAAGAAATGAAAAGCATTGTGGAAGGTGCAACAGAGAACAAAAAAGACGAACATGAGAACATAGAAATGAAATGGATGGTGGAAGATGCAATAGAGAACAAACAAAATGAACATGAGAACAAAGGAACAAAAAGAATGGTGGAAGGTGCAACAAAGAACAAACAAGACAAACATGAGATTATAGAAAGAAAAAGCATGGTGGAAGATGCAACAGAGAACAAACAAGAAGAACATAAGAACATAGAAACGAAAATGAAATTTTTGAAGTAAAATTAATTTTAATTAGTAAATACTTACCTGTTATTACTTCAGGTATGTGTCTATTTGTGCACAGCTTCCAAAACAGAGTCCGCAAAATAAACCATTCCCTAAACCCCCTAGTTACCGGAAGTGTAACCCCCGTTCTCCAATTGTATATGAAGCCATCGAGGGATACAACCACCAGCAAGCGGGGAGGGAGGTGGGACTCTGTAAATAACAGGTAATATTTACTAATAAAAATTAATTTTACTTCAAAAATTTCATTTTAATAGCATAAATACGTTACCTGTTATTACTTCAGGTATGACTTCGTCGCTAAGGCGGGAGGTTGCTAACAAAGAACCTTGATTGCAGCGACACCCGAAGTAGGAAACGACCAAAGCCGCCGAGGCGTCAGACATGATGATTAAACTATCGTCTGAGCCACTACAAGTGGACCCAAATCCACAAGGTTTTGTGATTGGTTAGCCAGTGAGCGGAGATAAAAGGAAGAAAACGTAGTAGAAGACTTCCAAGAGGCCGCTTTGAGAATATCATCCATGGGAGATTTATTCAAGAAAGCCCAAGAAGCAGACAAAGCACGGAGCTCATGTGGTCTAATTCTTAAAAAGGATAGATCCCTGTCCGAAAGATCCGAATAAGCAAACTTGATAGTTGAGGCTACCCAACGAGATATTGATGCTGCCGAAACTTCGCCCCCCCCCCCTTTTATTGGGAGGAAAAGTCGAAGACGACGACCCCGTAAAGATTTAACCTTCTGGAGGAAAAACTTCAAGGCTCTAACCGGACAAAGAAGAATCGGACCCCCCTCGCAAGATTAGAAGGGAAAAACCCCCGGGGGGGGACAGAGAAGGGAGTGGGTTTTGAAAGGAAAAAGGGTTAAAAAGTAAAGATACGACCCCGATTTTTTAAAGGAAAATGCCTTCCCTAAAAAAGGATAAATTGAAAAGATTTAGAAGGGCCCCCTTGCAGAAAAAGAGTTTTCCCATGTTAAATGAGGAGAAAGCCCAAAAAGGGGTTCAAAAGGGTTTAGAAAAGACCCAAATAAAAACAAAAAAGACCCCACTTGGAGTTAAGCAGAAATGGTAACAGTTAAACAAACGAATAATTTCCGAAAGATAAGGACCGCCCCAAGGGAAGAGGATCTGTGAAATTTAAAGAGTGTTCGAAACATGCCCTAAAACCCCTTGAAGAATGACCCAAGTTTTTTCTCTTTTAAAAAGAAAAACAAAAAGTTAGGATTTTTGACAGGGTTGCCCGGTTTAACTGGGGGTAAAACCCGGGAAAGATTATTTGGGGGAAGGGTCGGAGATTGTCCCTGGTTTAGAAAAATAGGGGGCAACTGTTGCCGAATTTTTTGTCAACTGTGTTTGGTAAAAAGGTGAAACAAAGCGAAGGATTGGGAAGGGGTTTCCCATTGTGAAAAAGGCTGGTAGAGGTAGAAGAAGGGGGGGGGGGCGATGAAGGAGGAAAATGTGGTCGGCGGACCAGTTGGGGGGCCCCCTGGAAGAGGGTTGCCCTAAAAAGGAGATTGGGCTTCCCCTTTTCCGAGCCCTTCGGGGATTTCCGGTAGAACCAAAGGTTTCTTCGGTACCCGGAATTTGGGGGACCCAAAGTAGGGTGGGGGTGGAAGGCCCCCGGGTGCTTTTGTTCCCCCCTGGAGGATGTATTCCTTGATTGGCCCCCAAAGAGGGAAAGAAGAAAGGGGGGCAGCCTGCTTTTTCGGAAAAAGAGAGAATAGTTGTTGGGGGCCCGGATGGCATCCCCCCTGCCGGTCATCTGGAAAGAGAGAGAGAGGTAGAAAATCGAATTTTTTCCCGCGGTAAGGCCTTAAAAAAACCTGGGAAGCAAAAAGGCATTTTTTTTGTAGCTTGACCAAAAGACCCCCCAAAAGGAGCAGTATGGCGGATCCCGGAAAAGAAACGGGAGCGTTGCCCCCAGCGCCCAGGATTTGTAAAGCGGAAAAGAGGGGGGGATTGACCCGGAGCCGACTCGGTCAGGTTTTGGGGGTGGATAAAAAAATCCCCCCGGAAATTGTGGTCTTGGGGTTAAAAACCCCAAGGCCCGAAGGTTGAATTTGGAAAAAACCACCCCGTCCTGGTTGGGGAGGTGGATTCAAAACCCTAGACCCAACGGGAGGAGGAAAGGGGCAATTCCCGGTTCGACGTTTTGGATTTTAGGTTAGAGAGGTAAAGGTAATTTGCACCTTTTCCCCCGGGGGAGGAGGGGGTTTTGCATTATGCGGAAGGTAGAAAAACCTCCGAACACCCCTGTCCAGGGAAAAACCCGACTGTCGTCGACTTCGCCCTGCGGGGGGGATTTCTAGAGGTTCGGAATGGGTGGATCGGGCGAGGTGGGAAAAAAAGGGACATCCCGCAAATAAGGGTTCTCCCGGGGCATGAAAGGGGATTTACCCCCAATTTTCCCCCGGGGAGTCCCCCAAAAGGGGGGTTCGATAGGGAGGAACCCCGCCTCAGGGGAGATGGGGGAGATTGAGGAGGGAAACCCAGAAGGGAAAGGGGGGAAAAAGGCCCCATAGGGGGGTGTGCGAGAAGCGCCCCTTGGGCCCGGGGGGAGGGGAAGAAGGAAAGTTGTGATCAAGGTCTCGGGGAAAGAAAAGATCCCCCCAGAAAAGAAGGGTTACCCGGATGAGGGGGGGAGGCAAAATGAAATGCCGGCGTATTCCCCCCCTGGGGCCACCCTGTGGAAAGGGTCAAAGGGGAGGTTGGCGAAAATCCCCATTGAATTCGAAGAGTGGGGGGTAAAGGGGAAACCGGTCCCGGGGCAGAGTGGGGGGCCCGGTACCCAAAAACCCCGGGGGAAAGGTTATGGGGGCCCTTTCTTTGGGACCCCTTAAAGGGGAGGAGGTGGCCCAAGCGGGAAAGAGGGGACCTGAGGAAAAAAATGAGTGAAATTTTCAAAAAATCGGCGAAGACCGGGACCCAAGTTACGGATAGCCCCCTGGGTAGATTGTGGAGATTTTTGGGTGAGGTGTGACCGGTTTGGGTCTTGAGCCATGATGACCCGGGGATTTTATGACCCCGGGGCCCCGGGAAAGAGCCTGACCCACAATGTAGCAAAAAAAAAAACGGGAAAGTAGAAAACCGCAAAAAAAATCTCGAAAGAGAAACAGATATACAAAATCAAAATAAAAAACCAGTGAAGGGACCCGAAGGGAAAACCCCGTGACACAAGGAAAAGGCCCCGATCGGGGGAAATTTGGGAAATTTAACAAATATGTAAAACCAAAATAAAAACTTCCAAAACAGGGGCTATGAAAAAGTAAGAAAAGGAGAGCTGTACGCACAGAAGCTATAAGAAAGGGCACAAAAGGTTCCCCCTAAAACCGAGGTTCCAAAACAAAATTGGAAAACGGGGGTTCCTTCCGGAAACTAGGGGGGTTTGGGAATGGTTTATTTTCGGACTTTTTTTTTGGGAAGTGTGAAATGAAATACCTGAAGTAATAACAGGAAACTATTTATGCTATTAAAGCATTGGGAAGGTGAAAGAGAACAAACAAGTAAAACTGAAACTAAAAAAAAAGCATGGGGGAAAGGGTGCAAAGAAAAACAAACAAGAAAAAGAGAAATAGAAAAAAAAGCTGGTGGACGTTGCAATGAGAAAAAATGAGATCTGAGGCGGGTGAAACAAAAAACAAAAGGGAACAAAAAATTTTAAAACAAAAATATGGTGGGGTGCAAAGAAAAAACAAGAAAAACCCTGAAAATAGAAAGAAAAAGCAGGGTAAAGGTGCAAAAAAGAACAAACAAAAAACCCGGGAAAACATAGAAATGGCCCATGGAAAATGATCATAAAACAAATTTTAATCAAAAAGTTGTTAGACTTTTAAAAATATAAGTTAAGCATAGATGCTTTGGAAATTTTAATGGAAAAAATTTATGGGATGTAAACGAGGAGTGAGAAATAATCCCGCCCAAAAAATTTAAAAAGACCAAGGGGGGCCTTTTAATTATTGCTTTTAACTTTCGAAAGAAAGCTCAAAAAGAAGTTGTAAGACCAATATTTTTAGCAACTGAGATAAAACCCCTAAAATGTTCCCAATAGAAAAAAGGGTAAAATAGCAATCAAAAAAATCTTTTTTGCAAAAAAACGAAACCCGAAAATCCCCGCTTTATCACTTTTTCCCGTTTTTGAAACTTGGTTAGACCATTTTTGAAAGGTAATATTAAATATTGAGAAAATCAAAACCCCCTTTGTGCAATTACCCCCTATTTGAATTGCCCGTTTTTTAAAGATTAGGTCAGAAAATAAAAGGAAATTTCATTACAAAGGTGCTACCCTAAAAGATAAGTTTCAAAGGGCATAAATCTTGTAAAAATCAAGCCGGGAAAAGATTAAGATTTTAATTTTAGTTTACATTGCCAAATTTTGAAAAGATTATTCGAAACGTAGGAGGAGTTGTGTTTACAAGGTGCTATATCAAAGTAAGGATAAGTTTCAAGGACAAAACCTTTTAAAAATCAATGAACCGGGAAAAATTTCCCTTTTGAATTCCCCTATAGTTTTACATTGAAAGTTTTTAAAGATTCATTCAGAAAAGTAGAGGATTGCGTTCACAAGGTGCAAAATTTAAACAGCTAAAGAGATAAGTTTCAAGGGGCACAAATTGTAAAAATTAATGAACCTGAAAAACCATTCAGCACATTAACCATTTTAGTAATGAATTGGCCCCAAATTTTTAAAAGTTCTTCGAAAGTAGGAGGAGTTCGTTCACAAGTTGCAAATCAACAGTACAGAGATAAGTTTAAGGGCCCAAAACTTGTAAAATTAATGACCGGAAAAGATTTAGACTTACCCTTATGTTAGACATTGACCATGTTTTGAAAAAATTCTTCAGAAAGTGGAGGGTTGGTTCCCCTTGGACGTCGACGACGGGGGATGATGCCAAAATTCGACGCCCCCGGCAGCGTATAAAATGTTTTTTTGGGAAATTTTTAGTTTGTGAAATTGAATGTTTCATTACCCAAAAGAATAGATTAAAGGGAAAAAAATCCAAATTTTTAAAAGAAAAATTCCCGTTCTCGAGAAAATTAAGGAGTGTACTTGTTACATTATGGTTAAAAAAAAAAGGTTTGGAAAGACATCCCTGAACTAATATGTTTTTTTTCCCCCCGTCACAAAGTGAAATTGGGTAATAGGAATCACGTCGTCCATCCCCTCAGTACCTCCTCTTCTCACAAATATGAAGTTTGAAAACAAATGTTGGTTAAACCTTCGCTTAGAATATGGGTTTTTATGAAGTTGCAGCAAATAAATTAAAAGTCATCTGATTTTATGGTCAGGACCCTTTTATAAAAATAAAGGGGGAGGGGGGGTAAAAATTACGGGGTTTTTCTTTTTTGTTTAATTTGTAGTTTCCACTGTTGCAATTAAAAAAAGCCCCCACTTGTCAACGTTGACATTTGAATGTTTGTTGGTAAATCAAACAAAATAATTTCAATTTTGCCCCCCAATATTATTATTAATAGCAAAAATGTATCCTTGAAACTGTCCCCCTGAAATTTTATGAATTTTTAACCCCATGCCAAGTTAAGGGAACAGAGCAAGCAAAATTTAACAAAAATTTCAAAGGAAAAGGGGCCATAAGAATATAACTATCAAATTTTTCTCCCCTGATAGTATTTCCCCAAAAGTAAAAGATTTTTAAAAAATCAACCCCCTATGGACACTGGATAAAAGCATGAATTATTGCAGCAAACTTTCCCCAAAAGTTCTGGAAAAAAAGGGGCCATAATTTGATTAAATTCGTAAACGTTTTATTGGTGTTGAAAACCCTAAATTGTAAAAAAATTTCTAAGTAAATCCATAAATGGGAATGAGAATAATTTTGAAAAATTTTAAACCCAAAATGCTGCAATGCTGATGAATAGTCTTTCTTAAATTTTCGAGTTAAAACTTATGATTTATTGAAAAGAAGCGAAAATGAGAAGTATGTTTCTGGCTTTTTTGTTGAAGGTATTTTTTATTTTTTAAGCGTATTTAAGATTTTGAGTTTTATACTTTAAGGCTGGCACTTTTTATTACCTTTTTATAATAAGCTGTAAGGGTTTTATGCAAAAAAATTCCGTAATTGAAAATTTTGTGTGTGTTGCGTTTTATAATTGTTTTGAATAGATGAAGGGTTAAATCAGCAAACCCTTTAACGTAAGCGAAATAAAAAAAATTTTGGGATGTGTGAACAAAACATTACTTCTACAAGGGATATTTTTTTCAAATGTTTATTTCTAACAAGCACTATTGGAAGGGAAAGTGTTTTTTTTCGCCTTTTATTTTTGGTAAAAAAAAAATTATTTTAAAGGGGGTTTCATTTCAAAAGGATTGTTTTTTTGAACATGTTCTATCTTAAAATTTTTTAAAAAAATTTTTTTGTCTTCTTGTCACTTTTGTAAACAATGGTCAAAGTTAGAGTGTTTTAAGTAAATGGATTTTCTTGATTTGTTTTTCTACAAATTTTTTAAGAACAATTTAAGATTTTTTTAAATGTTTTAACCTAAAAAAACGTAAAAAAGAAATTTCCCTATAAAAATGTGAAAGGGGTTTTAAAGTAAAAAATTTGGAAAAATAGCACATTTTTCAAATTTGTTAAAGATTCTTGAATAAAAGGAAAGTTTTTCTTAAAAAAAAAATTTTCGTGTGTTTTATGAAAAAAGTTTTTTTACTCCAAAAAAAATAAATTTGTAACAAACATTTGTTAATGAAAAAAAAGAGTGAAATTTTTAAATAAAGACAAGTTGTTTTAAAAATACTTTTCAAAATTAAACCTTTATTTACCCGGAAAAGATTAAAACATTTTTTTTTAATGTTTAAACCCCCCAGAATTAAATCATATTACAGGTTTTAGAGTATTTTAATTTCACAAATAGGTCTTTGAAATTTTTTTAAAAAAATTTTCCCCCGGGGTTTAAAAAAATTTTTTTTTCCCCTTGGGTTTTTAAAAAAAAAACCCGTAAATTTTTGGGGGTTTTTTTTTTTTTGTGGTTTTGGTTTGGGAAAAAAAAAAAATTTTTTTCCCCTTGTTTTTTTGGGGTTTCCCCTTTCTTTTTTTTTTAAAAAAAATTTTTTTCCCCTTTCCCCCCTTTAAAAATTTTTTTTTAAAAAAACAAAAAAAATTTTTAAATTTTTCCCTTTAATTCTTTTTTTTTTTCTTCCCCCCCCAAACCCCCCCCCCCCTTTTTTTCTTTTTTTTAATGGCCCTTTATTTGGGGTTTTTTTTTTTGTTTTTGTTTAAAAATTTTTTTTAAATTTTGACAACTTTTTTTAAAATTTTTTTTTCCCTTCTTTTTTTATTGTTTTTTTTAAAATTTTTTCCCCGTTTCATTGGGTTTTTACCCCTTTTTTTTTCCCTTTTTTCCTTTTGTGAAAACCCAAAAAAAAACCAAAAATTTTTTTTTTTTTTTTCCAAAAAAATTCCCTTTTCTTTATTTTTTGTTTTTTTTTCACCCCCCAAAAAATTTGGGAAAAATTTTTCAAAACCCCCCCCGCCCCCAAAATTCTTAAAATTTCATTCCCCCTTTATCCTGGGGGTTTCCCTTTTTTTGGTTTTTTTTTAAAAAAAAATTTTTTTTTTTTTTTTGGGGGCCCCTTTTTTTTAAAAATTTTTTGGTTTATTTTTTTTTTTTTTCCTTTTTAAAATCCCTTTTTATTTTCTTTTTTTTTTCCTTGGAATTGGCTTTTTCCCCCTTTTTTTCCCTTTTTTTTTTCCCTTAGGTTTTTTCCCCTTTGTAATTTTTTTTTCCTAAGAAAAAAAAATCCCCCTTTTCCTTTCTTTTTTTTTTATTTTTCCCCTTTTTGGTGGGGGTTTTTTCCTGGGGGTTTAAATCCCCCCTTTGGAAAATTATTTTTTTTAAAATCAGTGATATCGCAATTTGGGCAGTGGTTAAAATGCTGTAAAGTCTAAAATTTAAAGATTTTGGGCAGCCAAAAAAGTGGGGACAAAAACATGCAAAACAGAATTATCTTTGAAGAGATAAATCCCCCCGAAGTTTTGACAGTACTGAACCTCAAGTCAGAAAGTTGAGAAATGAAAAAGGGGCCCAAACTTTCAAAAGTGAATTGTGTGCCAAAATTGCCCCCTAGGCTTGGTATTTTTAGTCTTGTAGTTTCACAAAACCAAAAAAGGTAGCCGGAAATAGGCAGAAAATCTTGTTACAGAAGACCCCTAAACCGACCAACAGACCAAGGATGTGACTCCAAAAAAACCCCTATTACAGGAAACCCCTTTAAAAAGCTCCTGGAACAACGCGTACCAAATAACCCGGGAGTCCAGGCCCCCCTTTTTTTTTGGAAAAAAAAACAAATGATTTTTTGTAGTAATTTTTTGTAGCCCCCATTTTTGTTTAAAAAGGGCCCCGGTTTCCCCCAATTAGGTTTTATTTTCCCCGTTTGGGGCTAAAAACCAGCCCTTGTCACTTGGGCGGGAACAAGTAAACTGCAAAGTAAAACAGTTAAGAACCAATATGGGCTATTTTCCCCCCTTGAAAACCCTTTTTATTTTTCCCCTTAGAGTTGCACATTTGTAGGATTAAATGTTAAGCAAATAAAAAATAGACAGAAACTGACCCCCGATTTTCCCGTACAGTTAAGCGGGTGGGTGGGGGTGGTTTACTCGATAACAAAGTTAATGGATGGGGGGATTTTAACCGAAATAGCAATAAGGGATTCACATAAGGGGATCACCCCCTTGGCCCCCCAAAGGTTATAAGATTTCGTGACTTCTTATTGGAAGTATAAAAAACAAAGGGGTTAAACTATGTAAAACGCCAAAATACGAAAATGGGTTTCGTTGCCCTAAAAAAAAGGAATAATGATAGTTCTATAGAACTTTGCTAAAAATAGAAACTGATAAAATTTTAAGAAAAAAAAGTTGTAGTTGGAGCAAAAGAAATTTTCAAATGAAAAGTCATGGTTACAAGACCCTATGATTGCTCATTGAGGGGTGTCTTTGCGTTGAAACATAGATAAATCTTTCTTGATCCAAGTATATAAAGATATCCGGGGAGTTATATTAATTATAAATAAATGTTCAGAGCCCCCAACAAAAACCTAGGTGTGTTCGTTGAAAAACCATATGCGCAATCTTCGTCGCTAGGAAATTTATCGTGTCATAAAACGAGGACATACACCTATTAAAAAAAGGCCTGAACGCATTGATATTCCTAAGACTATAGTGCTGTAATGATGGTTGATAGGTTTGGCATAGATGGAGTGAGGAAAACCCTGGGGAGCCCGACTGATTGTATTTTTGCTTTACAGGATTTAATACAAATGAATGAATGTTTAAGTACCAAAAAAACATTCATATGGTTTTTTTTTACAAGTTTTTGTCCTTCCCCAGGGTTTATTGTAAATTTCCAATTCTATGAAGGTTTAAAAACGACCCTTAAAAAATATGAAAAATGTGAAGAAGCAAATTAATTGAGGTTCCTTTAGTTCCCCTTCTTTTTCTTAAATAAATAATTCTGAGAAAGAAGTTATTTAGGGTGATTTAAAGGCCCCTTTGGGGAACCTCAAAGGAAAACATGTCATTTTTGCCGAATGTTCCCTTGTCTTGCAGCGTGCTTTTTTGTTAGGAAAAAGAACAGAGAAAGTAGTTCTGAAAGGGAAAAACATATTCCCGGTTACTAAGGAACATCCCTTTAGAGAAGGTGCCTGTTGGGGTTCAAAGTAGGTGGGGCCCAAAAAACCCCAAGCTTTAGGCTAAATGTTTTTAATGCAGGGTTACTCTGAGGTATTTGTTTTGTTCCCAGTTTGAATTTTGCCCAGGTCATGATTTATTTTGCCCCTGAATGGATTTAAACCCCCAAACCCTTTTTGCGTTTTATATTCCCCTTGACATAGCAAAGACTATTTTAAAAATTAAAAATTTTGTGGGGTTCAAATTTTTATTGATTTTAGGATGGTATGATCGAAAGAAAACAATTTATTTGAAGTCCCAAAACTCCGAAAAGAACAAGAATGAAGTACAAAAATGATTTATTACCAATTTACAAAATTTAAGTCAAAAAAAAATAATGTTTTAAAGCTGTGGCTCTAAAATGTTTTTTTTGACAGTTAGTCTGTAACGGGAGGAAACAGTATGCCTTTCCCTTAAATTTTAAAAATGAGACCAAATTCAAAGGGGTTTACCAAAAAAAATTCTGGTTCAAGAAACATGTATAATGACAGAGATTTAATATTATGATAAAAACATGTTTGTGAAGCAAAATGTTTTTTTGGGGAAATACAAAATGCGAAAAATTTTTGAGGAGATTTCCCAATTTTTAAAAAAATTGTTTAAATTTCTTTCCCAGAGGTTCTTTTGTAGATTTCCCCCAAAACATTGTAAAAAATAAAATTCCCTGAAAATTTATCTATTTGGAAAATTTAACCCCAAAACCAAAATTTTTTAAAAGTAGCCAGGGTTGGTCTACAAAAACTTTTGATGTCCAAAGAAAATTCTGCCCAAATTAAAGTTTTATTTCATTATTCCCGAAAAATAAAAGGGGGTTATTTGTTAAACATTTCAAAAAGTTTTAGTCAAAAATCAAGGCAAGCACAGATATCAAACAATTTCTGAAAATTAAAAAATTACCGGTGGCAGGCATTAAAAATGTTAAAAAGGGCAAAGTCTAATAAAAGGAGGGTAAAAATATTGAAAGTGAAAATGTTTTGAGCAAATATCCCCCCCAAAAGAATTTTTTTGGAAAACATCAAAAAAAAGACAGAAGAATCAATTTCTTTAAAAACCTTTGGATTTTTTGTTTTACTTCGGGTGGTCCCGATTTTTTATAATTTTGTATAAAATACCGGGCTTTCAAATTTTTTGAATATGAAAAAATGAATTTTTCAGCCCAAAAAAAGAAAAGAACGGAATGACAAAAAAACAAAAAAAACAAAAGAACGATAGAACTGTGGCAAAAACCCCTTTAAAAAATGATCCCGAGAAAAAAAAAAATAGTAATTTTAGTTATAAAAAAAGGGGCCCTATTATAAAATTCCATGGAAAAAATTTTTTTTAAATTTTTTTAAAATTTTCCCTTTAAAAATTTCAAGTTTCCCAAATTATTAAAAAAATTTCATGGATTTTTTAAGTTAAGGTTTTTTTTCCCTTTTAAAAAATTAAAGGGTTTTTGTATGGCCCCGAACCCTTCCCCTTTTTTCAAGAAATTTTCAATGAAAAATCCCCCCCTAAAAAGAAACTTTCATTTTTGATAGGGAAAATGTCCTTTATAATTCCCAAAAAATGTTATTTTGATAGGGAAAATTCCCTTTATTTATTTGAAAACTGGTCAATTTTATTGATCCCGAAACAAATTTGGGCATTTTTGATTTGAAAAGTTCTTTATGTTTGTGGAAAATATCCCTTTATGATTCTGAAAAATGGTATTTCATTGATCCTGAAAAAAAATTGGGCATTTATGTTCTGAAAACTTGTTCATTTTTGATTTTGGGGAAAATATCCATTTTTAATTAGGAAAAATATCCCTTAAAGGGGGAATTTAAAAAATTCCCCTATGAATTTTGGAAAATGTAAATGAACGTGCCCAAGGGTTTTCCCCCCCCCCAAATGTTTTTGTAAAATGGTTTGGAGAAGAAAACAGAATTTTGTATGCAAACTCCACTTAAAAACGGGGGGCCCAAATTTCCCAAATATGAAATTATTTTTCCCATGTTTTAATAATAGGGTAAGGGAGTCTAGGATCAAAACGTGATTACTGAAATCTATAATGGGAAGAAAATTGTAAAAAAATACCTCCAAAAAGGGAAATTTTAAAAAAAGGGGGGGGGGGGGGGGAAACCCCTGGTTTTATAGAAAAAGGTCTCAAAGTTAAGGGTTTAAAGCCGCAATTTCTTGAAATTCCGAAATTTAGGAGGAGTTTTTTTTTTTTTTAAAAAATTTTTTTTTTAAAGCCAAAAATTACCAAAAGGGGATAACAAAAAAAAAGGGAGGTAAAAAAGGGAGGGGGTTGTTGCCGAAAAATTTTAAAGCCCCCAAAAATCAAAGGGGATAAATAAAAAAGGGAGGTAATAAAGTTTTATAACCCCAAAAAGGGTTTACAATGTCTAAAGGGTGAATGGCAGCAAGTTTCATCAAAAACCTTCCCGTAGTTTAGGGAAATGGCAGGGAAATTTGAAAAGAAAAATAAAAGGGGCTAAATTTGGGAAAAAAGGGGGGGAACCCAAAAGGGTTTAGATAAGGTTTAAATGTTTGGAACACTGCCAGCAAGTTTCTCAAAATTTTCCGAGTTTTGAAAGGGTTGAGAAGTTTGTAATGCAAAAAATCAAAGGGGCCCTAAATTGGTAAAAGGGGAGGTAATAATGCTATATAGAAGTCTAAGGCTTGCCGAAGTTTCCTAAAATCCCCAGTGTTTTGAAAGGGGTAGGGGAGAAGTTTTTTGCAAAAACATAAAGGGCATAATTGGGAAAAGGGGGGGTAAAACCAAAAGTATATGATAAGGTGGCTACAATTCAAAGGGTATTGACAGAAAATATCATTAAAAACCCTTTCCGTAGTTTTGGCGGGGTAGTGCAGGGAAATTTTTAATGCAAAAATCATTCCCAAAAAGGGATAATTGGTGAAAAGGGGGGGGTAAAATCAATGCTAAATAGATAACGGCTGAAAAATGTCTAAGGGGTAATTTAAGAATTTTCTTAAAATCCCTTCCCGTAGTTTAGGCGGGAATTTGTGCGAAATTTGTAAGCAAAAATATCAAAGGGGATAAATTGGTAAAAAGGGGGGGTAACCCAAAAATTTAGATAACGGCTTAAAACAATGTTAAGGATAATTTCCCGAAGTTTTATAAAATTTCCCGAGTTTTGAAGGGGGAGTCCCCAGAAATTTGTAATGCAAAAATCATCAAAGGGGGGATAATTGGAAAAAAGGGGGTCTCAATGTATAAGATAAAGCGGGTGCTACAAAGTTTAAAGGTCATTGCCGAAGTACATTAAAAATCCCTTCCCGTAGTTTGGCGGAGAAATCCCCAGAAATTTGTAATGCAAAAATCCTCAAAGGGGATCCTTTGGGAAATAGGGGAGGAAATCAATGTAATGATAAGCGTAAACCCAAAGTTAAGGATCATTTTCCAGCAAAATTTATAAAATTTCCCGGAAATTTAGGGGAGTAGTCCCCAGAATTTTTTGTCTACGAGGAGGAAGAGGAGGGCGGACGGACAACCCGATTTCCCGTTTCCCCCCCCAAAAAGTTGGGGGGGGTATAAATTTAGTTTGAAAAATTTCCCGTAAAAGAGGGTTTTTTTTAGGCCCAAATTTTAAAAGAACTTGGTAAAATTTATTGAAAATTTAATGTTAAAAAAAGGGGAGGGGGATGTTTTTTGAGAAAAAGGGAATTAGAAGAAAAAAACCAAAAGGGGAGGGTTTTTAGCCCCCCCCTATGATTGATAGGCTGATAAAATCAAAATCCGACCAATGCAAGTAAAATACAAAGCTTTTAACCAAAATTGCAATTTTTAAAAATTTTTTTTGTAAACCCCAAAAAAAATTTTTAAGATGAGTTGTATAAAATCTTTTTTAAATTGAGAGCACCTGAGAATTTTTTAGATTCAAATCCTAGAAAAACCCTTTAACCCAAAAGAAAAAACCCATGTTAGTTTTGTAAAAATTTTATTTAAAAAAAAAACAAATTTTAGCATGTCAAATTAATTTTTAAAAATGTTTTTGTAAAAAGGTGCCGTAAGTACCAAACCGCATAAAATCGATAAAATTAAATTTTCTGGTAATTTAAAAGGTGATAGGTTTAAAACTGGTGAAAAAATGTACAAAAAGTTTTTGTGGCAAAAAGTTAAAAGAATTAAAATTTACCCGGGGGAAAAAAAAAGCCCTTAACCCACCCGTAGGTTGGGGTTTAGAAATCCTCAAACGGGACCCCCGGATTCCTCCCCATGTCGGTCGGTATCGTTTTGCTTGAGACTGTGGTCGTCCATGTTGTAGGTGAAGTGACCCTTCCCTTAAAAACGGGCTGTGGTTCCCCCAAATGAATCTTGACAACCCCCGCTGGGTGAAAAAAACCAAGGCCCCCCAATTTCTAAACACCTAAACTAATTAAAGCAACCCCAATAAGCACCCCAAAAATTTTATTATATGATTTGTTGGATTTTGAATTTTTTTCAGAAAAATTTAGTCTTTGTAAAAACAGTTTTAAACATGGATCTTTAAAATTGCTTAAAAGGAATGCCGAATTCCCCAAAGTATAAACCAATCTCAAGGCAAAATTTTCCCCAAAGAATACTCAGAAAAAGAAGAAAATGGGTTCATTTGATTTAAAAATTGACAAAGTTGAAAATTTTCCCCACAGTAAACAAAGATGGGAATTTTTGATTGATCAACCCCTTGGGGTTTTTTTTTTGGGTGTTTGAAAATTGACCCTAACTTTAAATTGGGGATTTTTGACAAAAAAGAAGAAATTGGGAAGAATAATCCAGAAATTAAGAAATGTAGGAATGAAAGGTAAAGAAAAAATCAGTTTGTTGACAACGCTTTTGGGAGGGGGTGTTTTGGGGTTTAAACAATTTCTGGCTTAAAATTTCCAAATTTTTTTTGGGGGATAAATAGAAAATTTTTAATTTTAACTGGGAAAATATATACTTTTTGGATTTTGGGAAAATGCCAAAAACCAGCAAAACAAAAAGTGAAAAAAAGGCCCCCAAACCCGTAGCCCCTTCCCCTTGGGAACCCTTGAAAATAATTAAAAAGGGGAAGGGAAAAATTTTTCAAATTTTGTTCCCACTCCCAAAAAGAATTCAAAATTTTTTTTTTTTGTAAAAGTGACCCTTTATTTGAAAGAAAGTTTTCCCAAAAGCAGTCCCCAAAAGTTGTCTTTGTGAGGGTTCAAAAGTCCAAATTTGGCAAAACCAATTCCCCCATTAACATTTAAAAGAAAAAATTAAAAAATATTAACTGAATTTTGATAATTTTCCAAAAACCAAAATTTAAAACAAGCTACAAAACAGCAAGCATCAAGTGTCAATTTCCTCATAAAATCCCGGGAAAATTTTTTTATTTGTAACAGTGATGTTTTTCCTGCATTTCAGTTTCGGCTCCCTTCAAGTTGGAACGGGGGAAGGGTTAAAGCACGTTCAGGCCGGAAAGAATTTACCGGGCAGTGAACGTTTGGTTAAAATCAGAACCGGTCCCCACGATCCCAACGATGCAGAAACAAAGTGGGTTTTTCGGTCAATTTGGGTTTTTTTCTCCATAGATATTTCTATGCGTAATTGTTAATAAGAAATAAAGAAGGGGTTTAAAAGACAAACGATGTATTTAAATTTCGTTTTAGATTTAAAAAAAATCCCTGTAATTGTAGTTAAATTTAAAATTTTATTTTTTTGTTCTTTTAAAATAAAAGCGAAACTGAAAAAAACTTTTTTTTTTATTTTGATTTCCCTTTATGAAAAATGTATGAAGCATATGCCTTAAGGTAAGATTTATTTTTAAATTTCATTAAAGTTTGGGAAAAAAATTTCCTAAGTAACTAAAAAAAACTAAAGGGGTTACCTTTTTTTTAAAAAATTCCATCTGGCCCTTTCCCCAAACAAATTTAAAAAGAATTTTAAAAAAACGATCGTAATTTTTGGTAATCTATAATTTAGCCACTATAATAGTGTAGTTGTTTTGTCCTAGGGAATTATAATCTTTTTTTTTTTAATTTTTTAATAAGAAAACGAAAAAGAATTGACGATTATACGAAATTTTGTATACAAGTATGATTATATTATTAAAACAGACAAAAAAAAACCCCAAAGATTTTCCAAAAAACGGTAAAAAATTAATAGTTTTAAGAGTGGAAAAAACGAGCCCCCCTTTTATTTTTATAATTACCGTACCATCAAGGATAAGTAAAAGGGGAAAAACGGGGTATTTAAAAATTAAAGCTTTTTTTGGGGAATTAATTTAAAATTTTTATCGGTTTTTTTCGAAAAAAAATTTAAAAAACGAATCATCCCAAAAAGTTTTATTTTTTATTGGTTTTTTTTCCCTTTTGGGTAGATGAAAGGGGAGTAGTTTAAAATTTGCTTTTTTTCCCAAATTTAAATTCCCAAATTTTATTTTTTCAGGGGTTTTTCGAAACAATTTTTAAAAAAGAATTCATTTAAAAAAAGTTTTTTTTTCCCATTCCCAGAGGTTCCTTAGGGAGATGAAAAAGGGTTTTAAATTTTGGATGTATTCGTTGCGGGTTTTTTAACGTGGGAAAAAAAAAATTTTTAAATTTGTTAATAATGAGCATGATAGTTGGGAAATTTTAAAATTTCCTTTTTTTTATTTTTCAAAATTTAGGGGGAAAAGGGGGAGAGGGGGGGAGAGGGGAAAAGAGGGGAGGGGGGGAGGGGGGAGAGGGGAGATGGCGGGAAGGGGAGAGGGGGGAAATTAAAAATAAATCGTCAAACGTTTTAAATTAAAATGTTTCCCGGGGGGCCCGGGGGGGGGACAAAAATTTAAAGGGATTTTTCCGGGGGCCCCGGGGTACCCCCGTTGAAACCTAACTTCCCAAATGTTTTCTCTTGGGGGTTTTTGGGTTGGCCCCAAAAATTTAAAAATTTCCTGTGGGGATAGATTTTTGTTTTTCGTGTCAAACTTTGGGTTTTCACAGGAAGTCCCCCCTAAAAAAGGGGGGGGGGGGGCAATTTTTGCCCCCAGGGAAAAGAAAAGGGGTTTAAATTCCGGGGCCAGCAAATTTTTTGATTTAAAATTTTTTCCCGGAAAAAAGGAAAAAAATTAAAGGGGTTTTTTAATATTTTCGTTGGGGGGGATGAGGAGGGCCCAAAGGAAATCGGTTAAATTTGTATTTTAATTTTTTAAAAATTTTTATAAAGGGGTTTAAGCATGTGGGGATTATTTAAAAAATTGGTATATCCCCCAAAAGGGGATTTAAATTTTTATTTATTTTTTAACCAAAATGGGACATGGGAAAAAAAGGGGGTTTTTTTTTTTCATGCATAAAGGGAGGGAAAGGGAAAAAACACCTGATAAAAAGTGTTTTTTTTACCCGATTTTAAGGGCCCCCATTTCCATAGGGGGGCTAGTTTTCAATAAAACCGGGGAAAAAATTTTTTTCAAACCCTGAATGTTTTTAGTTTAAAAAACCCTTTTTCCCCCCACGATTTTAAAAAAGGGTGGGTACACGGGGGCCACACGTTTTAGGGGAAAGTTCCCCCGGGGTTTAAAGGGAAAACGCACCACGTTACCGCAAAAATTCCGGGGCACGAAAAAGGGACGTTACACGCTAAAAAAAGGCCCAACTTGGGAAAGCGGAAACCGCACTGGGGGGAAAAACCAAACCCCAAAAGGATCCCCGGGGCCTTTATTTCAAAAAACATGCTTTAAACCCCCTTTTTCACAAAAAATTGGGGGGGGGGGCAGGGGGGGTTTGGAAAACAGAAACCTAAAAAGAAAAAAAAACTGTCTGGGGAAATTTTATTTTAAAAAAGGTCTGCTAATTTTATGGGAAATGTGAATTTGGGAAAAATTGGGAAGGCCCCTATCCAGGGGTTGGGAAATTGGAAAAAAAGATTAATACCATACAAAAATTAAAATTGATTTGAATTGAAAAAAATTCTTCTAGAAAAATGAAATATATCCTACATTTATTGCATGATTTGTTTTAAATTTTTTAATAATGTGTGGTAAAATACAAGTTTCAGCAAAGCAGGTTTCAAAATTTTTTTTGGAAAATTGTTTTCTCCCAACCAAAACAGAATTGTAGGGGCCCGCAGAGAAAATTGGAAAAAACCCACATTTTGTGCCTTTTTTACCTTTTCTTTTTAAATGTTTTCCCTTTTATACATTGGGGTGCTCTACTTTTTTCAAGGGGCCCGAGGTCATAACTTGCTATAAACCCTTGGAAAGAAAAAAAAAAAAAAACCCAAAAAAACCCCGGTTTGGGGACCCAAAAACCTATGCCGGGGGGGGGGAAAAATTCCTTTTTTTTTTATTTTATATTTTTTTGCTCCCTACAAATTAAGGGGAAATTTTTGTTTTGAAAAAAAATAATTTGGTTTTTATTTGGGTTGACAAAAAAAGTTGGGGGGAAATTTTTAAAAACTTTATGCCCCCCCAAAAAATAGGGGGGTTTAAGGGAAGGGAAATTTTCAGGGAGGGGGGGCGGGGCGTCGGGGGGGGTTTTTTTTAGGTTTCTTTTTTTTGTATTTTAAAAAAAAAACCATTTTGGGAAAAACTTTCAAAAAAAGGGATGTTTTTTCTGTCGAAATTTTCATTTATAAAGGGAAAAATTTTTTTTGGGCTTAAAAAAAACAAGGAAAAATCCAAATTTTTTTAAAATTCCCTACTTTTACAAAAATACTTAATTTTAGTTTATTATTTAAATAGGGTTTTATTTTTTTGTTTTTAATTTAAATTTAAAAAAAACCCCAAATTTTCTTTGGGTTTTTTTCAAAAAATTAAATTTTTTTTATTTTAAAAAAAAATATTTTTTGGGGTTTTTGGGGGGTTTTTTCAAATTTTTAAAAAATTTTTTTTTAAAGGGAAAATTTTTAATTTTTGGGTTTTTGGGTTTTAACTAAATGTCCCTTAAAAATTTGTGGGGTTTTTGGTTTGCACAAAATATATAAAAGATTAACCCGGGTGAGAAATTTTATAATGTGGGTTTGGGGGAAACTGAAACTGTTTTAATTTTATAAGGTCAAGTTTAATTTTCCCTTTTTTGGGGGGGTTGTGGGGGATTGGAAAAATTGCATGGAAAAAACCTTTTAAACCGGGGAAATTTTTAAAAATTCACGGGGGGGAATAATTTAGTAAAAAACCATTTTTTCTTTGATTTTTGGGGGTGGGGGTTTGTGAGCTACAATTAAGGGCCCCAAATAAAAAATTTGTTTTTTTTTTTTCAAGGGGAATCCCTTGGTTTTTGGGGGGATATTTAAAAAGGAAAAAAAAAAACCCTTTCACGGGGAAAAAAAAACCCTTTAAAATTTTAAATGTTTTTTAAAAACCCATGGGTGATTTCCAAGGGGGGGGTTAAAAAGGATAGGTTTTTTAAAATTTCTCAAAAGTTGAAGGCCCCAAAATGGGAAAAATTTTGGTTGGACAAAAAGGGCAAATGTTCTTTTATCCTGAATGTTAGAATTTGCAATGTGAAAAGTCTGGATGTACTGAATCACTTAAATTCATTATAAAAGTTTAAAACACCGTCAATGGTAGGGATATATTTAAACAAGAGGCCCAAAGATGGCCCTAAATCGCTTTACCTGAGATAAATAGGTTGACCCAAGGAACATCTGTACCAATTTTTTTTAAAATTGGCAAGTAGTTTGAAGAAGAGGATTTTTAAAGTTTTCATATTTTTTTTCTTTTTGTTGCCATGGCAACCAGAGTTCTAAAATGGATCAAATTTATTTTAGGAACTTTTGTGAAGGTTGACCAAGGATCATTCCTGCCAAATTTATCAAATTCTGTCCAGTGGTTTCAGGGAAATGTTGATTAAAGTCTTCCCAATATACATATAAGGCAAATAAGCCCCGCCCCTGGCGGCCATGTTTTTTACGGATCGAAATTGTTTTAGCAACTTTGGTAGAGGTTGAACCAAGGAACCTGGACCAATTTATTTTAAAATCTGGCCAGTAGTTTTGAAGAAGATGATTTTTAAAGTTTTCATATTTTTTTTTTTTTTTGTTGCCATGGCAACCAGAGTTCTACATGGATCAAGTTAATTTTAGCAGCTTTTGTGAAGGTGAAATCAAGGATCATCCCTGCCAAGTTTAATCAAAATTTTGTCCCGTGGTTTCAGAGGAGATGTTTTTTTAAAGGTTTCCAAATACATATAAGGCAAATAAGCCCCGCCCCTGGCGGCCATGTTTGTTTACGGATTGGAATAATTTTAGAACTTTGGTAGAGGTTGACCCCAAGGAACATCTGTAAACCCAATTTATTTTAAAATCTGGCCAGCAGTTTTTTAAGAAGATGATTTTAAAGTTTCATTTTTTTTCTTTTTGTTGCCATGGCAACCAGAGTTTTACATGGATCAAGTTTATATTAGCAACTTTTGTGAAGGATGATCCTTGGGTGATCCTGCCAAGTTTAATCAAATTCTGTCTGGTGGTTTCAGAGGAGATGTTGTTTAAGTTTTCCTATATACATATAAGGCAAATAACCCCGCCCCTGGCGGCCATGTTTTTTACGGATCGGAATAATTTTAGCAACTTTGGTAGAGGTTGCCCCAAAGGGAACATCTGTACCAATTTATTTCAAATCTGGCCAGTAGTTTTGAAGAAGATGATTTTAAATTTTTTCATTTTTTTTCTTCTTTTTGTTGCCATGGAACCAGAGTTCTACAGGATCAAGTTTATTTTAGCAACTTTTGAAGGTTGCCCCAAGGATCAATCCCTGCCAAGTTTAATCAAATTCTGTCCAGTGGTTCAGAGGAGATGTTTTTTAAAAAGGTTTCTCTTTTTAATATAAGGCAAATAAGCCCCCCCCCTGGCGGCCATGTTTTTTTACGGATCGGAATAATTTTAGCAACTTTGGTAGAGGTTGACCCAAGGAACATCTGTACCAAATTATTTTGAAATCTGGCCAGTAGTTTTGAAGGGAGATTGATTTTTAAAGTTTTTAAATTATTTTTCTTTTTGTAACATGGCAACCAGATTTCATGGATCATTTTAAATTTTAGCAACTTTTGTAGAGCTCACCCAAGGAACATTCCTCCCAAGTTTCATTAAATTCGCCCAGTGGTTTCAGAGGAGATGGTTTAAAGAAAATTGTTGACGACGCACGACGACGGACGACGGACGAAGAGTGCCCTAAAGCTCCCCTTGCGCACAAAGTGCTCAGGTGAGCTAAAAATTGGTTTGCTGTTGCACTAAATGCACTTTTATCAATGGGTAGGTAGGTAGATTTTTTTATCATAAGTGAAAAAACCCAAGATAAAAACTTTGCCAAATACAAAAGAGTTAAAACATACATTAGATGCCATTTTGGTGAGTCTTGCGTACAACTGCAATAAAGAAATTATCTAATTCTGGTGAAAAATCTTGTAGTCTTGGGCTAATCTGATACCATTTGTTCTCCAGACTGATAAGTCATACCCTTTCTTAAGCAGCTGAGTAAGAAATTAGAAGAATAGAAGTGGCTGTTTAGAACAATGGTTGTATAATAGAGGTTTACTGTGTAAGAAAAGGGGATATCAGAAAACTGTCTGTTTAAACCTGGTTTGCAAATTCTAAGAATGCTGTGGGCAATTGTGATTTGCCTTTTGAAACCAATGCAAAGATCAGCTGCTATCCATGCTGTTTGTTTATGGCCCTGCACTGTTTGTTTATCAATCAATAAATTTTTCCACAAGCACCCCCACAAACAACTAATAGTACAGCCCCCAAATGATGAAAGGACAAGTCCAATAACCAGGGAATCTAGCATGGTAATGGTTTATAAAGTACACGGGGACAATGAACACTTTCATATTAGCAGATCTAGCTTTGTATTTTGCAGTGAATAAAAATATCATATTTATATACTTGCAAAGATTTATTTCAGCAAATAAAAAGGGTGATGTTTTCCAAAGGGACATGGTAGCATACTTGCAGCAAATCTGAAGGTTTTAGGTTCAAGCCCTGTTGAGGGCAGGAAACTTTCATGATCTTCTAAGGCACAAAGTACTGATCCAACCTAGTAGCCGTCAAATGGGCTTATAATAAGTTTTTTAATCAACATAAAATGAAAAAAATTTGAGCAAAATTTCTTATCTTTTAATCAATGTCTCATGTCCTTTAAAAAATAATTGAAATAATAGAGTTATATGTGTATTTTGTTTCTTTTCAATATTTATCAATAACTTCAAAAATAATCAAATCATTTATTTCTACTCAAACAAAAGTTTTTTCAACGTCTGAATAACAACACATGTGAGGATATGAACAAATTGCAATGCAATCAAGTAGAAAGTATGATAGGCATACTTACTTTTTCATCAGGTGTCTTATCACAAGTTGTTTTTATTTCATCCTGAACATCAGTATGCCTTCCATCTCTCCTCCTTGAAGAGTCATCTTAATCCAACTTTTTACTATGGATTCATCATTATTTTTTGATTTTTCAAACTCTTCTTTCTTGTCACTTGAATCTTTTTTCATATCAAAAAACAGTTTTGCATCAAACATTCCTTGATGTCTTCAAATGTTGTCACAGATATATTTTCAAACTCTTCAGACTCCAACCTTTGACTTCCAGACCTACTATAGTTCTCTGTAATTAGACCTTTTTTCCCGATACACTTTGGCTTTTTTCACCCTTGTCTGCTTCCACCCCCCTCTTCGCTGGGCCCTATAAATTTTATCAGGCTTTTGAGCTATGGTGTAGGAACCCACTTTTTTTCATTTAAAAGTTTCTGATACAAAGGTTTTCTGAGCTCCCGTTCACGAGGCTTTTTCCTATCTTTTCCTG
>CM037795.1:8233644-8267425 GCA_021229015.1 Solen grandis
CCCTAATCAAAATGAAATTTTCGGCCCTATGTTCGAATCTTATTTCAGCCACAGAACTTCGGTCTTTCGGAATTTCGGTTAGCTGACAGGATATGCACACCTAACTTTCAAGATGTACAATCTGTGAATATTTGAAGAAAATCCGACCATAAATGGCGACTGTAGAGCGTGAACACCATTTTTCACTATTTTAAGCTCTGACGTCATGTCACGTAATAGGGTACTGAAGATGCTTTGTTCAAAAGCGCATACTTTGCTTTCATAACTCTGAAATTTTCGTTATTCTGAACAACTGGCATCATGTCGAAATCATTGCCCTTAAATGAAAATTAAGAAGTATGCTTATGACGTCATATGACGTCACGACTCAAAATATATGTAGAAATTCTGCAGAACTGCAAACTGTGTAAATTTCAACTTTCTATCTCATCCTGAAGCCCTTTCATCCTAAAATAAAAATTTTCAGTCCTATGTTCGAATCTTATTTCAGCCACAGAACTTTGGTCTTTCGGAATTTCAATCAGCTGGTAGGATATGCACACCTTTGATTCAAGATGTACCATCTGTGAAAATTTGAAGAAAATCCGACCATAAATGACGGCTGTAGAGCGCGAACACCATTTTTCACTATTTTTAGCTGTGACGTCATGTGACGTCATAGGGTGCTGAAAATCATTGAAATCAAAATTTCCTCACGTGACTAATAAGCCATAAAAATTTTTCGTCCTAGGTCCATTGCAACATATTAAAATAAGCGTTTATTTTAGGAAGAAGAAAAGAATAATAACTAGATGTCATTCGTGAAAACGAATGATAGGACTTTCTGCAAGCTGTGTTAATGCAAAAAGCAGGAGATAGAAGTTTCATGTAATGACTCACCTCTGGTAGTATTTCATGTTCATGCTGAACAATTGACATTATAATTCCGAAATTAGTGCAAATGATAAGAACTAAGTATTAGTCTGTGACGTCACATGACGTCATATGATATCATAACTCTAAACATATTTGTAGAAATTCTGCAGAACTGCAAACTGTTTAAGTTTCAACTTTCTATCTCATCCTGAAGCTCTCTAATCCTAAATGAAATTTTCGGTCCTATGTTCGAATCTTATTTCAGCCACAGAACTTCGGTCTTTCGGAATTTCGATTAGCTGACAGGATATGCACACCTAACTTTCAAGATGTACCATCTGTGAAAAATTTGAAGAAAATCCGACCATAAATAGCGGCTGTAGAGCGTGAACACCATTTTTCACTATATTTAGCTTTGACGTCACATGACGTCATAGTGTGCTAAAGATGCTTTTGTTCAAAAGGGCATATTTTACTGTCATAACTCTGAAATTTTCGTTATTCTGAACAACTGGCATCATGTCAAAATCATTGCCCAAAAATGAAAATTAAGAAGTATGCTTATGACGTCACAAGACGTCATATGACGTCAAGACTCAAGATATATGTAGAAATTCTGCAGAACTGCAAACTGTGTAAGTTTCAACTTTCTATCTCATCCTGAAGCTCTTTAATCCTAAAATGAAATTATCGGTCCTATGTTCGAATCTTATTTCAGCCACAGAACTTCGGTCTTTGGGAATTTCGGTTAGTTGACAGGATATGCACACCTGAGTTTCAAAATGTACCATCTGTGAAAATTTGAAGAAAATCCGACCATAAATGACGGCTGTAGAGCGCGAAACCTTTTTTCACTACTTTTAGCTGTGACGTCACATGACGTCATAGGGTGCTGAAGATGCTTTTGTTCAAAAGCGCATACTTTCCTTTCATAACTCTGAAATTTTCATTATTCTGAACAACTGGCATCATTCGAAATCTTTCCCCCCCTAAAATAAAATTTTAAGAAGTAATGTTTAAAGACGCCCACATGACGTCATATGACGTCACGCCTCAAAAAAATTTTTTTAGAAATTCTGCAGAACGGGCAAACTGTGTAAGTTTTAAATTTTCTATCTCATCCTGGGGCCTTTTATCCTAAAATGAATTTTTGGGTCCTATTTTTCAAATCTAATTTCACCAAAAGAATTTTCCGGTCTTTGGGTTTTTTGGGTTTTAGCGACAGGAAATATGCACACCTTTGATTCAAGATGTACAATCTGAAAAAAATTTGAAGAAAATCCGCCCCAAAAATGACGGCTGAAGCGCGAACCCCAAAATTTTTTTTTTTTAAGCTTGACGTAAAGTGACGTAAATGGGGTGCGGAAAATCATTGAAATAAAAATTTTCCCTCAGTGCCCAAATAACCAAAAAAATTTTCATCGCCCTAGGACTTTTTTGCAACATATAAAAATAAGCTTTTATTTTGGGAAAAGAAAAAAAGAATAATAATAATTTAGTTTTCCCTTTCGTTGATACGAAAAAAAAGGACTTTGCAAATTTGGGTCAAATATTTAAAAAGAAAAAAAAAGTAAGAGGATAAAAATTGCAGCCTTTAATTGCTTTTGTGGGGCCAAAAATTTTAAATAAACTTTGAAAAATAAACCTTTTTTAACTTGGAAAAAAGGCAAAAGAAACTGGAAATCTTTTTTTAAATATCAATTTTTTTTTAACTTGGACAAATTTTTAAAAAATTCTTTTAAAAAATAAAATTTCCTTAAAACGCTTACAATTCGAATTCCACCCCGGGAAAAAAAGGCCCTGTAGACCGCGAACAAAGTGTGTAACAACGTCAAGTTTGATGTCAAAAGGGAACATAAAAGGGAAAAATATGAAAACAATAAAAAGAAACATATAAAAATTTAAAAACGCGTAGATATTTTAAAACATTCCTTTTGACCTCATGACGTAAAATAAAGTTAACCCCACACAGAATAAAAATTTAAGTTTTTAAAGACTAAAATTCAGCCCCAAATAAAAACTCTAAATCATCTCGAAGCGATTTTATATTTTTTTTGAAATTTTGCCCGTCAATTTTTTCAAAATTTTGGAAACCGCCAAAAACCTTCCCCTTTTTTCGTCCTTTCAAAAATTTGTAAAACGGGCCCCCGGGGAAAACAAAACTAGACCCGAAAATTTATACATTCTTTGAAATTTCCCTAAAAATTGGCCCAAAAAATAATGGCTGTAACGCCCCCTTTAAAACCTTTTTTGCCTGATGCAAATCTAAAGTGTATAACGCCCAAATTTAAATAAAAATTTTACATTGCATTCTAAAGCATTTCTAAAGTATATACCATAAGTTTTTCATGGTCCTGGTAAGTTTAAAACAAAAACAAATTTACGCGTATATATTTAGAAAAATTTTTGGGCCTTATGAAAAAGCATATGACGTCAAAGACTTCATCTTCCCCAGAATGTAAAGCACTCTTGGAAAACCTTTTTTACTTTCCAAATATTAAAATTTTTTAACACATCTGGAAACCCATTTTATACGTATTTAAAAATTTTACGGGCAAAAGTTTTGAATATTGGGTCCGCCAAAAAACCTTTTGCATTTTTGAATTTGGAAAAACGGACACCGGGAGCCAACTAAAACCTTAAAAATAAAACTTTCTGTGGAAATTTTTTTTAAAATCGGGTTTATAAATAATGGTTTTAGGGCCGCGTACAAACTTTTTTTAGCAAGGCAAGTGTAACGTCAAAAGGGGTCCCTAGGCATAAGAAAACTTTTAGAAATTTAAAAAAACACCCCAAAAAAAGCAAAATGGGGCATATAATTTTTTCCAATTTTCCCGGACCATTTTAACATAAAAAAAAATTTTTTTGTAAAAAATTTTGAAATAGATTTTCATGTAATGACGCCCTCTGACGTCACATAACGTTCATTTTTACAAAAATCGTTTTTAGTCCCTCCCCTAAACCTACAAAATGTTTAAATATCAACTTTCTATCTCATATGGGAAACCCATTTTAAAAAGCATTTTGAAATTTAAAGACCTCGGGTTTGAATCTTTGATTCTCCCTAAAACCAAAGGGCTTTTAGGGAAAAATTTTAAAAACGGGAAAACGGATGCACCTAATCTTAAAAAATACACATTCTGAAAAAAATTTGATGAACATCGGTTCATAAGTAATAGCCCGTAGACCGGGGTACAAAAATTTTGAAAAATATGGGCAAGTGTGACGTTTATATGACTTTATATGCCCATAAAAATTTAAATTGGGAAATAAAATTATACCCTTTTTTGGGGTACATATTTCCCTTAATTTTTTTTTTGCTCTTCGAAACCCTTTCAACATTTTAGAAACAATCTTGTTTAAAGTTAGTAATTATTTTTATATAATGACGCCCCGTGACTCATATGATGCAAAATTTTTAAAATATTTTTTAGAAATCCGAAAAACATAAAAAACGACCAAAAAATCAACTTTCTATCTCAAAAAAAGGGCTGATTTTTTAAGCATTTGGGAAAATTTTCCCACCTTGGTTCCCAATCTTGGATTCGCTAAAAGAACCTTGGCGATTTCGAATTTTTGGGGAACCGGACACCGGGGGTGCCAAACTAGAACTTAATATATACATATTTTTGTGAAAAATTTTATGAAAAATCGGTTCATCCCCAAAAAAGGTCGGACCGCTACAAACTTTTGTAGCTTATTTCCCCGTGTGGAAAGTCAAAAGACGTCTAGAGATATGAAAATCATAGAAATCAAAAAATTTTAGCGTTTTTAAGCATTTATCAAATTTTAAATTTTTATTGCCCCTTTGACAATTTTTAACAAAATAGAAATATTCTTGTTTAAAATTGAAAAAACAAATTTTCATATAATGACTCACATTACGTCCCAAAAAAAAATTTATTTTTTACAAAATGATCAAAAATTCTCGGGGACCAATTTTAATGATTAAATATCAACTTTCTATCTTAAATAGGACTGATTTTATAAGCATTAAAAATTTACGACCTTGGTTCGAATCTTGAATTCGCTATAGAACCATGGACTTTTTCGAATTTTGAAAAACGGACACCGGATGCACAACTAGAACTAATATACACAATCTGTGAAAATTGATGAAAATCGGTTCACAAACAATGGCTGTAGACCGCGTACAAACATTTGTAGCATATTTCAAATGTGACGTCCATATGACGTCATAGGCATATGAAAATCATAGAAATCAAAATTTCCTCACGTGACTAATAAGTCAAAAAAATTTCATCGTCCTAGGATTATTGCAACATAGAAAAATAAGCGTTTTAGTTAGGAAGAAAAAAAGAATAATAACTAGATGTCATTCGTGAAAACGAATGATAGAACTTTCTGCAAGCTGTGTTAATGCAAAAAGCAGGAGATAGAAGTTTCATGTAAGACTCACCTCTGGTAGTATTTCATGTTCAAGCTGAACAATTGACATTATATCCGAAATTAGTGCAAATGATAAGAACTAAGTATTAGTCTGTGACGTCACATGACGTCATATGATATCATAACTCTAAACATATGTAGAAATTCTGCAGAACTGCAAACTGTTTAAGTTTCAACTTTCTATCTCATCCTGAAGCTCTCTAATCCTAAAATGAAATTTTCGGTCCTATGTTCGAATCTTATTTCAGCCACAGAACTTCGGTCTTTCGGAATTTCGATTAGCTGACAGGATATGCACACCTAACATTCAATATGTACCATCTGTGAAAATTTTTGAAGAAAATCCGACCATAAATAGCGGCTGTAGAGCGTGAACACCATTTTTCACTATATTTAGCTCTGACGTCACATGACGTCATAGTGTGCTAAAGATGCTTTTGTTCAAAAGGGCATACTTTACTGCATAACTCTGAAATTTTTCGTTATTCTGAACAACTGGCATCAGTAAAATCATTGCCCAAAAATGAAAATTAAGAAGTATGCTTATGACGTTACAAGACGTCATATGACGTTCTGACTGAAAATATTTGTAGAAATATCTGCAGAACTGCAAACTGTGTAAGTTTCAACTTCTATCTCATCCTGAAGCTCTTTAATCCTAAAATGAAATTATCGGTCCTATGTTCGAATCTTATTTCAGCCACAGACTTTGGTTTTGGGGAAATTTTGGTTAGTTGACAGGATATGCACACCTGAGTTTAAAATGTACCATCTGTGAAAATTTGAAGAAAATCCGACCCATAAATGACGGCTGTAGAGCGTAAAAAACCATTTTTCACTAATTTTTTTCTGTGACGTCATGTGACGTCATAGGGTGCTGAAGATGCTTTTTTCAAAAGCGCATACTTTGCTTTCATAAACTCTGAATTTTCATTATTCTGAACAAATGGCATCATGTCGAAATCATTGCCCAAATATGAAAATTAAGAAGTATGCTTATGACGTCACATGACTTCATATGACGTCACGACTCAAAAATTTTTTTAGAAATTCTGCAGAAATGCAAACTGTGTAAGTTTCAACTTTCCACTCATCCTGAAGCTCTTTTATCCTAAAAAGAAATTTTCGGTCCTATGTTCGAAAATTTTTTTTTCAGCCCCAGAAATTCGGTCTTTTTCGGAATTTCGGTTTTGCTGACAGGTATGCACACCTTGATTTAAGATGTAAACCCTCTGTGAAAATTTGAAGAAAATCCGACCATAAATGACGGCTGTAGAGCGCGAACACCTTTTTTCATATTTTTAGCTGTGACGTCACATGACGTCATAGGGTCTGAAGTGCTTTTGTTCAAAAGCGCATACTTTCCTTTCATAAACTCTGAAATTTTCATTATTCTGAACAACTGGCATCATGTCGAAATCATTCCCTAAAATGAAAATTAAGAAGTATGCTTATGACGTCAATGACGTCATATGACGTCACGCCTCAAAATATTTGTAGAAATTCTGCAGAACTGCAAACTGTTGTAAGTTTCAACTTTCTATCTCATCCTGAAGCTCTTTTTTTCCCAAAATGAAATTTTCGGTCCTATGTTCGAATCTTATTTCAGCCACAGAACTTCGGTCTTTCGGAATTTCGGTTAGCTGACAGGATATGCACACCTTTGATTCAAGATGTACCATCTGGAAAATTTGAAGAAAATCCGACAATAAATGACGGCTGTAGAGCGCGAAAAACCATTTTTCACTTTTTTTAGCTGTGCCCGTCATGTGACGTCATAGGGTGCTGAAAATCATTGAAATCAAAATTTCCTCACGTGACTAATAAGCCATGAAAATTTTATCGTCCGGGCCCCATTGCAACATATAAAAATTAGCGTTTAGTTAGGAAGAAGAAAAGAATAATAATAATAATAAAAAACTGACTTCTTTTTTTTTGAAAAAAAGATAGGGCTTTCTGCACTGCAAACCTGACAAACCTGGTTTTTTTTTCCAAATTTTGGCAAACCCTATATAATCCGGGCCCCAATGAAGTCGTAATAAATAAATTCTGTGAAAATTCCATCCCAAATTTCCTTTCAAAAATGCCCGGCTTTTGCACGCGGATAAACCCTTTGGGGTAGTTATTTATAGTTCTGACGTCATGGACGTCATATAAAAAATGTTAAACATTGAATCTAAATGTTCCTGATTTTTGTACACAGGACATTTAATTTGCATTGTCATGAAGCTTTGCAACATGATAAATTGACATCAAGAAATCGGAAATTTTTATAAAACTTGATGACGTCAAAATGACGTAAATTTTACTTTTCATTTTTAAAAAATGCAAAGGAAACACAAAAGATAATAATCTCGCCAAATATCAACTTTCTATCTCATCTAGAAATGATTTTATACGTTTTTTAAATTTTTGACGCCCTTTGTTTCAAAATTTTGGGTTTCGCCATAGAACCTTTGTTTTTTTCGAATCTTGGAAAACCCCCTAAAGAATCCGCACAATGGGGTCGAAATATATAACTTCTGGAAGATTCCATGCCAATCTAAAAATAAATGGGGTGTACAGAGCGGACAAACTTTGGTAGTTATTTATATTTTCTGACGTCATGTGACGTCATATGAAAATGTTAAACATTGAATCTAAATGTTCCTGATTATCTACACGGGACATTTAATTTGCATTGTCTATGAAGTTTGCAACATGATTAAATTGACATCAAAAAATCGGAAATTCTATAAAAACTTGAGAGGGTCATAACGTCATATACTTTTCATCTTTACAAAATGAAAAGGGGAAACACAGAGATATATAATCTCCCCAAAAATATCAATTTTTCTATCTCATCTAGAAACGATTTTATACGTATTTAAAAATTTAACGTCCTTGTTTCGAATTTTTTGGTTTCACCATAGAACCTTTGTTTTTTTCCGAATCTTGGCAAATTTATATAATCCTGCACAATGAGATCGTAATATAAAACTTTTTATGAAAATTCCATGACAATCCTCCAAAAATTTAGGGATGTACAGCGCGTACAAATTTTGGGGTAGCTATTTTTAGTTCTGCGTCATGTGACGCTATGAAAATTTTCAACATTGGATCAAAATGAACATGATCTCCTACAAAGGTTTTTAAAATTTTTCCCATTTTTTAAAGAACCCTTGCAACATGAAAAAATTTGACATCAAAAATCGGAAAAATTCCCCTATAAAATTTGATTGACTTCATATGACGCCCATAAGGGGAAAAAAAGCATCCTTTAAAAAAAATTTTTAAAAAAAGGAAACACCCAAGAAAAAACCAAAATAAATCCCCCAAAAATTAATAAAAAACTTTTCCTAATCCCCCTTTCCTTAAGGAAAACGGATTTTTTAAGGGGTTTTTTGAAAAATTTTTAAAACCCCTTTGGGTTTCAAAATTTTGGGAAAATTCAACCAAAAAAACCTTATTTTTTTCAATTTTTGGGAAAAAAACCTAAATAAATTCCTCACAAATGGGGAAAAAAAATTAAAAAACCTTTTTTTTGGGAAAATTTTCCCAAATGAAAAAAACCCGTTCCATAAATTTGACTTTTTAACAGCGCGTAAAATTTTTTTGGTACTTTTTTTTTTTTCCCCTGACGTCATGTGAAGTAAATTTGAAATAAAAATAAAATATTCCAAAAGCCATTGCTTCAGGTGCCCTGTTAAAAAAAATTTTCCCCTTTGCCCCTAGCCCTTTTCCCCCAAATTTAAAAAAAAATAAAAAAAAAAAAAAGGTTTTGGGGAAAAAAAAGAAAAATAAAAATAAAAGACAGAAAAAACCCCAAAAAGGGTTTTCTTTCTGCGAAAAGCAGAAAGCCCAAAAATAAAACTAGATGTCATTCGTAAAAAAAAAAGGGGGGATTTTCGCAAGCTGTTTTAATGAAAAAAAAAAGAGATAAATTTTTTTTTAAAATGACTCACCCTTTTGGTATTTTTTCATTTTTCCATGCTAAAAAATTTTGACTTAATTTCCAAATAAGTGCAAATGAAAAGAACTTTTTTATTTCCCCTATTTTTTTAGCTCCACGTGCATGCCGTCAAAGGAAAAAAAATTTTTTTTTTTTAAAAAAAAAAAACCTTTAACTTTCCAAACCCAAAAAAATTTTTTCCCTTATTCTGAAAAAGGGGGCATCATGTAAAAAAAAAATGCCCTAAAATGAAATTTTAAGGGGAAGAAAATTTTAAAAAAAATTTTTCACAAAAAAAAAATTTTAAAAACTCACAAACTCAAGATTTTTTTAAAAAAATTTCCCCCCGAACGGCAAACTGTGTTTTTTTTTCCCTTTTTTCCCCAAACTCATCCTAAAATTTTTTAAAAACCAAAAAAATTTTAAAATTTTTCGGTCCATGTTCAAATTTTTATTTCACCACAGAATTTCGGTCCTTTCGGAATTTCAAAAAATTTTAAAGGAAATGAAAAACGTAGTTTCAAGATTCCCCCCCCTCTGAAAATTTAAAAAAAAATTTTTTCGATAAAAAAAGGGGGGCTGTAGACGCAAAAACCATTTTCATTTTTTTAAAAAAGGGCTCAGACAAAAAAATTTGACGAAAGGGGGTGCGAAGATGCGTTTTTTTCAAAATCGCGTACTTTACTGTCATAACTCTGAAATTTTCTTTTTTTAAAAAACAACTGGCTCATTTTGAATTTTTTTCCCCCCAAATTTAAAAATTAAAAATTTTTTTTAAAATGACTCCATGACGTTTTTATGACTAAACACCCCCAAAATATTTTTGGGGGAAAAATTCTGCAGAACTGCAAACGGGGGTTTTTCCCCTTTTTTTCTATTCATCCAGAAGCTCTTTAATAAAAAAAAGAAATTTTCGGTCCTATTTTCGAATTTTAAATTTGGGGGCCCTAGAACTTGGGTTTTTTTTGGGAAAAGGGGAAGCGAAAAGGAAAAAGCACCCCTTTTTTTAAAAGATGAACCATTGTGAAAATTTGAAGAAAATCCGACCAAAAGGGGGACGGCTGTAGACCCGCGAAAAAACCATTTTTTCACTATTTTAGCTGGCCCATCATGTGACGTCATAGGGGGGCTGAAAAATTTTTTGTTCAAAAGCGCATACTTTACTGAAACTCTGAAATTTTCATTTTTTTTGAACAACTGGCATCATGAAAAAACCCCCACCCCCCCTAAAATAAAAATTTAGGAAATATGCTTATGACTTTCAATGACGAAAAAGACGCCCACGACTAAAAAAAATTTAAAAAAAATTTTCTGCCCCACTACAAACTGTTAATTTTTTAACTTTCGTCTCATTCGAAGTTTTTTAAAATTTTCCTAAAAAAAATTTTTTTTTGGGTCCTATGTTCGAAAATTATTTCAGCCACAGAACTTGGGTTTTTTGGGAAATTTGGGGGTTTTTAGCGACGGGATATGCCCCCCTTATTTTCAAGATCCCCCAAAACTAAAAAAATTTTTGAAGAAAATCCGACCAAAAGGGGGGGGCTGTAAGCGTGAACACCATTTTTCACAAAATTTTAGCTGGGAGGGTCCATTTTTACGTCAAAGGGTTTGCTGAAGATGTTTTTTTTAAAAAGAAAAACCCCTTTACTTTAAAAATTTTAAAAAATTTTTTTTTTTAAAATTCAAAACAACGGGAAAAAAAGAAAAAATTTTCATTGCCCTAATATAAAAAAAAAGAAGTCCCCCTTTAGGACCCCACTTTACGCCATATGACGTTCTGACTGAAAATATTTGAAGAAATTCGGCAGTTTTTCAAACTTGTAATTTTTTTTTTTTTTCTATCTCACCAAAAAGCTCTTTAACCCCTAAAATAAAATTTTTTGGGGGTCCTATGTTCGAATTTTATTTTAGCCACAGTTTTTCCCCCCTTTTAAAAAGGGTTAGCTTGGGGGTTTTTCACACCTTTAAATTAAGATGAAACCTTTTTTAAAAATTTTTGAAAAAACCCCCCGCCCATAAATACGGCGAGAGCCGAACATTTTTTTTCTTTTTTTTTCCCCCTGTGAGGGCCCATGTCCCAAAAAGGGGGGTGCTAAAACCCCCATTAAAAAAAAAAATTTTTTCCCCCACGGACTAATCCCCCAAAAAAAATTTTTCATCGTCCTAGGCCCATTGCAACTTTTTAAAAAAATAACTTTAGTTGGGAAAAAAGAAAAAATAATAATAATAAAATAATAAAAAAAATAAACAAAAAAAACCCCCAATAGGACTTTCTGCTTTAGGCAAAAGTCCAAAAAAAAAACATAACAAACCCAATGGGTTTTTTCTGCTTTGGGGCAGAAAGTCCTAATAAAAATAAACAAAAAAAACCCCAAAAGGTCTTTCTTTTGAGGCAGAAAGCCCTAAAAAAAAGTTTGAAGAAAGCCGTTATAACAAAGCAAATTTTTAAAAGGGCCCGGTTTTTACCCTTTTTTTCTAAAAGCACCTCATTCTCCAAATACTTTTTCGAAATTTCCCCCTTTTTCAACACGGGCACTCTTTCCGCGTAGGAACGCCCGGATGGGGGAAAAAACCAAAACCCAAAAAACCCCTTTTCTTCTCTTCCTTAAAATTGCTAGTTTTTCATATACAAGCCCTTTCCGAAAAACATGAATATCTGCCATTTTTTTAAAAAAAAAAAAAAAGGGGAATCACAAAAAAATTTTGGGGGACATTTTTGCACATTGAGGCTAGGGGATTCGTGCAAATTTCAACTTCAAACACCAAAATTTCCGTTTTAAAAAAAAAATTTTTTTAAAAAATTTTTTTCTTAAATATGCTGACGTTAAATCAGTCCCAAAAAAAATATTCCTTGCAGTATACATCACTTCACTTTTCAGTGTTTTTAATCCTAAAGGGGAAAACATGTTTTTTTTACTCAAAAGTTCATGAAACTACAGCTTTTTTAATTCTTTTTAAAAGGGGAATTTTTTCCCCCCCTTTTTGTCATAATAAAAACCCAAATTAAACCCCCCCATCTTAAAAAAAAAAATAACACCTAAAAACTTTAAAAACACACAGTTTTTAAACCACAGTGTCTAGGTAGAATTTTGGGGTTTTTTTTTGAAAAAAACCCCCGGGGCCCAATAAAAACACCATCAGCTCCCCAAACCTAAAATGAAATTTTTTTGGGTCCAATTTTTGAATCTTATTTCATCCACACAATTTTTTTTTTTGGGAAATTTTTTGGTTAGCTGACGGGGTATGCACCCCCCTTTAAATTTAAAAATTTTCCATCTGTAAAAATTTTTTAAAAAACCGACCATAAATGGGGCTTAGAGCGTGAACACCTTTTTTTTAAAATATTTTTACCCGACGCCCCCATGACGTCATAGTGTGCAAAAAATGCTTTTTTTTTAAAAGGGCATATTTTAAATGCAAACTCTAAAATTTTTGTTATTCTGAAAAAACCCGGCATCATTCAAAATCATTGCCCAAAAATGAAAATTAAAAGTATGCTTATGACGTCACAAGACGTCAAAGACTCAAAACCAAGTTTTTATGTAAAAAATTCTCCCCGAACGCAAACTGGAAGTTTAAAAACCCTTTTATCTCACCCCGAAGCTCTTTAACCTAAAAAAAATTTTTTTTGGTTTTCCCATGTTCGAAATTTTTTTTTAGCCACAAAATTTTTAAATCTTTTGGAATTTTTGGGTTTAAAAGCCCCGGAAAAAAGCCATCTGAGTTCAAAATGTCCCAAAATGTGAAAATTTAAAAAAAAAATTTTTTAAAAAATGACGGCTGTAGAGGCAAAACCCCATTTTTTAAATTTTTTTTTGTGGACTCAGGACGTCATGGGGGCAAGATGCTTTTGTTCAAAAGCACATCCTTGCTTTCATAACTCTAAATTTTATTTTCGAAACTGGCATCATGTCAAAATATTGCCCAAAATGAATTTAAGAATTGCTTATGACTCCCATAAGAAATATTCAAAAACAAAAAATTTTTTGTAAAATTTTGAGAACTGCAAACTGTGAAATTTTTTCAACTTTTTTTCTTCCTGCGTTTTTTAATCAAAAAAAAAATTTTGGGGTTCCATTTAAAAAAATCTTTTTTCACCCAAACTTCTTTCTTTGGAAAAATTTGGTTAGTACAAATATGAAAAACTTTTATAAAGATGTCCCACTGAAAAAATTTGAAGAAAATCCGACCAAAAAGACGGTTTAAGCGCAAAAAATTTTTTTTCCCACTATTTTTTTCTGTGACGCCCCATTTTGCTCAGGGGGCTGAAGATGCTTTTTTTCAAAAGCCTATTTTGTTTCATAACTCTGAAATTTTCATTATTCTGAAAACGGAAAATCATTTTAAATCTTTCCCCCAAAAGAAAATTAAGAAAGTTAAAGACGTCACTACTCAAACGCAAAAACTCAAAATATTTTAAATTTTTCTGCAGAACTGCAAATTTAATTTAAATTTTTTCTATCTCACCTGAAGCTCTTTTATCCTAAAATAAATTTTTTTCGGCCTATTTCCCCAAATCTTATTTCAGCCACGAATTTGGGGTTTTTTGGAAAATTTCTTTTAGCTGAAGGATTTAACCTTTGTTCAAATGTCCCATCTTAAAAAATTTGAAAAAAACCCGACCATAAATGAGGGCTTGGGCGCGAACACCTTTTTTAAAACTTTTTTAGCTGTGAGCCATGTGACGTATGGGTCTAAAATCATTGAAATAAAAATTTCCTCACGGGACTAAAACCAAAAAAAAATTTCATCGCCCTGGGAATATTGCAACATATAAAAATAAGGTTTTTTTTTTGAAGAAAAAAAAGAATAATAAAAAAACTAAAGCGTTTGTTTAAGATACAAACGAAGCGGCTTTCCTTTGCTTTTTAAAGGGTTTTAATATATCTTTTTAAAAAAAAAAATAATTAAGGGGCTAAAATGTTTAATTAAAAACGTAAAACATCATTATCAAAATAATATTAGTTCAAAAAAAATTTATTTTTTATATTTTTTTTTTTTTTCTCTTTTTAGGAAATTTTGAGAAAGATATAAGGGTTTTTTTGATTAGCAAATTTATTTTTCAGCAGAAAAAAATACAATCCCCAAACCCAATTTTTTTTTTTTCGAACCCCCTAAAATTTTAAAATTTTTTTTTTTTTTTTTTTAATATCTTTTTTTTCGTAAAAATTTCCCCTTTAAAAATTTTAAAGCAATTGCCCAAATTAAATTTTTTAAAAAAAAAAAAAAAAATATTTAAAAACCCTGATTTAACCCTTTAAATTATTGAGTTTTAAAAATTTTAAAAAATTTGATAAAAAAAAGGGGGAGGTGTTGAAAATTTTTTAAAAATACTTTTTTTTTCTATGTAATTAACTTATAAACGTCTTGAAACTTTAAACTATTCATTTTTTTTATAAATTTGCTTATTTTTAAGATTAATAAAAAGAAACCTTTTTAAAAATTTAGAAAACAAAAAAATTAATAGGTAATCACGGGTTTTTTTCATTTTTTAAAGGGGTTTAAAAAGAACCCCCCAAACAAAAGCAATAAAACCTATAGGTTTTCGGGGTCAAAAAATTTTCTAATTCTTTTGTAAATGCGACTCTATTAGAAAAAAATGTACCCAATTCATTTTTCAACGCGGCACTTTTTCCCGCAAAAGAACAATGGATCTTGCTAACCAACCCATGCCTTTTTTCTTTTTTTTCTTAAATTTAAAAATTTTTTTTCAAAAAATTAGCCCTAAAAAAAAAAACAAATGGCTTGTTTGATAACGTATCTTTTTAAATTTTTTTCCTGGCATGTCAAGGACGAAATATTATATTTAAAGTTAATATTCCACTTTAGGTTTTTTTTAAAATGTTTTTGTTTAAAAATCAATTTGTCATAAAAAATTTACACAACTTAAAAATTCCTGAAGGTTGTTTAAAATTTCCCACAATATCAAAAAACCAAAAAGCCGAAAAACAAAATTTTAAATGAATGATTTTAATTTTCAACCACGGCAAAAAAAAGTGACAAAAGAAAAGTATTTTTTGGGAAGGATTTTATTAGAAAATTCTAAATCCGAAAAAAAAATTTTTTCGAGAATTTGAACAGGTTTTTTTCACTTTCAATAAGCTTCCACAAAAAATATCTCCCATGTTTTTAATGACAAAATAATTTAAATTTTAAACCCTTTAAGGGGGGGGGGGGGGGGGGGGGGGGGGGGGGGGGGGTTTACAAAAATTTTCGACATTTTGAAAAGTTTAATCTTTGTCTAATTGGCATTTATATAATTTTTTTAAAAAAAATTCTTGTTTTAGTTTCAGCGTCTTAAAAACCACGTGAAAATAAAACATGCAGATCACCCTTAATTTTTTAAAACCAAAAAATTTTAAAAATTTAAATTTAAAGACTGATTAAAATTCAAAACCAAGAAAGAAAATTTTTTAAATTTTTTTGTTTTTTAAAAAAACTTAAAACCACGTGACGAAAAAGAAAAAAAACAAAAAAAGAATGTAAACCCCAAAAGCCAAAAAGCATCCAATTTCATGCTTCTAACCCATCGGGGGGCTTTGTAACTTAAAAAATGAATTTTTAAGGCCCCCAAAGTTCGAACTTTTTCCCTTTTGAAATTTTATTTTTTCAAATTTGGAAAAATTTTGAAGCACGGGAAAATCAAAAACCTAAAAAAAAATTTCTTGAAAATACAATATAATCGCCCAAAATTTTAAGGTTTTCTAGAGCGCGAAAAAAAATTTAAAGGGTGACGTAAATCTGCTCATTTAACGTTTTTTAAAATTAAAAATAAATGAATTTAAAATTTTTAAAAAGTTTAATCGTACAAAAAAAATTTTTAAAAAAAAGTTGAGTGAAAAGTCATGATAAAGAGCAAAAAAAATTTTAAAAAATTTTTGTTTTTGTCTTTTTTTATGACGAAAATCACGTGCTTAAGAAAAAACCTTAAAAAATAGAAAAAGCCTTTATCCCGTAACTTGCCAATTTTCTTTTTTAAAAATGCATTGGTTTTCCCTTTAAAACTTAAAATATAAATTTAGGATAATTCGAACTTTGGTTTTTCCCCAAAAAATTCTAATTTTTTTTAAATTTTAAAATTTGAATGCCAGGGTGCACATCCCCCCTTCAAAATACCTCTGTGAAAATATCAAAAAAAACAAACCAAAAATTGAAGGTCAAGGCGAAAAACTTTTGAAGCTAAAAGTAAAAACTGACGTCAATTGATCTTTTAAAAAATTAAAAAATTGAATTTAAAAAAGTACTTTTTTCGAAGCTTTAAAAATTTTATTTTCGCCCAAATGGAAAAAAATAAATTAATTTTTTAATTGGTTGGAAAAAAAAAAAAATAATAAAAAAAAGAAAAAAAACAAACAAACCCTATACGTTTTTTTCCCAAAATTTGCGGAAAGGGGCCTAATTTTAAACATAACAAACCCAAAGGCCCTTTTTTCTTAGGCAGAAACCCCAATAAAAGTTTGAAAAAAGCCGTTAAAACAAAGGCAATAGCTTTTCGGCCCCCGGGGCCCTGCTTCTAAAAGCACCTCATTCCTCAAATCGGGATCGCAATTCCCTTTCAACACGGAAAATTTTTCCGCGTAGGGGAAGTCCGGATAGAGGGGGGAAACCCAACCCCAAAAACCCCTTCTTCCCTTCCTTTAAAAATTCTAATTTTTTAAAAACAAGCCCTTTCCGAAAAAAAAAAATTCTGCCATGTTTGTTGACGGAACAAAATTTAAATTTAGGACATTTTTCAATTGTAGGTACGGCCCCTTTGTGCAAATTAACTTAAACTCAACCTTTCCGATTTTTTTTGAAATTTTTTTAAAAATTTTGCTTAAAATGCAGCGTTATAACACGTGACCAAAAAAAGTATTCCTTCAAAAAATCACCACTTTTCAGTGTGTTAAATCCTGAAGAAATCATGATTTTTTTTTCTCAAAGTTTTGAAAATACAGCGTTTAATTTCGTTAAAAAAAACAAAATTTTTCCCCTTTTGAAAAAAAACCAAAAACCCCAAACCCCCTCTTAAAAATAAATTCACCTAAAAGGGGTTTCAAACACTAAGATTTTATCCCAGTGTCTAGGTAAAAATTTGTTGTTTTTAATACACCTTTCCGAAAAAAAAACCATCAGCTCCAATCCTAAAAAGAAAATTTTTGGCCAAAAATTTTGAAAAAATTATTTATCCCCCCAACTTTTGGGCTTTCAGGAATTTGGTTTGCTACAGAAAAGCCCTTTAAATTTCAAGATGTACCATCTGTGAAAATTTGAAGAAAATCCCCCATAAATGGCGGCTGTAGAGCGTGAAAAACCCTTTTAACTTTTTTTAGCTCTGACGTCACATGACGCCCATATGTGCTAAAAAAGCTTTGTTCAAAAGGGCAACTTTACTGTCATAACCTGAAATTTTCGTATTCTGAACAACTGGCATCATGTCAAAAATCATTGCCCAATATGAAAATTAAGAAGATGCTTATGACGTCACAAACGTCATATACGCAAAATCAAATATATGTAGAAATTCGCAGAACTGCAAATGTGAAAGTTTCAACCTTCTATCTCATCCTGAAGCTCTTTAATCCTAAAATGAAATTTTTGGTCCTAGTTCGAATCTTTTTTCAGCCACAAACTTCAGTCTTTTTGAATTTTGGGGTTTAGCGACAGGATATGCACATCGATTTCAAAATGTACCATTGTGAAAATTTGAAGAAAATCTGACAATAAATGACGGCTGTAGAGTGCGAACACCATTTTTCATTTTTTTTTTGCTGTGACGTCATGTGACTCATAGGGTGCTGAAGAGCTTTTTTCAAAAGCACATACCTTGCTTTCATAACTCTGAAATTTTATTATTCTGAAAAAACTGGCATCATGTCGAAATCATTGCCCTAAAATGAATATTAAGAAGTATGTTTTATGAAGTCACATGACGTCAAAGACGTCACACTCAAATTTTTTGTAGAAATTCGCAGAACGCAAACTGTGTAAGTTTCAACTTTCTTCTCATCCTGCAGCTCTTTAATTCAAAAATGAAATTTTTCGGCCCTATGTTCGAACTTATTTCACCACAGAACTTCGGCTTTCGGAATTTCGGTTAGCTGACAAGATATGCACACCTTTTATTAAAGAGTACCAACTGTGAAAATTTGAAGAAAATCCGACCAAAAAATGACGGCGTAGAGCGCGAACACCATTTTCACTTTTTTTTAGCTGTGACGTCATTGCTCATAGGGGCTGAAGATCTTTTGTTTCAAAAGCGCATACTTTGCTTTCATAACTCTGAAATTTTCATTATTTGAACAACTTGGCATCATGTCAAATCATTTGCCCTAAAATGAAAATTAAGAAGTATGTTTATTACGTCACATACGCATATTGACGTCACGACACCAAAATATTTTAAGAAATTCTGCAGAACTGCAAAACTGTGTAAGTTTCAACTTTCTACTCATCCTGAAGCTTTTTTTATCCTAAAATGAAATTTCGGTCCTATGTTCGAATCTTATTTCAGCCACAAACTTCGGTTTTTCCCGGGAATTTCGGTTAGCTGACGGATATGCACACTTTGATTCAATATGTACCACTGTGAAAATTTGAAAAAATTCCGACCATAAATGACGGCTGTAGAGCGCGAACACCATTTTTCACTATTTTTTGGGCTGGGGCGTCATGTGGCGGTCATAGGTTGCTGAAAACATTTGAAATAAAAAAAAAATTTTTTCCCACGTGATAATAAGCCATAAAAATTTCATCGTCCTAGGACATTGCAACAAATAAAAATAAGCGTTTAGTTAGGAAGAAGAAAAGAATAATAACTAATGTCATTCGTGAAAACGAATGATAGGACTTTTTTGCAAGCTGTGTTAATGCAAAAAGCAGGAGATAGAAGTTTTATGAAAAGACTCACCTCTGGGAGTATTTCCTGTTTTATGCTGAAAAAAATTGACATTAATTCCGAAATAAGTGCAAAAGATAAGAACTAAGTATTTTCACTAATTTTTAGGCCCCCCGACGTGACATGACGTCATAGGGTACTGAAAATTCTTTTGTTTAAAAGGAAACTTTTCTTTCCTAATCTGAAATTTTCTTATTTCCCGAAACAACTGGCATCATGGCAAAATCATTTTCCCAAAATGAAAAAATTAAAAGTATCTTATGACTCACATGAGTAAATGACGTCACGATCAAGATATATGTAGGAATTCTGCAGAACTGCAAACTGTGTAAGTTTCAACTTTCTAAACTCATCCTTGAAACTCTTTAATTCCTAAAATGAAAATTTTCGGTCCTATGTTTTGAATCTTAATTTCAGCCACAGAACTTCGGTCTTTCGGAATTTTTGGTAAGAAAAAGGATATGCACATCGTAGTTTCAAGATGTCCATCTCGAAAATTTTTAAGAAAATTCGATCATAAAGGCGGCTGTAGAGCGGCGGAAAACCATTTTTTTTAAATATTTTAAAACTCAGACGTAACCCTGACGTAATAGGGTGCTGAAGATGCGTTTGTTCAAAATCGCTACTTTTTTCTGTCATAACCTGAAATTTTATTATTCTCCAACAAGGGGATCATGTTGAAAATCATTGCCCTAATTTGAAAATTAAGAAATATGCTTATGAAATCACAAGGGCGTCATATGACGTCACGACTCAAAATATATGTAGGAATTCGCAGAACTGCAAACTGTGTAAGTTTCAACTTTCTATCTCATCCAGAAGCCTTTAATCCTAAAATGAAATTTTCGGTCCTATGTTGAATCTTTTTTCACCAAGAACTTCGGTTTTTTCGGAATTTCGGATAGCTGACAGGAATGCACACCTTAGTTTCATGATGTCCATCTGGAAAATTTGAAGAAAATCCGACCATAAATACGGCGTAGAGGCGCGAACACCATTTTTCACTATTTTTAGCTGTGACTTTCATTTGACGTCATGGGGTGCGAAGATGCTTTTTTTCAAAAGCGCATACTTTACTGTCATAACTCGAAATTTTCATTATTCTGAACAACGCATCATGTAGAAATCATTGCCCTAAAATGAAAATTAGGGAAGTATGCTTATGACCGTCATATGACGTAATAGAGGGTCACGACTCAAATATTTGTAGAAATTCTTCGCCCTACAAACTGTGTAAGTTTTAACTTTCGTCTCAATCTGAAGCCTTAATCCTAAAATGAAATTTTGGGTCCTATGTTCGAAATTATTTCAGCCACAAGAACTTCGGTCTTTTGGGAATTTCGGTTTAGCTGACAGGATAGCACACCTTAAATTTCAAGATGACCATCGTGAAAATTGGAAAGAAAATCCGACCAAAATGAACGGCGTAGAGCGTGAACACCTTTTTTTCACTATTTTAGCTGTGACGTCATGTGACGTCATAGGGGGGCGAAGATGCTTTTGTTAAAAAGGCGCATACTTTCTTTAAAAAAAATTCTGAAATTTTTCATTATTCTGAACAACTGCATCAGTCGAAATCATTGCCCTAATATGAAAAATTAAGAAGTATCTTATGACGTCACATGACGTCAATGACTTCTGACTGAAAAAATTTGTAGAAAATTGCAAACTGCAAATTTTTGTAAGTTTCAACTTTCCTATCTCATCCTGAAGCTCTTTAATCCTAAAATGAAATTTCGGTCCTATGTTCGAATCTTATTTTAGCCCAGAACTTCGGTTTTTTCGGAATTTCGGTTAGCTGACAGGATTGCAAAACCTTTGATTAAATGTACCATCTGTGAAAATTTAAAAAATCCGACCATAAATGACGGCTGTAGAGCGCGAAAAACACCATTTTCACTTTTTAGCTGTGACGTCATGTACGTCATAGGGTGCTGAAAATCATTGAAATCAAAATTTCCTCACGTGCCTAATAAGCCATAAAAATTTCATCGTCCTAGGTCCATTGCAACATATTAAAATAAGCGTTTTAGTTAGGAAGAAGAAAAGAATAATAATAAAATAATAATAATAATAATAAACATAACAAACCCAATAGGACTTTCTGCTTTAGGCAGAAAGACCTAATAATAAACAGTACAAACCCAATAGGACTTTCTGCTTTAGGCAGAAAGTCCTAATAACTAGATGTCATTCGTGAAAACGAATGATAGGACTTTCTGCAAGCTGTGTTAATGCAAAAAGCAGGAGATAGAAGTTTCATGTAATGACTCACCTCTGTAGTATTTTCATGTTCATGCTGAACAATTGACATTATATTCCGAAATCAGTGGGAAATGATAAGAACTAAGTATGAGTCTGTGACGTAACATGATGTCATATGACGTAAAGACATGACTGCAAACTTGATTTCTAGTTTAAAGGTCCTATGTTCGAATCTTACTTCAGCCACAATACTTCTGTTTTTAGGAATTAAGGTTAGCTGACAAAATAATTCAGACCTTAGTTTGCAAAATGTACCATCTCTAAAAATTTGAAGAAAATCTTATCATAAATGGCGGCTGTAAGCGCAAATACCATATTTCACTATTTTCAGCTCTGACGTCAGGTGACGTCATAGGGTGCTGAAATACTGTTGCTCAAAAGCGCATACTTTACTGCAATAACTCTGAAATTTTCATTATTCTGAACAACTGGCATCATGTCGAAATCATTGCCCAAATTAAAATTAAGTGTATGCTTATACGTCCTAAGACGTCACGATTCAAAAATTTGTAGAAATGCTGCAGAACTGCAAACTGTGTAAGTTTCAACTTTCTATCTCATCCTGAAGTTCTTTAATCCTAAAATGAAATTTTTTGGTCTTATGTTCGGTCTTTTTTTCAGCAACAGAACTTCGGTTTTTCGGAATTTCGGTTAGCTGACAGGATATGAACACCTTAGTTTCAAGATGTACAATCTGTAAAAATTTGAAGAAAATCCGACCATAAATGCGGCTGTAGAGCGTTAACACCATTTTTCACTATTTTTAGCTCAGACGTCACAATGACGTCATAGGGTGCTGAAGATGCTTTTCCTTCAAAAGCGCATACTTTGTTGTCATAACTCTGAAATTTTCATTATTCTTAACAACTGGCATCATGTCGAAATCATTGCTCTAAAATGAAAATTATGAAGTATGCTTATGACGTCACATGACGACATTTGACGGGCACGACTCTAAATATGTTAAGAAATTATGAAGAACTGCAAACTGTGTAAGTTTCAACTTTCTATTTCATCCTGAAGCTCTTTAATCCTAAAATGAAATTTTAAGTCCTATGTTCGAATCTTATTTCAGCCACAGAACTTCGGTATTTCGGAATTTCTGTTAGCTGACATGATATGCACACCTTAGTTTTCAAGATGTACAATTTTGTAAATATTTGAAGAAAATCCGACCATAAATGGCGGCTGTAGAGCGTGAACACCATTTTCACTATTTTAGCTCTGACATCACATGACGTCAAAGGGTGCTGATAATTCTTTTGTTCAAAAGCGTATACTTTAAATTTCATAACTCTGAAATTTCTTTTTTCTGAACAACTGGCATCATGTCGAAATCATTGCCCTAATATGAAATTAAGAAGTATGCTTATGACGTTATATGACGTCATATGACGTCACGACTCAAAATATATGTAGAAAATTCTGTCACACTACAAACTGTGTAAGTTTCAACTTTCTGTCTCATTCTGAAGCTCTTTAATCCTAAAATGAAATTTTCGGTCGTATGTTCGAATCTTATTTCAGCCACAGAACTTCGGTCTTTCGGAATTTTCGGTTAGCTGACAGGATATGCACACCTTAGTTTCAAGATGTACATCTGTGAAAATTTGAAGAAAATCCGACCATAAATACGGCTGTAGAGCGCAAACACCATTTTTCATTATTTTTAGCTGTGACGTCATGTGACGTCATAGGGTGCTGAGATGCTTTTTTTCAAAAGCGCATACGTTAGTTTCATAACTCTGAAATTTTCATTATTCTGAACAACTGGCATCATGTCGAAATCATTGCCCTAATATGAAAATTAAGAAGTATGCTATTGACGTCACATGACGTCATCTGACGTTCCGGCTCCAAAAATTTGTAGACATTTTGCATAACTGCAAACTGTGTAAGTTTCAACTTTCTATCTCATCCTGAAGCTCTTTAATCCTAAAATGAAATTTTCGGTCCTATGTTCGAATCTTATTTCAGCCACAGAACTTCGGTCTTTCGGAATTTCGGTTAGCTGACAGGATATGCACACCTTTGATTCAAGATGTACCATCTGTGAAAATTTGAAGAAAATCCGACCAAAAATTTGACGGCTGTAGAGCGCGAACACCATTTTTCACTATTTTTTAGCTGTGACGTCATGTGACGTCATAGGGTGGCTGAAGATGCTTTTGTTCAAAACGCATACTTTACTTTCATAACTCTGAAATTTTCATTATTCTGTACAACTGGCATCATGTCAAAATCATTGCCCTAAAATGAAAATTAAGAAGTATGCTTATGACGTCACATGACGTCATAATGACGTTCTGACTGAAAATATTTGTAGAAATGCTGCAGAACTGCAAACTGTGTAAGTGTCAACTTTCTATCTCATCCTGAAGCTCTTTAATCCTAAAATGAAATTTTCGGTCCTATGTTCGAATCTTATTTCAGCCACAGAACTTCGGTCTTTCGGAATTTCGGTTAGCTGACAGGATATGCACACCTTTGATTCAAGATGTACCATCTGTGAAAATTTGAAGAAAATCCGACCATAAATGACAGCTGTAGAGCGCGAACACCATTTTTCACTATTTTTAGCTGTGACGTCATGTGACGTCATAGGGTGCTGAAAATCATTGAAATCAAAATTTCCTCACGTGACTAATAAGCCATAAAAATTTCATCGTCCTAGGTCCATTGCAACATAATTTAAAATAAGCGTTTAGTTTAGGAAGAAAAAGAATAATAATAAAATAATAACTAGATGTCATTCGTTTAAACGAATGATAGGACTTTCTGCAACATCTGCTTTATATAGTATATATAGAAGATGACATAATAGATAATCTGTCCAAATTGCAACTTTCTACTCTCTATTTCTATATAAAATAGCACAAATAGAACACATTCTGTGAATTTTAATAAAAGTCCGCCCATATCTTGCACATGTAGTTTACATACAACATTTATACTATGTCATATGACATGAAAGAAAAATGAAACAGTGTTCAAATGTAAGTTTCTAACTTTCATCACACATAGAATATTCATCACTCCAGCTCAGTTGTAACCTTGTTTAATTTTATCCTCATTAGGAAGAAGTATTGAATATTTGTATAGTGCTATAATCCTTTCGACACCTGTAACGTAGTTTAATTGTATTTACGATTTTTTGGCGTGTTTGGGCTTCCGTAGTTTTGCCATAAATTCCTGGAATTTCGAACTAAGGTGATATTTTGAAAGGAAACATCCCAGCCTACAAACTGATGCAATATGAAATCGTTAGCTAACAATGCGTTTTTAGATGGTCTAAAATGTGGGCTGCGTGTGAATTTTTCAAGGGTTGCAAACTGCTCGCTAGCTACATAGTGTTGCAAATACGGATTTTTGTCTTGTGCCGTTGTACATGTATTAACTTCATGCTTATTTTGGAAACAGTCAACATTCGACAAAAAACAACAACCCAAAAACAACAAAAAAAAAAAAAATCAAGATATAGCCCATCAATTGCAATTTGATTTTTTTTTTTTTTTTTTTTTTTTTTTAAGTCGTTGCGCAACTATTTTAGCTTGGTGACCCCTGCGCGTGACCTTTTCCATATTTTTATGATGCATGATTATGAAATATCTTATTCTCCATGTAACTTTCTTATATGAAGTCCAATTTCAATAAACTTGGTACCGTTAGAAAGCTCTTAAAACATGCTACATTTTACATGCATAATGTATAAACTTATCTTCAGTCGTTTCTGAGATATTGACTGTTCAACCTCAAGAAAACAGCATATTATCAGCAAAATTAGCTTCATTTCATTTAGTTTTTTTGCTTATAACTTTGTATTTGCGTAAACCAATTTTAATAAACTAAATATCTTTGGAAACGTCAATTATTCAGCTATAATTCGTATTCCATACAATATTTACAAAAATCGATATTTATTGAGATATGGCTACATATATGCAGTAGGGGTGAAATCAAAATTTCCTCACGTGCCTAATAACCCATAAACATTTCATCGTCCTAGGACTATTGCAACATAGAAAAATAAGCGTTTAGTTAGGAAGAAAAAAAGAATAATAAGAATAAAAAATGACGTCACGTGACGTCATATGACGTTTTTTTCACATAATTGTTAAGACACCCAGAGACCTACTAACTGACAAAATTTCAACTTTCTATCTCAAATAGGACAGTTTTTTATAAGCATTTAAATATTGACGTCATTGGTTCGAATCTTGGATCCGCCATATATGCTTGGACTTTACGAATTTTGAAAAACGGACACCGGTATACACAATAAGAACGTAATATACACATTCTGTTGAAAATTTGATGAAAATCGGTTCATAAACAATGGCTCTGGACCGCGTACAAACTTTTGTTGCATATTTCAAGTGTGACGTCATATGACGTCATAGGCTTCTGAAAATTTTTTGAAATCAAAAATTACAGCATCTGAAGCATGCGGCATTAATTTTTCATTGCCCTTCATAAATTTCAAGATATAGAAATAATCTTTGTTAGAATTAGAAATTCATTATCATATAATGACGTCACGTGACGTCATAAGACATTTATTTTCACAAAATGTTTAAGACTCCCAGAGACCTATATACTGACCCAATATCATCTTTCTATCTCAAATAGGACCGATTTTATAAGAATTTGAAAATTTACGACCTTGGTTCGAATCTTGGAATCGCTAATAGAACCTTGGACTTTTCGAATTTTGAAAAACGGACACCGGGATGCACAACTAGAACTTAAAAATACACATTCTGTGAAAATTTGATGAAAATCGGTTCATAAAAAAATGGCTGTAGACCGCGTACAAACTTTTGTTGCATATTTCCAGTGTACGTCATATGACGTCATAGGCATAAGAAAATCATAGAAATCAAAATTTCAGCGTTTGAAGCATGTGTCTTTAAATTTTCATTGCCTTTCGACAATTTCAACATATAGAAATATTCTTTTAATATTAGAAATACATTATCATATAATGACGTCACGTGACGTCATATGAGAAATATTTTTTACAAAATTTTTAAAACTTCTAGAGACCTATATACTGACTAAATATCAACTTTCTTTCTTAAATAGGACAGATTTTATAAGCATTTAAAAATTTCCGACCTTGGTTCGAAATCTTGGATTCGCTATAGAACCATGGACTTTTCGAATTTTGAAAAACGGACACCGGGATGCACAACTAGAACTTAATAAAACACAATCTGTGAAAATTTGATGAAAATCGGTTCACAAACAATGGCTGTAGACCGCGTACAAACTTTTGTAGCATATTTCAAATGTGACGTCATATGACGTCATAGGCATATGAAAATCATAGAAATCAAAATTTCCTGACGTTGCTAATAAGTCATAAAAATTTCATCGTCCTAGGAGTATTGCAACATAGAAAAATAAGCGTTTAGTTAGGAAGAAAAAAAGAATAATAATAATAATAAGAAGAAGAATAAACAGTACAAACCCAATTAGGACTTTCTGCCGAAAGGGCAGAAAGTCCTAATAATAAAAAATAAACAGTACAAACCCAATAGGACTTTCTGCTTTAGGCAAAAGTCCTAATAAACAGTACAAACCCAATAGGACTTTCTGCTTTAGGCAGAAAGTCCTAATAAGAAGAAGAAGAAGAACTAGATTTCATTCGTTGATACGAATGATAGGACTTTCTGCTAAAATTGAAAAATATTAAGATTAATTCCGTAAGAAAGAATAAATTTTAAATTTTCTACCCTTTACTTATTTTTTTTTTTTTCGTATGGACTTCTTTTAGCTTTGACGTCACATGACGAGATAAGGTGCTGAAAATTCTTTTGTTCAAAAGCGCATACTTTACTGTCGTACCTCTGAAATTTTCATTATTCTGAACAACTGGCATCATGTCGAAATCATTGCTCTAAAATGAAAATTAAGAAGTATGCTTATGACGTCACATGACGTCATATAACGTAAAGACTCAAATTATATGTAGAAATTCTGCAGAACTGTAAACTGTGTAAGTTTCAACTTTCCATCTCATCCTGAAGCTCTTTAATACTAAAATGAAATTTTCGGTCCTATGTTCGAATCTTATTTCAACCACAGAACTTCGGTCTTTCCGGAATTTCGGTTAGCTAACAGGATATGCACACTTTAGTTTCAAGATGTACCATCTGTGAAAATTTGAAGAAAATCCGACCATAAATGACGGCTGTAGAGCGCGAACACCATTTTTCACTATTTTTAGCTCTGACGTCATGTGATGTCATAGGGTTCTGAAGATGCTTTTGTTCAATAGCGCATCCTTTACTGTCATAAACTCTGAAATTTTCATTATTCTGAACAACTGACGTCATGTCGAAATCATTGCCCTAAAATGAAAATTAAGAAGTATGCCTATGACGTCACATGACGTCATATGACGTCACGACTCAAAATATATATAGAAATTCTGCAGAACTGCAAACTGTGTAAGATTCAACTTTCTATCTCATCCTGAATCTCTTTAATACTAAAATGAAATTTTTGGTCCTATGTTCGAATCTTATTTCAGCCACAGAACTTCGGCCTTTCGGAATTTTGGTTAGCTGACAGGATATGCACTCCTTTGATTCATTATGTACCATCTGTGAAATTTGAAGAAAATCCGACCATAAATGACGGCTGTAGAGCGCGAACACCATTTTTCACTATTTTTAGCTGTGACGTCATGTGACGTCATATGGTGCTGAAAATCATTGAAATCAAAATTTCCTCACGTGTCTAATAAGCCATAAAAATTTCATCGTCCTAGGACTATTGCAACATATAAAAATAAGCGTTTAGTTAGGAAGAAGAAAAGAATAATAATAATATCTAGATTTCATTCGTTGATACGAATGAAAAGGACTTTCTGCTAAAATTGAAAAATATTAAGATTAATTCCGTTAGAAAGAATATATATTAAATTCTCTACCCTTTACTCTTTTTTTTTTCATATGGACTTCTTTTAGCTTTGATGTCACATGACGTCATAGGGTGCTGAAGATGCTTTTGTTCAAAAACGCATATGTTATGTCATATCTCTAGTGCTGAAGATGCTTTTGTTCAAAAGCGCATACTTAACTGTCATAACTCTGAAATTTTCATTACTCTGAACAACTGACATCATGTCGAAATCATTGCCCTAAAATGAAAATTTAGAAGTATGCCAATGAAGTCACATGACGTCATGTGACGTCACCACACAAAATATATGTAGAAATTCTGCAAAACTGCAAACTGTGTAAGTTTCATCTTTCTATCTCATCCTGAAGCTCTTTAATCCTAAAATGAAATTTTCGGACCTATGTTCGAATCTTATTTCAGCCACAGAACTTCGGTTTTTCGGAATTTCGGTAAGCTGGCAGGATATGTACACCTTAGTTTCAAGGTGTACCATCTGTGAAAATAAGAAGAAAATCCGACCATAAATGGCGGCTGTAGAGCGTGAACACCACTAAAATCTTCATTATTCTGAACAACTGGCATCATGTCGAAATCATTGCCCTAAAATGAAAATTAAGAAGTATGCTTATGACGTCACATGACGACATTTGACGTCACGACTCAAAATATATTAAGAAATTCTGCAGAACTGCAAACTGTGTAAGTTTCAACTTTCTATCTTACCTGAAGCTCTTTAATCCTAAAATGAAATTTTCGGTCCTATGTTCGAATCTAATTTCAGCCACAGAACTTCGGTCTTTCGGAATTTCAGTTAGCTTTCAGGATATGCACACCTTAGTTTCAAGATGTACCATCTGTGAAAATTTGAAGAATATCCGGCCATAAATGGCGGCTGTAGAACGTGAACACCATTTTTCACTATTTTTAACTGTGACGACACATAACGTCATAGGGTGCTGTAGATGCTTTTGTTCAAAAGCGCATATGTTGCTATTATAACTCTGAAATTTTCATTATTCTGAACAACTGCATCATGTCGAAATCATTACCCTAAAATGAAAATTAAGAAGTATGCCTATGAAGTCACATGACGTCATATGACGTCACGACTCAAAATATATGTAGAAATTCTGCAGAACTGCAAACTGTGTAAGTATCAACTTTCTATCTCATCCTGAAGCTCTTTCATCCTAAAATGAAATTTTCGGTCCTTTGTTCGAATCTTATTTCAGCCACAGAACTTCGGACTTTCGGAATTTCGGTTAGCTACAGGATATGCACACCTTAGTTTCAAGATGTACCATCTGTGAAAATTTGAAGTAAATCCGACCATAAATGACAGCTGTAGAGCGCGAACACAATTTTTCACTATATTTAGCTGTGACGTCATGTGACGTCATAGGCTGCTGATAATCATTGTAATCAAAATTTCCTCACGTGACTAATTACCCATAAAAATTTCATCGTCCCAGGACTATTGCAACATGTTAAACTAAGCATTTAGTTAGGAAGAAGAAAAGAATTATAATAATAAAAAAATGACGTCACATGACGTCATATGACGTTTTATTTTCACATAATTGTTAGACACCCAGAGACCTACTAACTGACAAAATTTCAACTTTCTTTCTCAAATAGGACAGTTTTTATAAGCATTTAAAAATTGACGTCCTTGGTTCGAATCTTGGATCCGCCATAGATGCTTGGACTTTTCAAATTTTGAAAAACGGACACCGGTATACACAATAAGAACGTAATATACACATTCTGTGAAAATTTGATGAAAATCGGCCCATTAATAATGGCTCTGGACCGTGTACAAACTTACGTAGTCAATTTCAAATGTGACGTCATATGACGTCATAGGCTTCTGAAAATCATTGAAATCGAAATTTCAGCGTCTGAATCATTTGTCATTAATTTTCATTGCCCTTCGACAATTTCAACATATAGAAATACTCTTATTAATATTAGAAATACATTATCATATAATGACGTCACGTGACGTCATATGACGTTTATTTTCACAAAATGTTTAAGACTCCCAGAGACCTATATACTGACCAAATATCAACTTTCTATCTCAAATAGGACCGATTTTATAAGCATTTAAAAATTTACGACCTTGGTTCGAATCTTGAATTCGCTCTAGAACCATGGACTTTCGAATTTTGAAAAAGGGACAATGGGATGCACAACTAGAACTTAATATACACATTCTGTGAAAATTTGATGAAAATCGGTTCATAAACAATGGCTGTAGACCGCGTACAAACTTTTGTTGCATATTTCAAGTGTGACGTCGTATGACGTCATAGACATATGAAATTCATAGAAATCAAAATTCAGCGTTTGAAGCATGTGTCATTAAATTTTCATTGGGCCCCTCGACAATTTCAACATATAGAATATTATTGTTAATATTAGAAATACATTATCATATAATGACGTCACGTGACGTCATTTGACATTTATTTTCACAAAATATTTAAAACTTCTAGAGACCTATAACCTGACTAAATATCAATCTTCTATCTCAAATAGGACTGATTTTATAAGCATTAAAAAATTTACGACCTTGGTTCGAATCTTGGATTCGCTATAGAACCATGGACTTTTCGAATTTTGAAAAACGGACACCGGGATGCACAACTAGAGCCTAACATACACATTCTGTGAAATTTTGATGAAAATCGGTCCAGAAATAATGGCTGTAGAGCGCGTACAAACTTTTTCACGTGACGTCAAATCTGACGTTATATGACGTCATATGAATATATAATTCATTGCATCCGAAAGCTCATTGTTTGAAATATAGCCATAAATTGTTCATTGTTCTGAGTCAATGGCAACACCTCGAAATTAACACAAATATAAGAGGAAGAAAAAAAGAATAAGAAGAAGAAGAATAATAAAAAAACAGTACAAACCCAATAGGACTTTCTGCCGAAAGGCAGAAAGTCCTAATAAACATAACAAACCTAATAGGACTTTCTGCTTTAGGCAGAAAGTCCTAATAAACAGTACAAAAACCCAATAGGACTTTCTGCTTTAGGCAGAAAGTCCTAACTAGAACCGCAAAGAGGCAACTTGGATTTCCCTTTTAACTTGACTAGTAAGAGTACTGGTTACAACTGCAGACATAAGTGAATGATATTAACTTTATTCGAATATTTTGTTAATTAATCAAATGAAGTCCGATCTTCAAAAATAAACATCATTAGAACGATCTCTTCACGAACTAAAACGTTTGTTCATATACTTTCTATAAAATATTTCTAGATTTGAAGCTATTTTGTGCCGATAAAAATAATCGGTATTATGACCAGACCTTTTCATATTTTCATCGTTATTTACTATGAGTTTATTTGTATTATTTAAATGCATAAACAGTGAAAAAATGATGAAGATTGAAACAAAAATAAAGTCAGGAGCTGCAAAAAAGAAGCAACATATGGATTTACAATTGTTTGATAAAAGGATCAAACTTTCGACTGTAGTTATTTGATCAAATGAAGTCCAATCTTCAAAAACTAAACACCAATGGAAAGATCTCTTCACAAACTAAAACATTTGTTCATATACCTTCTTTAAAATATTTTTAGATTTGAAGCTATTTTGTGCCGATAAAAATAACAATAATCGGTATTATGACCTTGAAACCCTTTTCATATTTTCATCGTTATTTACTATGAGTTTGTTTGTATTATTTAAATGCATAAACAGTGAAAAAAAGATGAAGATTGAACAAAAAATAAAGTCAGGGGGTGCAAAAAAGAGGAAACATACGGATTTACAAATTTTTTGATAAAAGGATAAAAATTTCGACTGTGGTCATTTGATCAAATGAAGTCCGATCTTCAAAAACTAAACATTAATGGAAAGATCTCCTCACAAACTAAAACTTTTGTTCATATACTTTCTATAAAAATTTTTAGAATTGGAGCTATTTATGCCGATGTAAATAATAAAATTGGTATATGACCTTGACCTTTGCATATTTTGGTTTTTTTTTTTTCTATGATTTTATTTTTTTTATAAAAATGCATTAACAGTGAAAAAATGATAAAGTTTGAACAAAAAATAAAGTCAGGAGCTGCAAATAACCTTAAAAGTCATGCTTTTAAAATGTTGATTTTTCGAAAATATTGGTTAAGTTTGCCCCGCGTACTGTGGACAAACCATGCATTTCCCCCGAATTCGCCACCCCAAAATATTTTGTGCGTATATGTCATGCGAATCATATGCAACAAACAAAATTCTCCTATCTCATCTCTGAATAAAATGGGCGGGTTTTTTGGTAGACCTTCCCTTATTTCACAGTTTTTGCGAGTTTCGAACTTTCAACCTCCTGTAGCACGAAAGTTTTATATATGCAAATCTTTTAAATCTATCATATTTTATTGGGCTATTTACAAGGAACATTATGCAAAAAAAACCCCATTTGAATCGGACCTCAAATAATTGAGATATTGCTTATTAAACATTTCATATAAAACGCCCCCTGGCGGAAAATCAAAACAAAAATGAAAATTATCTCGACGTTTTGGATCATCTTCAAGTACGTGGTTATTACTGATAAAAGTTTCATAGATGTGGCTTCTCACCTCGAAGCTATGCCGTTCACAAAAAATGGGTTTGGAAAAAAAAAAAACACAAAAAAACAACAGAACGAGAACAAAGGGTTTTCGCACTGCGATGCGAAAACCCAATAACAATTTCATTCTTGATACGACTGATAGGACCTTTCTGCTACAAATTTTTCCAACACTTAAAAGCAAAAAGAGAAGGGTATGAAAATTCCAGCCTTTAACTTGCTTTTGTATAGCCATAGCTTAAATAAACTTTGAAAAATAAACCGATTTAACTTGGAGGATATGGCAAAAATAACTGAAAATCATTTTTTTTATATCGATTTTTTTTTAAATTGGACTACTTTTATAATCTATGTTACAAATCAAATTTATTTAAAATTCTTACAATTCGAATTTCATCCTGTAATAATGGCTGTAGACCGCGTACAAGCTTGTGTAGACAACGTCAAGTTGATGTCATATGACGTCATAGGCATAAGAAAAACAATGAAATGAAATATTCAGTATTTTAAATATATCAAGTAATTTTTTCATGCTCCTGGCAACTTTGCAACATATAGAATTTAACGCGTAGATATATTAACATTATTTTTGACCTTATGACATCAAATGACGTTAATCCTCACAGAATATAAATAAGTCTCAAAGACTAATATTCAGTCCAAATATAAACTTTCTAAATCATCTGAAGCGATTTTATATGTATTTGAATTTTGACGTCAATGATTCGAAAATTGGATTCACCATAAAACCATTGCCTTTTCGAATTTGTAAAACGGGACCCTGGATACACAACTAAGCGTGACATATACATTCTGTGAAATTTTGATCAAATCGGTTCGAAAATAATGACTGTACACCGCGTAAAACCTTTTTGTCCTGACGTCAAATCTGACGTGATATAACGTCACATTAAATGAATACATTGATTCTAAT
>CM037795.1:8267525-8317525 GCA_021229015.1 Solen grandis
AATTCAAATCCTGATAGGATCCACAGTCAATTTTCACTCCAACTGAATCACGGATTTATTTTTCCTTCTTTATAAGTGGTGTCCAACATCATAGGTGTCTTCCCCTCTAGAAATTTAATTTCTACATTTGAGGAATTTCTTTCTCCTAATCACAAGAAAGAGATGAAATTATCCCTGAAAAATAGTAATGAAACCCCATCTCCATCCTCAGAAAAAAGACCTGATGTTTTCATATTTTTGTCTGAACAGGCAGAGAACACTCCAAACAGAAAAGTCAACAAGCTGCTGTTCATGTTAAAGGGAAGGGGTAAGAATGCTTTCATGGCATTCCTGGAGGCTATCAAGCCTGATTATGACTTTCTGGCTGAAAAACTGGAGGCTGACTATGATGAGGAACTACAGAGACAAGGTAGGTTACAGAATCTGTCTAGGTGCACTCTTTGTTTGATTTCAGTCATTTGGGGACTTTTGTCTGCATGAGACAGATGTAGTATAGTGCTGCCACACCGCAATGTCATCAAGACGAATGTAATGAAACCACAGCCAGTCCTGAGACCAAGCCAACCACTACACTTATATGCTGAGCGGCAAGCAAGTGAGCTATACCAGTACAAGTTTTAGGACTTTGGTATGTCACAACCGGAGATCAAACCCACAACCTCCCAATCCCGGGACAGACACATTGACTCACCTATCAGGACCAGACCTTTTGTTTCTAAATCTATAATCAAGGTCTTACAATTTTACTTGTATATATGACAATTATACACATGGAAAGGTCAAAACAGAATGAGACAAACACATTATCTGTGTCAACACTTTATTTGGACCTCTGTACCATTTTGGATTGAACTAAATGCCATTCTAAATAAATAAATAAAAAAAAAATAAATAAAAAAAATAAAAACGGACTACAGATAATTAAAATCAATGAGGTTGATTATACAGGTGTCATCCTTCTCCAATTATGACCCTGTACAAACAATCATAATCATTCGATGATCTTGTAAGTACAAGTTTTAAGTATTAAAAATTTAATATATGAAAAAAATATACAGAAAAGTTTGCATTAAAGACAAAAAGTTAAAAATACAATTGTGACAGAATTTCAAATTTTAAAGATTACATTTGCAATGATAGATTAAAAAAGGGTATGATATTTTAAATGAACAAGCTGTAAAGGGTTTCATATTTAAAATCAAGTTGTCTCCCTTCCAACACAAAGTTGTTTAAGTTCACTTATCATTCCCACTGTTTTATGTCTTTCTTCTTTTTATCCACATCACTCTACACTAACATCATCACTTACACTATCAACATGGTGGTCATCAACATCATTATACAAATCAGTAGTAACAGCCCTGACAACATCGTCATTATCATTAGCATCACCATTAACAGCTTCATCAACAATATTACCACCAGAACCAACATTATCATTACCAACAGCAGCAATACCATTTATACCACAATCATATCAAAAGCATCAGCATCACCACCCATGGATGAAATCACCCAAAATGATGTAGATCCTTGCCATTTAAAGACCATTCACTCTGAAATGAAATGTAAACTTACATAATCAACAAGCACTTGCTGAATACTCTATAGCATGACATCCTTGTTCTGTAGAAAACAATACAGACAGTGCCAGCAGCATGGAGACATCAGACAAAAGTGAGACCTCTACCTCCCCTGTGGCTGTGGATGACAACAACAACAGAGACATAAGCAGCAGAAACAGCAACCATAGCAACAGCAGGGTCCTCCTGCCCCCTGTCTGGGATACAATAAGGTATGGGATTGTATATATTATACATTTAAATGTATGCTACAGCCTTAACTTTGTAAAACCATTGCCATATGAACATATTCCCCAAGTAAAGGCATAGAAACATTCAATGAGGCTGATTATACAGGTGTCATCCTTCTCCAATTTTGACCCTGTACAAACAATCATAATCATTTGATGATCTTGTAAGTACAACCATTCTCCTAGTACACATTGTAAGTACAATCATTCCTCAACTAGACCTCATAAGTGCAATCATTCTCAATTAAGTATGTAAGTAAGTAAGTAAGTAATAGAATAGGTAAGTAAGTAAGTAATAGTTTAATGCTATTTGCTTTTGGCCCTTGCAAATACATTACATACAATACAGACATTGCTAACATTTCATTCATGTAACAACAAATTTGTGTATCTGGAAACTGTAGAATAAAAACATTGCAATACATGTATTTCTTATGGCCCTGTAAATACATTATAACTTAGGCATGAGCTTGTCAGTACAATCATACTCTAAGTGTGACCATGTGAGTACAATCATTCTACAGTCAACTCCCGTTATACCGGCAGTGTTCGTAAATCTCAATTTTGCCGGTATATCGAATTTGCCGATGTAATGAGCAAACCCAAATTTCCCATTTTACTTATCCCACCCACTCAACCTTATCGTTACTTTCGGTAAAAGGATATTTTATAAACTATAAAAGATAAGGTTTTAATTCGTTTTTTGATGCATATGAATAAATAGTATTCGTATTTTATGTAACATGTGTGAGTATGTGTGTGATTGGTAAATAAACGGGGTTTTTACCTGTAAAACTAAATGCGTATTCTTTGTTTATCCTACTCTGTAAATGTGTAAACGCTACATGTATATACAACTTCCGGTTAGGTATAATAGCTTTACGAAGATAATTATATCGTAAAGGGATTAGACAGAATGAACAACAACAAACACAATTGAGTTTCACTTTTTTTTTCGAATCTAATTTATGTTATCAATAATTCACACATTGACATCATCAAGCAGAAACATAAGCGATTGGATTTCCCACATTACACTCTTTTTGACGTACGTGTTTTCATAATAAAATAATGATTCAATTCACACAAACTGTTACATTAAATCTTAGGCTTCGCTGAAAATAAGGATACAAGTAAGAATATAAAACCGAACCAAATTATCAGCAATTATAAAAAGCGTTTAATGATTGGATATCTTTATCTATCGCGCTTCAAGAAATTCTCCCTTCATTTTCTGATTGGTAGGTACAGTTAACTTTTGTTGAAAATCATTACAAACTGACAACTCGCTGATTGAAACTCGACTTATTTGGTAAAGAACGGCATGTTGAAATCCGTGTCATAAACAAACCAACTTATTACCTCATTAGTTAATACCACTTATCGATATCATCTGCAAACAATGCAGCTATAGGTTTGATCAAAAGCATGTTTTTACGCGTATAAAAGAAACAAAAACAGACGACAACACCTATTTAAATCTCTAACAACGGTTTTCAGTCTAATTAAAGGCCCGTTGTTCACAAGTACACTGGAGTGGCTTCCCATTTTATTACTCTCTCAAACAATGAAAATCTCCACTAAGAAATGCGGCACATGTAAACAAACGCTCATCTGTGATCATCCGTGTAAATACCGTGTCAACTTGCGAATTAACAACTGCATACACAACAAACAGGTAGTGTACCAGCTAGGGACTATATACACGCCTCTGGCGATAATCGGCAATGATCATCAGCCGTCGGTTTGGCTACCGATATAACGGAGGTGATTATATAATAAAAGGGAGATTGGTTTGCCGAAAATTGCTGCCGGTGCCGGAAACCGAATTTGCCGTTGTAACGGGAGAAATAAAGAACAAAGAAATCCGTAACATGACTTTTATTGCCGGATCCCGAATTTGCCGTTGTATCGGATGCCGATGTAACGGGAGTTGACTGTATAAGTATGACCCTGTAAGTACAATCATTCTTTAAATGTGACCATGATTTTCAAGTTTGCCCTGTAGTACTTTCCCTGTAAGTACAATTACTCTCGAAGTTTGACCTTGTAGGGACAATCATTCTCTATGTTTGACCTCTTAATGTGACTCTATAAGTACAATCAGTCTTCAAGAATACCCTGAAATTACAATCAGTCTCCAAGTATAACTCACTAAGTATAATCAGTCTTCCAGAATACCCTCTACATCATTCTACAACTAAAACCCTTTAAGTACAATCAGTCTCCAAGTATACCTTATAAGTACAATCAGTCTCCCAAGTATACCTTGTAAGTACAATCAGTCTCCAAGTATACCATGTAAGTACAATCAGTCTCCCAAGTATACCATGTAAGTACAATCAGTCTCCAAGTATACTATGTAAGTACAATCAGTCTCCCAAGTATACTATGTAAGTACAATCAGTCTCCAAGTATACCTTGTAAGTACAATCAGTCTCCAAGTATACCTTGTAAGTACAATCAGTCTCCAAGTATACCTTATAAGTACAATCAGTCTCCAAGTATACCATGTAAGTACAATCAGTCTCCCAAGTATACTATGTAAGTACAATCAGTCTCCAAGTATACTATGTAAGTACAATCAGTCTCCCAAGTATACCTTATAAGTACAATCAGTCTCCAAGTATACTATGTAAGTACAATCAGTCTCCAAGTATACTATGTAAGTACAATCAGTCTCCCAAGTATACTATGTAAGTACAATCAGTCTCCAAGTATACTATGTAAGTACAATCAGTCTCCCAATTATACCATGTAAGTACAATCAGTCTCCCAAGTATACCATGTAAGTACAATCAGCCTCCAAGTATACTATGTAAGTACAATCAGTCTCCAAGTATACTATGTAAGTACAATCAGTCTCCCAAGTATACTATGTAAGTACAATCAGTCTCCAAGTATACTATGTAAGTACAATCAGTCTCCAAGTATACTATGTAAGTACAATCAGTCTCCAAGTATACTATGTAAGTACAATCAGTCTCCCAATTATACCATGTAAGTACAATCAGTCTCCCAAGTATACCATGTAAGTACAATCAGCCTCCAAGTATACTATGTAAGTACAATCAGTCTCCAAGTATACTATGTAAGTACAATCAGTCTCCCAAGTATACCATGTAAGTACAATCAGTCTCCAAGTATACTATGTAAGTACAATCAGTCTCCAAGTATACTATGTAAGTACAATCAGTCTCCCAAGTATACCATGTAAGTACAATCAGTCTCCAAGTATACCATGTAAGTACAATCAGTCTCCAAGTATACCATGTAAGTACAATCAGTCTCCCAAGTATACCATGTAAGTACAATCAGTCTCCAAGTATACCATGTAAGTACAATCAGTCTCCAATTATACCATGTAAGTACAATCAGTCTCCCAAGTATACCATGTAAGTACAATCAGTCTCCAAGTATACTATGTAAGTACAATCAGTCTCCAAGTATACTATGTAAGTACAATCAGTCTCCCAAGTATACCATGTAAGTACAATCAGTCTCCAAGTATACCATGTAAGTACAATCAGTCTCCAAGTATACTATGTAAGTACAATCAGTCTCCCAAGTATACCATGTAAGTACAATCAGTCTCCAAGTATACCATGTAAGTACAATCAGTCTCCAATTATACCATGTAAGTACAATCATCCTTCCATGTATGACCTTGTAAGTATGACCAATTCCCAGGTCCGTGACCAGCGTGGCATCGGTGACACACGGTTCCCACCACATCCAGGAGCTGAACGGCCTCTACACCAAGCTGAAGACCAAGATGACTCACTTGAACATGAGGGAACTCTCCTTCCTGGAACCAGAGCCTGTCACCTTCACCATGGTCAACAGTCTCATTGATGATTTTATCAAGATTGTCGAGAAATGTTACAAGTCAGTCTAATTCCCTTGTTCTTACTAGAAAATCACACTGTAAGGTATTATCAAAGCTATGAAACTATTTCATTCCAAATAAATATATTAAATTTTTGTTTTCAAAAAAGTTATACTTAATATACAGTAATATTCCATGTTGAATAAGAGCTAAAAGGAAAATATTTGAAACATATATTTATCAAGATATTCTTTTTATATATAGAGCAAGTGCTGCAGTTATTGTCACCTTAACAGTGAATGTCACGCTGACCTAATACTATGTTGAATATACATGTAAACAATGCTGTATTTCATTTTAACAGCTTTCATTGGCTGTTTGATAGCTCAACCGGTGCATTGTAGTTTTTGTATGCTGTAAACTATTTATGCAAACTGTCACCAGCATGTGATAGTTATCGGCAGTGTGTGACAGTTATCGGCACCTTTAATTGTTTACAATAATTAGCGTCCTAATTAAGGTAGGTGTGTGTTTTTAGTAAGTGATTTTAATATACATTGGTTTGTTTAGTTATCTTGCCTCCTTCTGCTTTATTGAATAACTTTTTTCTTTCCAGAATCTTGTATTCTTGGATGGTCATATAGATGTACTCATTCATGTACATCTTTGATATTTTTTCTTTTATCATTTTCTTAAGTATGGGATTCCTAAAAACTCTAAATGTCTCCTTAATCAAACTGGCCAGTAAAGTCATTATTCTCAGACATATAAAAGAATTGATTAAGTCTCATTATACTGTTATGTTTACAGTCATAGGTGCTGATAACTGTCACATGCTTAAGATTCATGCTTCAATTATCCGGCACCCATTAATATGAAAATGGGAGAAGTGCAATAATTTGGTGGTCTGGTACATGTAGCACATTTAAAGCTTAGCGGTATTTACCAGAAGCAAATGAATTTTACTTATGTCAATATTACAGCAAGAGTGCCAGTGATGCCACAATATACGCCGCCACAATATAAAGACCAAGAGGGGTCTTTTAATTATTGCTTTTAACATTTCTGTAAGCATAAGCTCATAATGAAGTCTGTAAGACCAATTAATTTAGCTGAACAGTCAGATAGAACCCTAAAAATGCTTCCAATATGACAGTAGGTCAAATAGCAGTATCAATATGAATCCTTTTTTCTTTCTCCGCATAACTCTTGCAAAAATCACTGTACCAGAAAATCCCTGCTTTATGCACTTTTACATGTTTAGAAACTTGAGTTGTGTTTTCAAGAGACCATGTTTAGAAAGGCATAACTATTGCAAATATTGATGAACATCAAAATTCCTGCTTTGTGCATATCTACCCAGTGTAGTAATGACATTGCCCAAGTTTTGAAAAGATTAGGTCAGAAACATACAAGAAATTGCATTCACAAAGCTGAAATATCAATCAGCTAAAGAGACTAAGTTTCAAGAGACAAAAATCTTACAAAAATAAATGAACCGGAAAATTGCCACTTCATGCACATCTACCCATTATAGTTATGATATTTACCAAGTTTTGAAAAGATTCATTCAGAAACGTAGGAGTAGTTGCGTTCACAAGGCTGCAATATTAATCAGCTACAGAGACTAAGTTTCAAGGGACACAAATCTTGTAAAAATCAATGGACCGGAAAATCGCCACTTCATGCACATCTACCCATTATAGTAATGACATTGACCAAGTTTTGAAAAGATTCATTTAGAAATGTAGGAGGAGTTGCGTTCACAAGATACGGACGTATGGACGGACAGACGGAGAAGATGACGCCAATATACGACCGCCTCCGGCGGCGTATAAAAACACATTTTTCATGGACACCATATCTTAAATGATGACATAAGCAATTAAAATAGCAACAAATGAAATGTACAGGATGCAGTCTAACCTTCTTTTACGCTGGTGTTTATGGCGAAAAAAAAGACCTGTAAGTCACATAGTGTGCGTCGTGGAATTGTTCTGTGATTGTGTGACGCAAACACAGGATATTATGCATTTCATTGTAATTGACCCATGGAAATATAAAAACAGGCTAATAACTGTAACATGCCGATGAATGTAGCACTTGCTCTATTTCTTTGCATGCACATTGTATGTTTAATCCAGAACTGTATCTTTCAGTGCATTTTACTTTTCATTTCAGGGTTTTAGATATCAACGACAGGACATCACTTGTAACACATCTGATAGAGCTAAAAGAATCACAGCGGAAACTGGCTGCCCAGGTTAGAGAAAAGGAGGAACAAAGTAATAAATATGCACATAATATCATTAAGCTTGAGAATACTGTCAGAACCAAATCCACTGAATATGAAAAACTGGAGAAAGAAAACAAAAAGCTTTTGAAAGTAAAACTTGAACTTGAGGACCACCTGAAATGTATTGAAAAGGAAAACAATGATTTAAAACATGAGACACAAAATCAGCTACAAGAAGCATACAAGGCAAAGAACAGTGCAGAAATTGAAATTCAGCATTTGAAAGAGAAAATGAAAGCTCTTGACGATGAAAAAGAGTGTCTCCAAAGAAGAATTCAAGAAATAAGTGATGACAATGAGAAAATGAAAACAAAACTTGACTATTTCAAGTCAAGGGCAAAAAGAGGAAGCTCAAGGTTTGGATTTGGAAACAACGACTACAGACATACAAGCAAAGAAGAAAACTGTTCCCTGAAAATATCTACAGACAATATGATGAGAAAAAGCACTGAGAGTGACTTCAGTAATGCTGTAGTTGGGAACAGTCACACCAAACATACTCTAAATGATAAAATACTGACTGGTGTTGGAAAGGGCCAGCCTAAACAAGAAAACCCAAAAGCACAGTTTGACAAGGAAGTAAAAGGTTCCAATAATGGCCAAAGTCCTCGACAGGAAAAACTGCTAAACAACAACTCTCATCAAGGCAACAAAATGTTGGTTCAAGACAGGAGAGCTCACAGGTCCCAGTCTAGCAAACCAATGCAGGTTCTCAACTCACTGCAGATCAATACAACAGGTGGCCGTGGAGCTGGTACAGCTGTCAGAAATGGATCAAGGGTTAACAATGGTCCAGCAATGGTCAGGCAGGCAACACGGTTATCGCTTCTTACAAATCAATCTCCCTCACTCCAAGTTGGAACTGTTAAACATAATAACCGGTCACATAAAACCGGCGAATAAGGGTCAACATGAGGGAAATTTAAGAAGTAAAAATGGAGCTGCTGGTTCAGCAAAGCTCATAAGCTATGAATGGCTTGAAGAGGCAGTTATGTCAGATGCAACAATAAACACATAATGGTTTGAAATGAGTTATGCACTGTTGCTTGCCTCTTTTTATCTTTTCTATAAACAGAATGGACCTTCCTAGTTTAGCTGTGAAAGCACCGTCTTTACTCTTAGTTACGGGGTTATTTTCCATTCATAATTTAAATTGGTCAAATCAGGGCCTCACAAAAAACTACTCAAAGATGGAACATTTTCGCGGTCAGCCCTTGGAATGATCCTAAACAATTTCACATAAGAGTGTTCTTTGGAACATGTGTGTCATCTGCTGAAGTGTGATGGAAAAAGTGTGACGGACAGACGGATGGATGACGGAAAAGTGATCCTTATGTGTCACCTCTGCTTACAGCAGGTGACACAAAAATGTCCACATGTTCTAGGTCAACCACTGATCACATGGTACCCAAGGGTAGCTACTGGATAATCCAATGATCTGATTTAAATATTTCTATTTACAGGAAATATCTAATATTTCATGACTGTCCCTCTAAAAATTAATGAATGTTAACTTAAGAGGGACAGTCACATGAATGCACCAACTTCAATGCTTTGACTTAACAATATTAAACAATATTGTAATATGGGACAAGGCGGGTCATGGAACCAGATTCTTTGAGTCCTCAAATCACTTAAAAAAAGCAGGATTGTAATAATGATGAACTATTTCAGGGTCTGGGCACTAAGCAAATTATATGAGCAGGCAGACCCTAATAAAACACGATATTACAATCAATAATGGACCATACTGAATGATATGCAATCATTAACAATACCCAACCACCACAAAACAAGTCTTTAAACAGCATATAGTACAACTGGTATTTCATACTGATATGTTCCTTTGCCATGAATGGATATACAGTCGACATTGTATTAAGAGACCGCTCAAGGGGCTGCCAAAAAGTGGTCGCTTAATGAAATGGTCTCTTAATAGATATTTTTGGAAATCCAGGCAAACAAGTCATATATATACAAACTGTAAGCTAAATTGTATCATAACGTTATATTACAACATGAATACGATGTAAACTACACAATGTTTTGTTATTTTATACCAATAAACATCAACATGTTTATTTTTTGTCATATCTTTGGATTTTTTAGCTGTTATGTTGGAATAATACCTTGGATCATTGGCTGAGGTTTGCATTTGATGTTCGGTAGAAAAACACATTTGACATAGAATTCATGGATGGATTCGGACAATTTCAAGAAAAATATTATTTAGCAATGAGCTTTCTTTATCTCTCTAACAGAAATCAAGAAACCCCCAATAAATTTATTCCAACCGTGCGCCCTGGTCGCTTATCAAAAAACGCAATGTACATACGCAATGCATCAGGAAGTATTAATTTACCTTATTCCCAAATATTCTTTTACCAAAATCCGAAGAATTCGGCATTTGGAGGGATGGTTTCACCTATGTTATATTTAGTAACTGTTGAAACGGGAACCAGGAACTATATTTAGAGTTTAGTTGCACATGGTGCAGTCATGCGTGGTCAAAACAAATTGGTTTCAGGTGAGTACTTATGATCGGGATAATTGTTTGTTTGTTCGGATGTGTTAAAGATGAATATACACATGCTCCAGCATACACTATGATTAGCAACGGAATCAAACACGGTTGCTCAAAAAAGTTGATTTTGTGCATAACCTTACATGCTCAGACTTGGTTTATGTGGTCACTGGTCGCATAATAAAAAAGTCACTTAATGGGATGAAATGATATAGTAAAAACGTTCGGGTGGGACTTATAACGGTCGTTTAATAAAAAAGTTGTTTAATACAGGTGGTCGCATGTACGATGTTGACTGTCTGTTTGTATCACTTGTTCTGTGCTTCGGCCAACCACAATAAAGCAAATCCCAAGATATTGTGGTTCAATTAAAATCCTTTATTTGTTAACCCTTAACCTGCTGAAATTCTCAAATGGACTTAGCCGGCATATTTATTGGAGCTTTCCATTATCAATTTTAGGGATAACAAGATGAAAACTTGTAGTTGGTCAGTCAACATTAAAGAACCAGTCCAGCCTGCACGGATGTGCAAGCTGGCCTGGCTCTTTACTGGTGGCAAAGGTTACCACTTACAGTTCCAGCAGGGTAAGGGTTAAGGCATTTTATATTCATTTCCTTGTTTAATAGACTGCTAGGACCCATCTCTGTGGTGGGAAAGGCAGTTAATCATCATGGGGTCTATAATTTAACATAATTAAAATATAATATATCAATAAATTACTGATTGAAATAACTGAATTCATTTTTTTTTATCATCCCATTTTTTCTATTTAACTCAGACAAATGACTGTTTACCTTTAAAGGTTTGGCCACTATTTATTTTTGGTTTATAAAATTCTACCAAAATTAGAGAAGACTAGGTAAAAAAGAAAAATATATTTAAAATGTTGCTTAAAGCAATAAATTTTTATTATTGAGTTTGTTTAGGATATTTGAACAAGTTTCTCTATAAGTAATCATAGTGATTTCTTTGACCTGTACATCAGTTCTGTTTATGATCAGGCCATATTAAAAATTAAAAACAAGCTTGTTTGTTTGTTCATTGGGTTTAGTGTCCCATACAAGTATTTCAGTCATTCGGAGTCTATGTCTACTTGAGACAGATATAGTGCTGCCACACCATAGAATCACGCCATAACATGTAGCATGATACTACACCCAGACACATTATCCTGACACCTGGCCAACCAGTCATGGAACTGATCCTATATGCTGAGCGCTTAAAGGAAAGGAACTATATCAAAGCAATTTTTATGACTTTGGTATGTCACAGCCGGAGATTGAACCCACAACCTCTTGATTCAGGGTGGATGCCCTAACCAGGGCCAATCACCTAAGAAAAGGGTGAAGGTAGTGTTTTTATGTTTTTATTTTCATACCTAACAGCAATCACCAGGAGAAATAATGAGGAATTGTATCCTTTTGTTCTTCCATTTTATTCTTTTTTTTTGTTTTTTTAATTTTCAGCTGAAAACAAGAGGACCTTGATGGCCTTAAATCGCTCACCTAAATTCAACTGCTTGAGAGAAAATCCTTAAGTAAGGAAAAAATTGCACATAATATGATATTAATTAGAAGCAAAGTGTCAAAACAAAATCTACCCAGCAGTTAAGGAGATGTCCTTTAAAGATTATTCTATTTTTAGCTCTGGTGGCCATCTTGGTTGGTGGACCAAAACAATTTTAGCTATATTTTGTGTGCAGTATCACTCAATGATCATTCCTATTGAGTATCATCAACATCTGCCTGGCGGTTTAGGAGGAGATGTCGTTTAAAGATTTTTCTAATCTTAGCTCTGGCAGCCACCTTGGTAGGCAGAAAGGAACAATTTTAGGTATTTTTGTGAAGTATCACCCAATGATAATTCCTGTAAAGTTTCATCAAAATCTGAGTTGCGGTTTAGGAGGAGATGTTGTTTAAAGATTTTTCTATTTTTAGCTCTGGCAGCCATTTGGTTTTTTTTTGTCACAATTAGTGGTTAGATATGTGTTTAAAGCAAAAGTTGACGACGCACGACGCACTGATGCACAACGGATGCTTGACGCAGGACAGAGATAAATCACAATACAAAAAAAAAAACTCAGGCAAAAAAAACAACAAAAAAACAATAGAAGTGGATCAATTTAAAAGCCAATTATGGTTTTGAAATACCACAAGCTCAATTTGTACATAAACAAGGGTGTATAAAAAGTAAAGACAGAGCCTACACCAAACCAAGCAAAGTTAATGTGTGTAATTATTTTAATGTCACAATAATTACTCATTGCACATGTCTGTTGAATCAGCTGTTAGTTTGTATGCATTTCTGAATACTATACTACAAAACAAAACCACAAGAACTAGGTATAACTACGTCATGGAAAACAGTGTAGTACTACATAACCACAAAACCACAGGGCATTAGTGTAACCACTCAAACGTTTTTGTATGACAAACATAAGGCAAATGACCCACATTATAAGGAATTAACCACAACTTCAATCACTTGATAATTACAAATTATATTTAAAGATGACTCTAATTCCATGTGAACAATTTTTTTTTTTTAAGCAGCCTTACCAAACACATTTTGATTATTTTAGAACTCAGTCAGTTTCATACAGTATGAATATAATGGCTCTGCCTCACTACAATATTACCCCATATATATAGGGAATACAATATATAGTTCAACCCAACCAGTAGAACTATCCTACCTTGTCTACATGTAACATGAGTGAAGTTCAGGGCATGATAATTTATAACAGGATGCAGTGTGACTCCCATACAGCTCCTACTTCTGGAAGCCAGGGTATTATGAGCAACATGCCTGTACATCAGTCAGATCATACACCCCAAGGCAGACTGCCACTTGGACAAGTCCCAATTTAACCCTTTCCCTCATATATACTCATTTTGACGCCCTCAGTACGTATCACATAAAGCCTGATCTGCAAAAAACCATAGTTAAACCTTACCAAATTTAATTGTAAAATCCTCATTACCAGACCACTGAGGAGCAGCGAACAGCATAAAACCTGATCAGCCTGCGAGTTACTCGCAGGCTGATCTGGTTTTATGCTGTTCGCATAGGTCTTTTCATGGTGTCCTCTATGAGGGAAAGGGTTAATAAGACCTTTCGACACCTCTATTTTAGAATATCTTATGAAATAATGAATGGTTAATGTCTGCCAAGATTGGGCCTTATCCTTCAAGGAAGTTCTAGTGTGCAGACTCAATCTTGATCAAGGGTCTATAATTATGCCCTCCACAGAAAATGCCATGCAACAATATTTATAAGGTCTACTAGAAATGAAGGTGATAAATGCCCCAACTACATCACCTTTTTCTTCTTCTTCTTTGATAATTGCAAAAGCTCAATACTCAAACAATATGGCCATGTGTAGGGGAGTTAAAAAGTAAACCCAAGCTACTCAGTTTACCTGGTACCTCCTGACAGTTGGTGATAAAGAAGGTGCGAAACTGAAAAGCTTGTAATCCCTAACTGTCAAAACTTTACATTATTTAAGATATTTTGTAACCCAGGACATGACAGGAAAACACAAGATTCCAACTTCACATTGTAAAACAGGGCTATCATTACTGTGATATTAATATTTTATAATATTATTTTAATTATATTATTATTTCAATTATATTATTATTTTATAAACGTTTTTATACATTTATGACTAATTTTTATTTCTTATCTTCCTTATCAGAAAAAAATCTATACATGAATTATAAATTAACATGGTAACAACTTAATTGTGCTCTTCCCTGTTCAAACATTCATAACGGCAAACTTTCAATACAATACAGCACTGCACACTGTCACAATAAAACCTTTTCAAATAATTATGCTGAGGTTGACTCATCTAAATCAAACCGTTTTCTCTGCCCCTTGTGTTTGCATTTGGTAAATAAATCTAGATACAGAAACTTACAAGAAGTTTACAATAAGTTTAATGATGAAACGAGATCCCACTAAATGATTGACATACTGTTTTGATTTAGGCCATCTTATCTTTTGCTGGGTAGTTACAATGGCTTTAATGGTGGGAGGTCAGTGAGGTCAAACTTATCAGGATCACATGATCGAATTTACTTCATGGCTTCGTCAGGTCTATAAATAAATACAGAACCACTGAAGGACTTGCCTTATACAATACGTGTAACAGGTGTTAAAGCCAAATCCTGCCCTGATTTCTACTGTTTTTCAGTATTTCCTTTTTCAAGAAAATTGCCTTAATTTCAGCTAATTTCTTAAATAATTATTTTAGACAGAAGCTCTAACAACTTTTAAACAATAGCAATACATTCAGTGCCAGCAGTGGGGTGGTTAGACAGAATCACTCTGGGTTTTTCCCTCCACCTGTTACAAGTTGGACACTTCTATTTGTCTTGGCAACAATAATCTCCAACACAACAGTACACATCCTGACACGAGGCCAGTCAGTACAAATATTACCTCTATATGCAATACCAATATCAGTTTTATTGATGTTGCAGTCAGGGATATTGAACCTGTCACCTCCCAATTATAGGGCAGGTTCTCTGAACCACTCTTCCAATGGGACTGGTTTAAAGATTCTTTAACATTTATTTTCCCAATCCCAACAACCCAAGTATTGTTTACCTTAGCTTACTTCCTTTCAGGCATTTGGAAATTCTTTTTGAAAACTACGCCTGCTTTTCTAAATGAAGGAAGTTTTAAATTAGGTCTTAGCAATAGTGTGCTTGTTAGAAAAAGCTGTATCATTTCCTGTTTATGTGTTGGCTGCAAAGCTATAGTAACAACATATTATAAACTAATTTTATAATGATATATATAGCCTATTTCATCAGAGAATTTAAATATAGACTTGACATTGAAAAGTGCAGATACAAAATGATTTTTAATTAAAGCAATAACCAGTATTTGACATCCAAAACCTGATACCATAAAAAAGCATTTAATTTATGATCCTAAAAAACGAAAAGAAATACTGATTCATCACCTTAACCTGTACCATGCTTAATTTCTTAATTGGACTTTAGACTGTACCATTAGTTATTTATGGGGGTGTTTGCTGAATATTTATTGACTACATAGTGAACCATAATCAGACTGAACCAAGTCACAATTACCCACATCAATGTAAGTATTAATAATTTATTATGTAATGTTGTCATAACCTGCATCAGGAGATAAGCCTTCATTTCCTGGTCTAAATAGAAGGGCCTACTTATATTTAAATGGAATCAAAGGGAGCTTTATACAGAATATACAGTTATCCATAGAATCACCATTAATGATAAAGGGTATTAGTTTGTAGTTTATTTTAAATTTGAGAAATAAGGCCAAATATTTTTACATATTTTTTCACAATGCACATAATTATGAAATCTATAAAAGATAACCCTATAAAAGATTTGAAATCCCGCACATACCATTCTTGGAAACATACAGAAATGTGAGATTGTTTTGTCGTCTCTTCTGAAAACAATTTTTTTTTGTTGAGGGGGGTGGGGGCCTCCGTGGCCGAGAAGATAAAGTTGCTGACTTTCACACTCACTCAGCCCCTCACGGCGTGGGCTCAAATCCGGGCAGGGTCATTCAGATTTTTATGTGAGGAAGCCTTCCAGCTGGCTTGCGGTAGATCAGTGGTTCTACCTCTGTGCATTCGGGGTCTTCCTCCACCTGTAATTAGCTGGATGTTGCTATATGACTGAAATACTGTCGAAGTGATGGTAATTTCAAATAGTGAAATCATAGTCAGTGAAAACAATTTTTAATGCAAATATTTGTGATCAATTAATAATTTTGCAGGTTTAAAAGAAATACTACATGAATAACAAAATCAATCCACATTTTCATGCCTTAGGCTGTTCATTAGTTTATTTTTCAATGATTTTGACATTTTTTTGGTGTATGTTTTTTGTTTTTTTGATGTCTTTTTGTCGGGGTATTTTATTTTTACATAATCAATGGTAGGTGAACAGACTGAAATAACTGATTTTGCAAATTTTGTAGTTTGTAAACTGTTAAGGAAGTAAAGTCCATCAGGATGTATTTGTGATATACTTTAACTATAACATATCTGTAATGATGAGGACTAGTCAGGTTCCAAGACATCAGTACACACTGCATTATAAGGTGACTAGTTCCAGTATAAACCATGGAACCCATATAATTATTCACTATAGGTGATTTATACCCATCATACCACCATGTCTTCAAGTGAGTGTAGAAGCGCATGGGATGCAACATGTAATTCCTAACCCTGTCTAGCGAGTGTAATAATAACTATGTTAATATATGTTTGTTCGTTTGTTGGGTTTGATGTCCCACCGACAGTATTTCAGTCATTTGACGATGATGTCTATTTACTTGAGACAGATATAGTTCTGTCACTCTGCAGTATCACGCCGTAGATATGTGGCATGATACAACACCCAGTCACATTATCCTGACACCAGACCAACCAGTTCTGCAACTACCCTTACAAGCAAAGGGAGCTATACTAGTACAATTGTTTACAACTTTGATATGTTGCAGCCGAGGATCAAACCCTTGACCTCCCACTCCTAGTTTATATATGTTATAGGGTAAGAATGAGGTAGGGTCAATATTAAGCTGTATCTATGGGCGGGACTCCCATACCATGTTATGATGGTCTCTACTGTAATTACAGCTACTGCTGACAATTTTATTACAAAAAAAAAAAAGTTTTTGCTAAAATTGATGTTTTAAACACTGGTTAAGGCAAATCATCTGTCAAATGAGTGATTTATATCAGTAATCTAGGTTGTATGCCCGACTTTTTGTTAATGACTCAGATTTAGTTAGGAGCTATTGTGCAATACACGTCTTTTAATCTAGCACAATTATACTTAATTGGTCCATCGTAACACGCAATATACCTCAAATAGATAGCAAGGACAACTCCCTGTGGACAACAATGCAGATACAATACTGCTGAAGGTTTCAATACTTGTACACAAAAGGCTGTAAAAAACTAGTTGGTTTAAATGTCTGTTTGTGCGAAATTTGAATGATTTTCGGTATTGGTGTCAGAGGTCTGTTAAAACCATTCACAAAATGGCTCATCAAAGTCTGTAAGTGTATTATCCAGTGTTCTCTTGGCACCATCTGCTACTTGCCACACCTTATTTAACTCTGTGTTCAGATTGTATCATTCTTTGAAGAGGACAACTGCCCTGACTGGAAAAAAAAAATCAGCATTTTTCAATAAGTTAAAAAAAAGTATATCGAAAGAGCATCAATCAATATAAAACCTAATCAACCTGTTTATTATTCACAGGTCAAACCAAAGGTTAGTTCTTAAATGATAACTACTGATTAGTCTTTACAGATCAGGTTAACATTTCTATGAAAAATTCACAAATACAAGGTCATCAATATTAATACTAACATACTTGGGAATACACTCCTACTTGAAAATGTTTTTCGATCCAGGGAATAATCACCTCAGCATTCTAAATATATTTCCAGTCCCAGTCTCTGTAAAATGATAAGCTTAAGAGGGAAAATTTTCTCAGGTTTTCTGAGCCTTATGAAATCCAAGCCTTTTATTTTCCCCCTATCAGTCCTCAGACTAAGGCATTTTTAATGTAACTAAGGTATTCTCACATAACCTATGCCATTCATACACAGGACAAAGGATCACTTAGTCATTATATTTAATTTAAATTGTCAAAAATAATAGAAATATCACTGAAGGTGATTAATACCCCAAGACAGCGCTTTGACAAGGAATATAAGTAGTGTATACCGTATACACCGGCAGATTAGGCATTTAGAGTAGGGTATATAGAAAGAAGAAAACATACATGGGAAATAGCAAAGAAGTCATGTACCGTATACACCGGCAGATTAGGCGCACTTTTTTTCCAGATAATTCAAGTTTAAAGAGGGGGTGCGCCTTATATGATGATATACAGCTTTTCAGGTTTCTTTTTTCAATCACCGAGAAGTGAAAATTACCGGTATACGATGTCATAAAATGGATATACTGAAAGCCAATGAATACGATAATATGACACAAAATCTATACGAAACCATGATAAACAATACCAGATTATTGCTTTTGTTCTTATTAGTTATCCTACAGGTATATTTCATGATAAAATGATCGTGAGAATCTGAAACAACTTGATGGAAGCCATTTTCAATATAAACAAATAAGTTTATTTTACGGGACCTCATGATGTATAGGAGAAACTTGACAGGTGGCAATTGTTACGTAATGTTTGTTAGTTGGGAGAATTTTGACAGGTGACAATTAATTAATGGTCCCCAGTGTTAGAATACGGGGACACGGTTGAGTAATGTCATGTTATGAAAATGTGTCACCTTTATCCTACCCGTCGTTAATGTAACGGTATAACGGTAATCTTATGCCATGTGTTAATAAAACGGTTCACCGTATGATTAGCCCGGTGAAGTACGAATAGCTTTCGGTCTATCAAAATGTACGACGGCGCAAATTTCAAAACAAGATTTCGCCGCATACGATACGATAAGTGATTTTTTTTTTTTTTCAAATAAGTTACCCTGAAAGTTAGGATGCGCCTTATACATAGCTGCGCCTAATCTGACCGTGTATACGGTAAAAGACAGATGGGGAGAAAACAACTGGTTAACATGCTACATGAAAGCACCCTATGACGTCATTAATTAGGACAATGACCTATTGTTTCGGGTATGATAATCCCCTACCCACCCCTTAAACGAGGTCACGTGTCTATCATTTTCGAGGATAAGTAAACCGCAAAATTTTTTTCTTTTATAATATCGTATTGTTATTCGGGACAATTAATCAACTACGTCATTAACTGCAAAAATGCGACTGAAACAATGAAATCGGGCTGCAGCCCCTACTGCTCCCTTAAACGAGGTCACGTGACTCCAACCCCACCCCTTGAACAAGGTCAGGCGGCTATTGTTTTCGAAAATGAAAAAAAAATGCAATATTTTTTGTATATAATATCTTATTGTTATTCGGGACAATTAATGAACTACGTCATCGATTTCGCTATTGTCGCAGAAGCATTGAATGAGCGACATTAAATAATGAGTATTGTCTCTTCGAATAATAATGTATTTACTTTCTGAACAATTAAACAACGCTATTCGGAATACCTCGCGCCGTATAACGGACACATTCCCACGCGTTGAGAGATGATTCCTTCATAATTAATTAACGGTAACTGACCACTTAAACATTTCTGTAAACATAATCTATAGTGTAACACCCTATCGATCGGTTATCACCTATTATTGACCTAAGGCCTTACGAATCGCGGACTACAGGAATGTTAACCACTCTCTCACCCGTCCTCGGACGTATTATTTACTGTTTTTGAATGAAGTCGAACATTTGAAATTGCCTCTCTATACGTATTAATGCTCTTTTTTCTACCATTTCTGTCTTTCTCGTCATATTTCTCCGTAATACGCGTGTCTATGCATATGTTTTGACAATCGGTGTGAAACGATTTTCACCTTTTCATATCTAAATTCTTTAATCACAACCAACACCTGCAGCGGTATTTGATCCGCGGCAAGTTAATCTGGCTTAGTCAAGCGACGATAAACAGGTATAAGCGGTTTTTCATAGGGTGAGATAGTAGCTTTTGGCATTGTCCTACGCTGCGTTTTTCACTTTCTCCATGTAAGTGATCAGGAAAGTTTATTTATTTATTTATAACAAAAATGTAACCATATATAGCATTGGTTATTCGCTGTTTAACAAGAGTATTAGTAGTTTGTTAGTTTATTATATGTTATAATTATTAATAAAAAAGCAATGTTATTATTTGTTGCGATATTGTCCGACACATTATATGTTGTTCAATAAATGCATGTACTGTGTATTATTTGTTGCGTTATTGTCAGGTGTCATTTAATTAACTTCTTCAGAGTATTTTATATTATGTCAATCCACTTTATATGTTCTTGTTCAATAAAAATTTTTTATAATCTTTTTAATTATTTTAAAATTTCTCTCTCTCTCATAACGCTTTTCTTTTGTTTTTCTTCATCTTTCTCGTAATATTTCCTTTTTTGTGTATACGCATTGTCGCTAATTATATTTCAATAATATTGTAGAAAGAGAAAAAAGAGAAAGACAAAGAAAGAGAAATATAATTAGCTACAATGCGTATACACAAAAAAGAAAAAATAACGAGAAAGATGAAGAAAAATTAAAGAAAAGCGTTATGAGAGAGAGAGAGAGACAAAGAACTATAATCAGCGATGGTGTGTGGATGAAAATGCATGGATACTGATAGACGAAAACGTGCTGAGAGAGATAAAAAGTACAAGGTAAAAAATATATTGAACGATTCTCGAGTTAGCGCGGGGGAAATATGCGTAATGCATATGCTGTATAATAAAGAAATTAAATAGTAAAAATGCTCCATTGCTTACATGGAGGTGAAGAGCTTAGCGTAAGACAATGTAAAGCGACAATCTCGCTATATGAAAAGCAGCTCATTTCTGTTTATTGTCGCTTATCTAAGCCGGATTATCTCGCGACGGATCGTGTGTGTCTATTAATTATAGAATTTAGACACAAAAAGGTGAAACGCAGAGTTATACGTTCCACCTTATTTACTGGAATTCCAGTTTTTACAAAAGAACAAAGACCGGTAAAATCCTACGAATGATATGGTAGAAAGAGAAATATAATTAGCGACAATGCGTATACACAAAAAAGGAAATATTACGAGAAAGATGGAGAAAATGAAAGAAAAGAGAGAGAGAGAGAAAAAAAAATATTTTGTTATTTTTGAACATAACTTTTATTGAACAAGAACATATAAAGTGGGATTGACATAACGTATAAAATACTCTCGAAGAAGTTAATTAAATGACACCCGACAATAACGCAACAAATAATACACAGTACATGCATTTATTGAACAACATATAACGTGTCCGACAATATCGCAACAAATACAGTGCGGCTCGCTTTCAAGTTGACACACGGAACGCACGTTACACGGTGCACGTACGTTACACGTTTGGTTCATATACACGATACACGGTCCACATGATACGAACAATGCACGATGCAAACGCTGCCGGCTTATTCGGTCAACTCGGTTGTTTTCGTCCATAGAACGAACTAAAGAAGGAATCAAGAGACAAGCGATCGTATTAAATTCTCGTTTTAGATTTATAATAACTATATGTAATTGCTAGTAAACTTTATATTTCATGTTTGTTCTTTTAGATACGTCGAAGATCTGAAAGAAATGATTACTTTTTTATTCTTATATGATCACGTTCATGTACAATGTATGAATGCATACTCCATTCAATGCGTATGATCTATTTTTCACACTATCATTAAAGTTTGGGAACAAAATTCCATATATAATCAATAAATGAAACATCAAAGGAGTTACCTTTTTATTTAATTAATTACCGATCTGGCCATTTACTGAAACAAATCTGAACACAGAATTAAAAAAATCGTATCGTATTGTTGGTAATCTATAATTTTAGCCACATATACTAGCTGTAGTTGTTTTCGTCCATAGACACTTATCAATCTTTTTTTTTCTAATTCTTTTAATAAGAAAACGAATAGAATTGACGATTATACGAATCTGTGTATACAATGTATGAATACTCATTATTGGAAGACAGACAAAACAACCAACCCCAAATGATTTTCAAAAGACGGATAAAAACATTCAATAGTTTACAGTGGTGCTAACGTATCAGTTGTCAAAAATAGCGTATATCGTTCGTATCGTAACGTATATATTACTCAATCGCATCGTAACGTATGGAATCGTATTCTATTTAAAGGTTGTATCGCATCGCATCTAAGGCAACCGTATATCGGTAATCGTATATCGTAAAAACGTATATCATATTGAACCACCCAGTGGTTTAGGACAGTTTAAGTTACGGGACACCATCGATATTTCAGAAATAATTGATGTTCGTGTCTTTAAATTTAATATTTCCTTAAGTTTATTAATGGTGGATCATTAAATCACATTATTCAGTACATTTTTTTCATATTTTACCAATTGCAATAGTTATATTTCTTTTACTTTATTATTTTATACATGTGTTATGGCCTACGTGACTTTCAGGAGCAGACGCCATGCGATGTTATATAATTTAATGCACGTGTGAAAAGTACTATATCAGAGACGTAAATACCTTTAATATAGCTTCGTAACTATATCAGTATTAAAGTGGAATATGTGTAATCGATATGTTTAATCAATGTTTGCTTTATTAACCTGTCTAAAAACTAACAAATTAAAACTTACCTACTTATGCAAGATCGTCCGAAATGTTGTTTTCGTGTAATTATTTATTTCCCGGGACATTTTTCACTGCTGTATTTTCTCGAATGTCCATTTTTCTTTATTATTTAATGATTTCGTGAACAAAAGATAATTGTATTTTACGAATATAGTTTATTTAATTATTTCCTATTTTATTTAGGTTTCTCTATCTCTCTTTCATTATGCACACGCGCGCGCGCACACACACTTCCAAAAAAATTGGATGAATGAGTGCAAATTATGTTTCTTTTTTCCCCCCTTTTTCATCAGTACGGAGATAATCAAAATTCAGGTAGGTGGAGACTGAAAATCCTAACCGGAGCATTTTTTCCGATGATCGCGTAAATCCTAATACGTATATGATGTGTACAAGATGCATCGGTATTGCTTTGAGAACATGGAGCTCTAAGTACTAGTTCTACACAGGAACATGTTTACAGTATATCGGTGCTATACCTCGGACACGTATATTTCGAAGAGCATTTTTTTTTTTTTTTTGCGAAATAAGCATGGGTATCACACCAGAACTTAATTGTATCCAACAACTGTCTCTTTCATATGGAAAAAAAAACAATGATAAAACGGGACCACATTTTCGTGATATGCTTCACTGCTATGTCTTGATATTTAATATGATAAACCAGGAATTATTGCAAGCCATAACAATAGAAAAATAAACATACCTACATGGGAATGGAAGATTTGTTATAAAATAACTGATGTATTTTATTCCGTGATAACACAGAGTTCACTGACATGATAATAGTTAAAAGAAAATGATCTTGTTTCCATATTACTACAGTTCGCTAAAGATCTCATTTCCATATTATTACAGTTTGCTAGAGATATAATAGGTTAGAACATTTTCTTGCATATCCCTTATCTTTTATGTATAATTAAGTGAAAAAAGTGTGTGTTCGCAATACCGGAGGCATGCCATAAGTTCTTATCAGCAGGCACAGCATGTGTTTATTTTGACCGGACATGTCTCGCCGCTGCCGGTATACCACCCCCAGGGGAGAAGACTTTTGACATGTACACAGAGTGAATGTTATTTCCGGTACTAAAAGATTACAATTTTTAGAAATAATTTGAAATTCTATTTTAAACACACCAATATTCATAGAATAATAATAATAATAAAACTGTTTCCAATCTAGGTATGAGGCACAGAATATATTTCGAAGAGAGAAAAAAAAATCTTAATTGTACACGATGATGATGATGATGATGATGATAATGATGATACAAGTATCAAAAATACCTCTGTAAGGGAGTGTGCGGGCACACATGTGTGTGACTTATGGACTTATTTTTATATCACAAATGAGCGAATCATAGGGTATTCTTTAAAATGTTTTGATTGTTAAAACAGCGAGTAAAATACACAGATTTTAAATAGACTTTTTTTTTAATTTGTTCTTCCGATTGAAACCCATTGTGTCTACAAATCAAAATCTCTGCAAATTAAAATGTGTCTCGAAACCACATACATGATAACATTAATGACCATTAGCTCAAAATATAGGATGAGAGAGAGAGAGAGGAGGAGGAGGAGAGATGAATGCATATTTATGCGGAAGACACAGTGAATTAGTGCGGGGATGATACATATGCACACAATATAAATGTTATATCATAAATATTTAATAAAATATTAAATACTTTACATTTAAATAATTTTACAATAATACTTGGTCAAAAACATGGATACCATTACAAAATATTGAAAGCCCAACACATGATGATATTTCCCTACTTAATAAGAGACAATTAGTTATATATCCTTTACATGTAGCAATGCAGGTGTTAGACAATCTGGAAAGGTGTGAAATAACTTTATACAGTAGATGAACTGGGTGTAGTCAAAATGAGATATAACCGATTTGGCAACTATTTTATTTGTGTACTCGATTAACGAAACAAATCATATTAAACTGTATACGCATGGCGGCGTATGACATTTCTCACGAATACCCGGTTAAACGGCGGCCTCTTCACTCATGGAATCTTTTCGACAAAGATAGCTTTTCGACCCATGTTAATGTACATGTATTTAATTGTTTAATTACCAAGGTCAATTTCCAACAACAATTCTTTGGGCTTAGGGCTTTTTAAAACACTAGCGGATTTTCCGAGCTTCTGGTTAAAGTATATGAAAACATATTTATATTAAATCTATACCTATGACAGTTACCTACTTGTTATATATACGAATATTCTAATAAGAAAATAGATACAGTGCTATTCTCCCACACTCACTCGCGTTCTTTTGATATTTGATACATCCAATAAATTATATATACATTTAGTTTGAAAAATGCCCAAAGATATTGTTTTAATTAGCACAAATGACAGCGTACTAGATATTAGATGATTACTGGTATCATTTGTTTTTTTTAATGCGATTAATATCAAAACACATAATAACAAAGCATTATAATTAATACATTTTTTTATGAGTCCTCATTAGGAAAACAACCAGTTTTTCATTACACGTGCTTAGGTTGTTATTGACGGAGACAACAGACTCCGTAACATTTCTAGAGGAACCGCAATTTAGTTTGTCCCCATTTCCTGTTTCCCGTTTTGTTTATTTCCGCTGTTTATTTCAGATGAAAACATGGCTTGTGATAAATATTGTTAAAATCTTAGTTGATATTTCATATTTTTGAACTTATTGTAAAATCTAGTTGTATACATATACAGTTGTAAAAAATGCCATTTATACCGTGCTTATCCTGTATCGTATATCGCATAACGTATATCGCGATATATCTATGGTATCAGACAAAGAACGCATCGCATCGCATCGTAACGAATCACATATCGCAGATCGTATATCGTATATCGTCCGTATTTCTATCGTATTCCAATCGTATTTTTTGACAACTGATACGTTAGCACCACTGTAGGAGTGGAAAAATCGAGCCCATTTTATCTTTATAATTACCTGTACCATCACCAGGATATGTATGGAAAAGCGAGTATTTAAAGTTATGCTTTCGGCAATTAATTCCTAATTTCCTATCAGTTTATCGAATAAATTCAAAAAACGCAATCGATCAATAAGTTCATCTTTGGGTTTTTTTTTTTAACAATTTAAAAACGCAATTCTTTTAATTTATTATTATCAAGTGCTTCCTTAGGTAGATGAAAGGTTTAAGTCTTGGATGTATTCGTTGCGGTTATAACGTGAAAATTAAATTTAATTAGTTAATAATGAGCATGATAGTTGAAGTTTTAAATTCATTGTATATATATCACATCTAGGCTAATGAGAGAGAGAGAGAGAGAGAGAGAGAGATGGCGGAGAGAGAGAATTACACATAAGTCGTCAAACGTTAAGTTACATATACCAGGCCAAGGTGACGATTTACGTATAATCCGAGTCCAGCTACCCAGTCTGACACCTAACTTCCTCAAATGTACTCTTGGTCTTGGGTGTCAAAATTAAATATTTCCTGTGCATAAATTGTGTATCGTGTCAAACTGGAATACACAGGAAGTCCCTGCTAAACTACACAATGTGCCACCAGCACGATAGAGTATAAATTCCGAGCCAGCAAATTTTGAGTTACATTTTACCTGTAAACGGAATAAATAGTGGTTATAATATTCGTGAGGACTGAGGAGACCTAGGAAATCGGTAAGTCGTATTTTATTATTAATTTATATAAAGTTGAAGCAATGTGCATTATGACATATGGTATATCCAACAGCATAAGTTGTATCATTTTACACCAGATGCACATGTAAGCAGTTGTTTTTTCATGCATAAAGCAGGACGCAAACACACATGATAATATGTGTTTTTTTACCTCGATCAAGACTTACCAGGGTTCTAGTACAATAAGCCGAATGATTTTACACCGTGACATGTAGACGAAAGTAACAATACAAAGCATATTAAGGGAAATTACGGGGTGATGTAGAGAGCAAAACAGAACAGTCTGTATGCCCAAAACGCCAAACCGTAAATATGAGCAAGAAACGCGCGAAAAATTAAAAGCATAACCACGGACACACAGGAATATAAAGTTGGCATTTTTCAAAAATTTAAAGAATAATTTTAAATCTTATACAAGTAATAATATGCCGACAAAAACTCTAAATTAGAGTTTATTTTTAGGCACTTTGGCTTAAATATTTATAAGGAACTTTTCCTTACTAGCACATTTAGCTATCAAAATTCAAAAAAGGGAAATTCCACTCTTTTTTTTTTTTTTTCTTCAACGTCTTTCTTTTTTCTTCTCTCTGCTCAGAGACCGGAAATAGAGATAGAACGGTGTACATCGACCTGAATAAGGCCAATTCTTTTCTAACTATTACAACTATCTATCCTCTGACTACAATATAAACCTACCAAAAAAGCAGCACTCTCTCGCTGCTGGAGGTCCCTCTGGTCCGACAATAAAATAAAGTCTTTCCCTATGAGCCCTGATGGACCACAGTCCAAAAGGGACAAAATATAAATGTACAACTGGATATCTCTAAAAACAAATTTTTTGGCAAACTATTTTCAAGGACTTAATCCATGCTAGCTTAAATTAAAGCTATCAAAATTCTAAATTGGAACTTTTTTCCAAGACCTTCCTCAGCTATTTGGCACTATTTTGGCAGTTAGGGATTAATTTATTAAGTAAAAAGTATTTTTCTAAAATTTGCATTCGAAATTTAAAATTAAAAGACTTCGCATAATGCCAAGCCGCCCTTGGCTTAAGGCTGTGAGTCTTTAAACACTTAATTAAAAAAAAAACAAAAAAACACCGTGACATGTTACAGTTTAGAAATCTATATGTTTATGTCTTATGTCCTTATCCTTAACAGAAATAATCATGTGAAAAACTTTTTTTTTACCTATTATTCCCGTTCTGTTGATTCTTTTCATTGTATTACGGGAATGTTGTTATTAACGAAATTATCCTTTCAATTGATTTTTTTTTTCATATGATAAAAAATAAGACAGTAGCCTAGCATGCATTGGCATGTATACGATAGTAGCTTAGAAGTAAAAACTCATTTATTATGCAAATTGTATAAGAACTTAAAACATAAAGATTAATACATATATTGTATCATCAATTGGAAATTAGCTCGTTTCTCACTTCACATGGACACAAATAATACACGTGCACGTGTAAATTCATGTTTGTTTTCATTTAGTCGTTACATGTACAGTAGATTATGTTAAATTGCAAAAAAATAATAATAGTCTGTGGGATCGTTAAACAATCCAGTGGATACTTAAAACTTATATTATAATATCAGGTTCACTGATTAAAATGAATTACAATCTTTTCGTCAAAATAGTCTTATAGGTTTAGCGGAAGACGCTTCGCCAAAAAAAATTATTCATTTCTTCATATGAATTATAAATCGTAAAATAATATAATGTTAAATAAAGTTGAAATAATGCAATATATTGTTAATTATTAAATTATATCTGCTGGCCATAACATGGAATATATATATGTGTATATATGAGACAAAAATAGATGCCAAAGTCTGGGTAAAATATTTTCAACCGGTTTCTCTTATCAGTACAATATAGATATATACTCAGTAGCCCTGTCTCAATTGCCGTCTGCCATAAACATACATATATTAGGAGAAAGATAGAGGAAGAAAGAGAGATAGATGAAAAGAACGGTTAACTATTCTGTCATTATGTTCAATTAATGCGGTGTTAACGAGTTCACACACGAGATATCGTATTATTTAACTTATTCAATTAATGTAGTGTGAAAATATCAATTACATCATGTCATGAACACACTTCTTCCTCTAATTAGGGTATGTGACAGCATGGTGCGGCTCAACACTAAGGTGGCATATTTCCGGTAAAAGTATAGCACATGCTGCGCCAACTGATAAGAAAGTAAGGCACGTGTCCGCTCACTTTATTGATCTCCCCCAGCTGCATTGACCAGACCTGCTAATTGCTGGTCATCACGGCAGGGAGTCTATAGTCAATGTAGTACATGTTACAGTAAAACCCTGATAGGTACATGTAATTGCAAAACTAGATTTCCTGCTACTAAGGAAGTGAAATAGTAGGCTAGTTACACACTAAGTAATTTAATTGAAAAAATTTGTGGGTTGTTTCTAGTATGATCCCTTTAATATTCTTATTACATTATAAATTTCAGATAATTTTGTCGTTGCAAAATTATAGAATTATACATGCTTTAATTAATATCAGAATTAAAGATTGTGTAATTGGTATGATTACGAACATTTTTTACTATGAATGACTATATATAACCCCATGTACACCAACATATGTACACGGTTATCTTGATCCCAGCTGGCTGGCTGAAGGTCGGTGGTTTACCCGGGTGCCTCTGTGCATTTGGAGTTTCCTCTACCTGTAATTAGCTGGACGTCGATATAAATTCAGTCGCAGCTACATGTGGGATTTGAGATGCATCATCATGTGAACATTACACAACAAAAGAGCCTCATTCATTAAAGACTATGTCTGTAAGAGCAAGTCCATTTCCTTATTGGCATTCATTCAAAACAATTTTCTTTTTTACAGGATTAAATGGACGACTGTAAATTATGTAGTAAATATAAAAAAGTTGAACAGGATAATATGGTAGACTCAAGCACTCAGACTTTTTTTGTCTCAGGTTTACATAGTCTTAAAATGATTGAAATACTCTCGGTAGAACATTTTACACAAATAGTAAAATCATAATCACGACATTTTGTGCTAATAGTCCCCTTTTTAAAGAGTAAAACTATTGGTGAAAAAACAACAAAATGGAACGGAAGTAATTTCAATTTGTAGATATACAGCTCCTGGCACACGCAAAACATTACATTTATTTTTTTAATATTTTTTTTTTTACCTTTATTCAGTTTTATACACTGTCTCCTTTATACGGAAGCTAATTTTAAAAAGTGTTACAAAAACAATAAACAATGCTAAAAATTATTTAGACATATCCAAGAGATGGAGTAAGATTGATTTCTGCTATAGTATTTTACAGCGGCTTATTCCCGCGATCACGATTTTCTTTTTATTGTAGGCTGGGTGAAAGTTATCATAAAATATTATACACGAATTAAGCACCGAACTGAGTGATGTATAAAACCCAAAACTGTATTGGTGAAACTGATGTGAAACAAGATGCTGTTTCTCATGTCAGGTGTAAATCTTCGAAGATGCATATCGCCCAGATGTTTGAGAATCACCGAATGGATTGCAACTAGCCAAAATGACAATAAATCACCTGAATAAAACATTTTATGTTTGGATATCAGTAATTTCACATCTTTATCAAGATTCTGTTATATACTATCTATTTAAGTCTCTCTGTTCTAAATAATGATTCAAAGTTTTTTCCGTCAGTCGTAGGTTTATTTAAGCGATGCCCAATCCAGAATGAATCGCTCCATCTCGGAAAGCAGTTTTTAAAAGCTGAACGGTTAACACGTTACACACGATATAAACGATGCTACACGGACCACACGTTGAGAATGTTACACGGTTACACGGTACACGCACGCATGTTACACGCACATTACACGGACACGGAACGCACGTTACACGCATGTTACACGCTAAAAATGCCAACTTGAATGCGAGCCGCACTGTAATACACATTGCATGCATTTATTGAATAAATTATAACTTGTATAGTGTTATAACCACCTGAAATATATGCGTTACGTATCTGTTCTATTACAACAAACAACTAATACTCTTGTTAAACAGCGAATAACCAATGCTATATATGCGTTACGTTTTTGTTATAAATAAATAAATAAACTTTCCCGATCACTTACACGGAGAAAGTGAAAAACGCAGCGTAGGACAATGCCAAAAGCGACTATCTCGCCCTATGAAAAACCGCTAATACCCGTTTATCGTCGCTAGACTAAGCCGGATTAACTCGCCGCGGATCAAATACCGCTGCGGGTGTTGGTTGTGATTAAAGAATTTAGACATGAAAAGGTGAAAATCGTTTCACACCGATTGTCAAAACATACGCATAGACACGCGTATTATGGAGAAATATGACGAGAAAGACAGAAATGGTAGAAAAAAGAGCATTAATACGTATAGAGAGGCGATTTCAAATGTTCGACTTCATCCAAAAACAGTAAATAATACATCCGAGGACGGGTGAGAGAGTGGTTAACATTCCTGTAGTCCGCAATTCGTAAGGCCTTAGGTCAATAAAAGGTGATAACTGATCGATACGGGTGTTACACTATAGATTATGTTTACAGAAATGTTTAAGTGGTCAGTTACCGTTAATTAATTATGAAGGAATCTTCTCTCAATGCTTGGGAATGTGTCCATTATACGGCGCGAGGTATTCCGGATAGCGTTGTTTAATTGTTCAGAAAGTAAATACATTATTATTCGAAGAAACAATACTCATTATTTAACGTCGCTCATTCAATGCTTCTGCGACAATAGCGAAATCGATGACGTAGTTCATTCATTGTCCCGATTAACAATAAGATATTATATACGAATAAATATTGCGTTTTTTTCGTTCCCGAAAACAATAGCCTCCTGACCTCGTTCAAGGGGTGGGGTCGGAGTCACATGACCTCGTTTAAGGGAGCGATAGGGGCTGCAGCCCAATTTCATTGTTTCAGTTGCGTTTTTGCGGTTAATGACGTAGTTGATTAATTGTTTCGAATAACAATACGATATTATAAAAGAATAAATATTGCGGTTTACTTATCCTCGAAATTGAGACACGTGACCTCGTTTAAGGGGTGGGTCGGGGATTATCAAACCCGAAATTAAAAAGGGGACTTGTCATTCCCTAAACAAACCCATTGTCCTAATTAATGACGTCATAGCGTGCTTTCATGTAGCACGTTAACACGTTGTTTTCTCCCCATCTGTCTTTTATACACTACTAATATAAAGCCTTATTGATCTGACAAGGTAGTTTTGACAAATTCTAAGTTAAAAAGAGCTATAACTGAGTCAAAATTTTGGTTTTATTGAAACAAGTATATAAATCTATTCATGAGTTATTGATCAGACAGAGAAAACAGACCAACCAATCAACAATCTCAGTCCTAAATTTTTTGTGGGGGTAAATAACAGTCAATAAAAAGCATGATGGCTCAGCAGCCAGCCCAAGACTGCCTTCTGGCTAAGTAGGATATTCTTTGACATTCACAGACTTGTGATCCTCCAAGCCTCCGTGGTGAGCCCCTAATTACGGTTTATACTCTCCTTGTGTGTATATGTTAAGACTTTATTCTATCATATAATCTCTTTTAAAATGGCTTGTGAGATTTTCAACAAACCATGATAGACCCTAATCTTTCCTTTCTGATACTCACAAACTGGCAGATTGAGGAAGTCAAGAATAAAAAAAAGATTTAATTTTCTTGAGAAATTCCATGCAAAAACTGAAATCCCCTATCTATTTTCCTTATCGCAATGATTTATGCCTCTGCATTTTTGGCCACCTAGTGTGTCAAACATCACTCTATTTTAGTGTATCATTCATATTCTATGTCTCCAAACCCCTAACTTGTACTTTGATGGAGATTTATAGCCCTTAGTAAAGTGTGTAAAAGAGGTTACCACCCAACACTTGGCTCCCAGAAGTGAACCATAGACTGCTATTCAAACCACCATAAGCACCATTCAATTCTACTTAAGATCCCTTTTCCCTGTCAAGAAATCTAAAAACATTTTCCAAAAATGTGATGGGCAATTCATACATCAAATCGAAAGCATATACTGATCTGTCAAATTATAATTCTTACACCTTGATATATAAAGTTCAAACCCAGCCTATGGCCACATTCCCTATAATCTTAACTACAGTGAAACATGCTTATAACAAATTTGTAGGGACATGGCAAATTGGTTCGTTATATCCGAATTTGTTGTATTCATACTTTTGCTTAGATATATAACATATTTCATTATGGTAATTGATGCAACTGATTCAATATTTTTGCTGTATTAAAAACATAATACAAGAGGGCCAAGATGGCCCTAAAGACGCTCACCTGAGAAAAACTGCCTTCAAGTTACTAAATTAAAGCATAGTTGTACTGAATACATAATCCACATGATGATGATCATTTATAATTACACAACCTAAACAGTGCCTGTGGTCAAAATTTGAAGTCAAACTTGACTGAGAAATTATGGCTTTAAACACACAAATTTTAACATTAAGTGCATAACTCCTGACCTAATTGGGCAATATCAGCAATAATTGAACTTGGCCTAAAGAATATGGCTATAAACATTGTTCAAAAGTTTGAAGATAATTACTTCAGAAATGAAGATGCTAGAGTGCAAATAAAGTGAAATATGACATTTTTTTTTTAATATCAAAGGGGCATAACTCCTGACCTAATTAACAGATATCAGCCATAATCAAACTTGGCCAAAAGAATATGGTTATAAACATTTTCATAGAGTTTGAAAGTGATTGCTTAAGAAATGAAGATGCTAGAGTGCAAACAAAGTGAAACCTGGCATTTATTAATACCAAAAGGAGCATAACTCCTGTCTTAATAAGTTAATATCAGCCATAATCAAACTTGGCCAAGATATTATTGTAATAAACATTGTCATAAAGTTTGAAGATGATTGCTTAAGAAATGAAGATGCTAGCGTGCAAACAAACTGAAAATTGACATATTTTAATAATAAAAGGGACATAACTCCTGACCTAATAGGCTGCTGTATCAGCCATAATCAAACTTGACCATGAGATTATGGTAATTAACATTGTCATAAAGTTTGAAGCAAACAAAGTGAAATCTGGCGTTTTTAATTTAAAAAGGGGGCATAACTGCTGACCTAATAAGCCAGTGATTCATTTTGCCGTGCGTCCTGCATCAGAGACGCACGCTTTTCACCGCAGACACAATGAATTCCAAATATTTGTGTCTCCGGGACGCAAAGATAGTGCTGTAATCTATGATATAACTTACTGTTTTTTATTTACTTGGTCGGCATGAATTAAGATTTTGAGACACTGGTGGTCAAAATCTACGGCAACACCATTGAAAATGAACGGTTTAAGTTACGCATACTCCAGGGCTAATCCTAGGGGGCGATTAGGGCGAAGAAGTCGTTTTCATCTCGTAGGCTTCGCTCTTTAGGAACATCAAAACAAAATCCACTTAGCCTACAGTGACGACACAGGCATTAAAATATCAACCAATCAGCACCTGTTATCTACCAGCCTAGATATCAAATCCACTCATGCATACATAATTAGGTTTACCACGTGCCCGACCTGAGACAAATGATTCATCACTGCGAGTGTCCGTCAGTCAGTCTGACCTGTCCGGTATATTTTAATTCTGACTGACGAAAGCTTCTGTTATTGTCAGACATAATGTCTGGACAGATTCATTTTCCCAGGACCATTATATTTTATAGAATTTCTCCTGATTTTCCAAAATTCTTACTTTCAGTTTCTTCGAAAAAAAACCAACTGATTCATTGCTATTTTTAACGATTATTTAATGATTGTCGGCTGTATGAGATGTCAAATGGTTCCCGGCAACTTTATTCTAATTAATGTATTGATTAGTGGTAATTTAGCAAGACATAATGCTATGTTGGACAAAAATTGACACTGTCAGTCAAGTGAGTATAGAAACTGATGAGAGGACTATTGTTCATCGTCTGCAGATTCGTCAAACTTTATTAAGTTTTACCAGAGATGTGAATATCTTTAATGTAGCATCATGGTTTTACTTTCCCAAAAATTTAGCGAATCGAAAAGAAAGAGGCCGTTCTTTTCACGAGTAAATGGTAAGAAAAGAAAAAGTGATAATTTGTCGGAAGATATACCCATTTATGCCTATCTTTCCATTTTTTTCCCAATCTTTTTCTGTATTTCACGTCCGTAACGTTTAAAATTTCTTAGCTATCTCATGTCGCTTACATCATTAATAAAGGGCGATGCACTCAAGCCAGGCAATAAACAAAATCTTGATAACATTTAGCCTGACTTTCCCACGAGAAAACTTTCAGAATCAAACTGTCCAAAGTCATTGGATTGGTACGAATGGGACATAATTAATCTTGTCTATTTCCTGTCAAGCCACGCAATTGAACATTGCTATCAGTAGTAACCACGGTAGTTGTTTTCAAGTCATGTTTTTTTTTAAACTGAAATTTAAAATTTAACTGTAATTGGATAATCCTTAATGGTTTAGACTGAGAAAAACTGTAATCATGTTACAACTTATAAGTATGGACTGCTTGTTTTCTATGCTTTTAAATTATTGACAACTGTACTGGTAATGAAGGTTGACTCATTATTAGATTGGTCTTTGATTCTTACTGATTTTATGATATAGAGCATGATAAAAATATTGGTGTTGAATAAACAATAAAATATTAAGTTACTTTTATTTTGAAAGTGTGAGCGAATATTGTGGTATGAGTGAATGACAGATGTGCTGAAAAGAATATGCTGAAGTTAAGAAATCACTTTTTCTTTGAATCAATTTCTCATCACACTGGACTGATGTTTTGCTGTGTCATAGAATTGTAACTAGTAATTATTACATGTTCAAATCATTTTCATTTTTTTGTGTTTCCTGCTTTTCAGTATTTGTTATGATGGAATGTCTCTTTTTTAACTTGAATGAATAAATGATTCTATTCCAACACAGTTTTAGATGTTTTTGGTGAAGGAAATATTCAGACTCATTGTTCATGGATTAGGACTCATTGGTTCAAAATATGTGAGTCCCATGGACTCATGTTTACCAGTTTCAAAATGAATCACTGATAAGCCGATATCAGCCATAATCGAACTTGGCCGAGATATTATGGTAATTAACATTGTCATTAAGTTTGAAGATGATTAAGAAATGAAGATGCTAGAGGCTAGAGTGCAAACAAACTAATTGTGGACGACGGACAGACGACGGACATGCATCGATCCTAATAGCTCATCCTAAAATATATAAATATGAGTAACAAATCAAATCGTCATTTCTATGCATAATCAAAAACGGTAATTAAATGCCAAAGGCAATTACCTGTTTTCTGTTTGTTGTACTTCCCTAAACCCAAGCCGATTTGTGTTAAAATATGTATCACAGGACTCCAGAAAACATACGTTTTAACGTATTTTTTGCTGTATCCAAATCTGTTCTAATCATATCACTGGACATATAAATAAAGAAGGGTGAAGGTTGGGAAATTTCTTTTCTTTTCTTATGACTGCTTTTTCGTTATAACCATGTGCTTTATAAGTGTGCTCCACTGTATACAGATCAATTGATCATTGGCAATGATTCATTCCAAGTACAGTCATACATGTTTTAACAGGCAACTCAAAGGAATGAGAGAACAAAATTTAGCACTTAGCACAGGTGATTGTTAAATGGAAGCCAAATGTTTGTGGCCAAAACAGTGTGATGCCTGTTTGTGACCGTACAGTCTGGTTCCTGTTTGTGGCCTTAACAGTCTGGTGCCTTTTTGTTGCCTTAACAGTCTGGTTCCTGTTTGTGGCCTTAACAGTCTGGTGCCTTTTTGTTGCCTTAACAGTCTGATGCCTGTTTGTGGCCTTAACAGTCTGATGCTGTCTGTGGCCTGAACAGACTAATGCCTGTTTGATGCCTTAACAGTCTGATGCCTGTTTGTGGCCTTAACAGTCAGATGCCTGTTTGTGGCCTTAACAGTCTGATGCCTGTTTGTGGCCTTAACAGTCAGATGCTTGTTTGTGGCCCTAACAGTCAGATGATTGTTTGTGGCCCTAACAGTCAGATGCTTGTTTGAGGCCCTAACAGTCTGATGCTTGTTTGTGGCCCTAACAGTCAGATGCTTTTTTATGGCCCTACCAGTCAGATGCTTGTTTGTGGCCCTAACAGTCTGATGCTTGTTTGTGGCCCTAACAGTCTGATGCTTGTTTGTGGCCCTAACAGTCTGATGCTTGTTTGTGGCCCTAACAGTCTGATGCTTGTTTGTGGCCCTAACAGTCAGATGCTTGTTTGTGGCCCTAACAGTCTGATGCTTGTTTGTGGCCCTAACAGTCAGATGCTTGTTTGTGGCCCTAACAGTCAGATGCTTGTTTGTGGCCCTAACAGTCAGATGCTTGTTTGTGGCCCTAACAGTCAGATGCTTGTTTGTGGCCCTAACAGTCTGATGCTTGTTTAACAGTCTGATGCTTGTTTGTGGCCCTAACAGTCTGATGCTTGTTTGTGGCCTAACAGTCTGATGCTTGTTTGTGGCCTTAACAGTCTGATGCCTGTTTGTGGCCTGAACAATCTGGTGCCTGTTTGTGGCCTTAACAGTCTGGTGCCTGTTTGTGGCCTGAACAATCTGATGCTTGTTTGTGGCCTTAACAATCTGATGCCTGTTTGTGGTCTGAACAATCTGATGCCTGTTTGTGGCTTTAACAGTCTGATGCCTGTTTGTGGCATTAACAATCTGATACCTGTTTTTGGCTTTAATAGTCTGATGCCTGTTTGTGGTAACAATCTGGTGCCTGTTTGTGGCCTGAACAGTCTTATGTCTGTTTGTGGCCTGAACTGTCTGATGCCTGTTTGTGGCCTGGACAGACTGATGCCTGTTTGTGGTCTGAACATTCTGATGCCTGTTTGTGGCCTTAACAGTCTGGTGCCTGTTTGTGGCCTGTTTTATAGAGTTCTGTGCTTATTTGATTCCTTAAGAGTCTGGTGCGTATTTGCTACCATAATGGGTATGGTGCTAACTTGCTTCTTTAACAGTTTTGTGCTGATCTGACGCTTTAAGAGGCTGGTGCTTATTTGCTGCTTTAACAGTATGCTGCCTTATGTACAGTTTTGAGCTTATTTGATGCCTTAATTTTTTGTTGCCCAACAGCTTTGAACTTATTTGACATATTAACAGTTTTGTGCTTGACGCCTTACAGTCTCATGCTTAGATGCTGCTTTAAGAGTTCTGTGCTAATTTGCTGCCTTAACTGTCTGATGCTTATTTGCTGCCTTGACTGTATGGTGCACATTTGCTGCTTTAACAGTCTTGTGCTTATTTGCTTCCTTTTTTTTTTTGTATTAATTAAACAACAACCATCTAAAGATTTTTTATTAAACATCAAACTGTCAAAGTTTTTTCTTATTTTGAACTATTCAGGAAAAAAAATGCTAAAAAAAATAATTTTATACTTTGCAATATAACTTTTTGTTACGAATCAAATCTATCAAAATTTAAATCTGTTTTGAAGTTTTTAATGATTTCTCTCTAATGAGTTTACATAGGATTGATACAATTAAACAAAAAATTAAATAGATTGGATCACAATTAATTTTTTCTTTTTTTTAATCATTTCTTAATCAGTTAACCCAGGAACTAACCAAGAAATCGTAAAAAAATTAATAGCTTGGCTTGCATATCAATGATAAATCTATTGACCATTAATTATAAGCAGAAGAATCATATTTAATCTTGCATACACCTACACACATGCAATGACATCAAAACAAGGATATAACCAGTCTGACTAAAAACAATGATCACTCATTTATGATATATATACCCCAATTGCGCCACATACAATCTTTTATACACCACCGTTGTGTCATACATAACCTTACTGTGCTGAGGTTGGTATACTGAACACCTGGAGCAGAGATCAGCCGAGAAATGGGAAATTAACTATCGGGTATGGTAAGATCTTTAAGATATTAACTTTGACATGTTGAAATCTATAGTTTATAACATATTTATTTCATACCATTTTTGATATGTGTTACAATATCTCTCATTTTAGTTCCTTTTAACAACTTCAAAGTAGTTGTTGTCTTTGAGTTATCTATCAACATGATAGTCCTTCTTTTATTCTGCAATGTGGAGGAAGATGTTGACCCAGAGTGCAGAGAAGTGGTACTGCAAGCCAACTGGAAGGCTTACTCAAATGAAAAATCTGAATGCCCAAACAGGGACTTAAACCCTCAGTTGGGATAGGAGTTAAGTGATAGTATACACTTCATGGCACTAGCATAGAGAATCTTATTGTTTTGCTGAGTTTTACATCCCCCTGACAACATTTCAATCATTTTGAGAATATTCTGCTAAATGCACTTAGTTGACATTTTAGTTTACACCAGGATGAAGTGAATTAACTGATCTATTCTTTGCATTTGGCTATTATCACAGAAATCATATTGCAACATCACAGTTGAGTAATAAACATGCTTTATTCAAAGCAAAGCAGAATTTAATATGTGTAGATAAACTAAGATAGGGGATTTAAAGTTGTATTTCACAGATATCCAAGAACAAATATACCTTTCTTAAGTAAACTTAAACCTCATCTACATAGTTATGTAAAAGACAATATTGATCTATCACTTTGCCTGACATAAGATAGGAAACTTAAGACCTGCTCAGAAACATTACAAAGTGATTCTATATACGGTAAGGAAAAATTGTTGCAAAACCCCTATGATACCAACGTATTGGACAATTTCAGAGACAAAGAAGTGCAAGATAAGCTCGTCAAATCTAGAGCACAGGATTACTTGATGAATAGCTAGGCCATAGAACAGAGTCCAAGATTTCAGTCGTCTGTGGACCTCTCAACAAACAAAGACGGAAACAGTGTAACAGGAGGCCATGCTATATTGGAGTAGATCAAGGAAGAACTTTTTTTTCGGGAGGCACAAATGTTGTTTTTTTTGTAGCAAAATAAAAATATTTAAACTTTGTGCTGAGTTTGTGTCACAGTGAATACCAAAGGAGTAAGGTATACTTGATGATTAATATGTTGTAAGAGTAGAATTATCAGTGATCATTCAAACAACTGTTTGTGCCTTGATAAGTGGACTTGACACTACTGTTGACTTCCATAGAGTGTGTCAATGTATACATAGACTGTGTTTGTAAACAGGATAACACACTGTTGTGAAACTGTCCAAGGACTTGATTTTCTTATTGTGCATTAAAACTTTGTACAAAGCAAAAGATACAGAATTCTATTTTTTTTCCTTTACACTGTGTAAAAATACTGAAAGAAGATGAAAACAAATGTGACTTAGTTTTCTCTTTGCTTTGTATGAAGCTAATGTCAAATTATTGACAATAATTGTTAATTTAATGATAATTACAGTTCAATTAAAATACACATTTGACAATCAACTAAGGAAGACAGCAATTACACAAGAATTGGATGTATATGAATATACACAAATGAAAGAAACTCTTTTGAAACTTCTGACAATATGATAATAGATACACTTGACAATACACAGAAGCAAGAGAGAGAAGTCATAAGTAAAGTGTGAAAACCAGTTAGAAGACAGGGATGGACAAGAGACAGAAGTCGGCACTGCGGGGCAACTCCCTGATGCTGGCGGACCAGCTCATCATGGATGAAGACCTGTATGCTGCCCTGAAACAACACAAGGTCTTCACGGAGAGCATGCTGCAGATCATCAGAGTATGTCCTCATTCTCTTGTCTTGATTTCTTCTCATCTTCTTTATGACTGATTGACAGAATGACATTTTTGAGATCTAAAGCTGTTTTTCAATGTAATTAGGTGCTGCAGATCATCAGTTATGTTGAGATATTAATATCTTGTTTATTCAATACTTCACATCATTTTGTTTTCTTACAAGTTGACCTCTCTGTTAAAGACATATTTTCTTTAGCAATACAATAAAAGTAGCACATAAAACATGCTCCACTCAATTTCTTAAATAATTATGTCTCATTACATTTCTAAACAATATTAAATTATTTGAACATCCCCCCCACCTCTCCCAAAAAAAAGACATTTTTCAAGGTAGGGAATTTTTAAGGTCCTTGAGAATATTTTCATTTCTTGTATTTGTTTGATTGATAGTGTTTCTGTTTAATGCTTTTGTTCTACATCTTTAATCATTTAATGGCAGGTCTTTTTTCTAATTTTCTGTTGATCCAGAACTGTTAGTGAAGTAGGTGTAATTATTAAGCAAATGACAGCTTTTTGTTATTAAATCTGGGGTGAGAGATTTGAAAAAATCTTAGGGGGTATAGTGGCAGGTCTTGAAGCAAAGATCTTATGTTTACAAATTTGAAACTTTTTACCAATCATGCCATCAAGACCAGTCACTGCTGTTAATCATGCCATCAAGACCAGTCACTACTGTTGGTTGTTTTATAGAGATTTATGAAATTACTCTTTCCTGTTCAGATACACACATACATATATACCATGTTGTTTACTGAAAGCAATTATCAGTCTGTGCAAGTTTTCTGCTAAGCGCAAAGGTTCTGATGAATTGCAAAATGTAACACAAAATTATGATCAAGCTGTGAATGATTGTAACATAGATCTAGTACAGTGCTGATAAGTATCACTTTACAAAATACTGTCAATTTGGCATGCGGCTTGTTTTGAATCAGGCAAAGTATGTGTAAAAAACAAAGCTTTTTTATGTAAATTAGGAAATCCTTCCTTATACTTTTCCGTGGTTGGATCTTAAGATCTTGAAATCATTCTTGCCTCTAGAAAGGATCAAACTCTAAACTATTTGATCTACAATGAATGAACAATACCACTTGACACAACATCTAGGTTAGAATTCTAACAACAGCAAAAAGTTTAGCATTACAAAAAATCTTTATATTTTATCATCCTTTCCAGGTTCTTCCAAAGCCAAAAGACCAGGTGTACAAGCTCCTTGAGCTGTTGGAGAAGCGTGGCCCAAAAGCCTTTGAAAATTTTATAGAGATCCTCTGTGAAAACTATTCCTGGCTAGCAGAAAAGTTGAGGGAGACCTACAGACATAAACTGCAAATGCAAAACCAGCAACACAGAGGTGAGTCTTCAGAGTGTCATTTTGCAAGTCCTTGCATGAGGTATTTAGCCTTAACCCATATAAGGTTCATATTTACTTCAAGAACTTTCTATTCTTTTATAAAGATTTTTTTCTTAATTTGTGACAATCTGTTTCACACACAAACTATAAAATAATTTAGTTTTATGTTTTTGCCTTGACTCCCTACACCTGATCGAACTAGTCTTTAAATTATTAATGAGAGCTTCTTCAGTGGTACACTAATTATTAAGTTTGAGAGCCAACACTTGACCTATAAAAGCAACTAGAATATATCAGATGACCAGAGAACTTCATTTGATCTGGACATTAAGTACCTGAAAATGATTGTACTCCTAAATTTTGAAAGGCATCAAAACAGGTAAATATATATCTTTTTCCATCTGTGTAACAGAAGTTTACTAACTTTATTGCAGATGATCAGACTCATGTAAAGGGATCCTATCACCACATGTACCCAATGCCAAGAGCTCAAACTCCTCGAGAACCTTACAGAAGACAACCTGTCCTTGATTCATCTGACTCAAGCGGCAAACAACATGGTCTGAATCGAAACAGAGACTCTGGAATGGATGAGGGTTCTGTGTCCACAACTTACGGCAGAAGTTCTGTTTCCACAGATACTGCTGCTGATGATGTGTTCCATTCTACAGACTCTAGCACATCTCCTACATTAATAAATGGAAATGAATGTCATGAAGGCTTATTCAACCGAAGTGAGAGAAGTAGTAAGAAGAGAAAGGTAAGAATATTTAAAGACACTTGTGTAAGTCCTATTAACACTTATGATTCACCTAGACAAATGGCAAATGCAACCTGCAGTCCTATTCAGCTGCAAAGAGAATATACAGATGAAATTGACAATGTGAAAACTAAATCAGAAAAAGGGACAGACAGTGATGATGATAATGAATCTGATGATGATGAAAAAGAATCTGAAAAAGGAAGTGATGGAAATGAGTCAATAACTTCTGAAAATGTTATAGATGGTAGATCAGATGATAATGGTAGGTCAGATAATAGAGCCTATGCTGCAACAAATGATGATTTGGATGGTACCGAAGAAGAAGGTAATTTAAGCTGTACTGATGATAGTGAGGATGAAGTAGAGCTCAGTGATGAAAATTTGGATTCCAGTGAAATATTCTATGACACTCTTAGAAGACAGAGTCAAATATTAGATAATGAACAAAGGAGAAAACTGCAAGAAGACATTGAAAGGTCAAACTTAAGAGATGATGATAATGAATCAAGTAGTGCGGAATCATCTGATAGTGGAGAATCAGTGATTATTGATGAGGATAGTCAGATTGAAGATATGTACGTAAAATGCTTAAGATATACCTTAGAGAAGTCTGATGTAAAAGATGAAACATCGAAAGAAAGTATCATTGATGAAAAACTGCAGGCAATCAAACAAGAAGGAATAACACATTTGATGATAGATGAGCAAATTGATGAGCTTATCAGTATGATAGAAGAGAAAAAACAATTACTTGATCAATGTTACTTTCTGCTTGGAGATAAAGATAAAAAATTGCCCTTAATAAAGCTAATAGAGAAAGAAAAGGATGAGAAAAAGGAACTAAAGGACAGACTATTAGATGAAATAAGGAAGACAAATGAAATGGCAAATGATATGTATAAACACTCTCTGGAGATGAAAAACATAGAAAAAATGAAAGCAAAACTGGCACAACTAGAAGACGACAAAAAAGAACTGATCCAGAAACGTAAAACGGCAGACGTAGAAAAAGCACATCATGTAAACTTAATTGAGATAATGAGAAGAAAAATTGAAAGTTTAGAAAGAAAGACAACTGAGGAGAAAAAAGCTGGAAGGACAAAGCAAGGAACGACGAAAAAATCCCAAGGTCTGTTGACATCTCCAAGAAAATCATCCCATCAGGCAACCAGGTTAGCAACACTACAGCCAGCTTATCATTCTCCACGGACCTCACAAACTACACTGAGATCTAGCCTGTACAAGACTAAGTAAATTGGTTGCTTTTCAGTAGGTAAAAACATGACAAATATGTCAAAAGAAAAATTAATTTTCTTTGGCCATCTACAAAGAATCATGACATCACAGCAATAATAGATTAATCAATTGAAGCGTACAAGTTTAAAGTTGAATTTTTCAATATTTGGATCTTGTTTTTGCTCATACATGTGTAAATACATATCACGCTTCGTAAGTCTGACATTATCTTTTCATGATTTAATCATGTAATCAATACAGTGTTCCCACTAAGATTTGAAAGTGGGGTAGAATTTGTGCTTTTCTCCTCTCTGTAAGAGGTTTGTACCAAAGCTCTTAAAACTGAGGTACTGAAGACCAATATGGGGGTAAAATACCCCCATATGGGAGTATCTGGGAACACTGCAATACAAGGCAAAATTCATCACTGAAATTTTGTTTCTTCATCATCAGTTTAAAAAGCTGTAAAGTAAAGAATCCCATCACTTACTTTATCCTCAGATTCTGTTGATGTTAATTCAAATCTTGTTTTGGGCTGTCATAATTTACCCACAAGGAAATTCCCTTAAAGTAACTAGAAGTATCACTAAATGTGACTGATACCCCCACACCCCATCTTGTCCTCGTGTAATGTGTGTGTAGGTCTGTATGGGATGCAATGTGACAAGCATGATTTCTATATAGTCCACCTATGTGAAGCATGGATATAACAAGAATCATTTTCCAAATAGCTCTTTAACTGAAATAGATGCCCTTACTCAAAACATAATGCTCCTATGTAAATCTCATACAATTCTATAGTTCCAAATTTGTTTCATTGATAAATCAACAAACAAGATAATTATGTTTCCATGTATATATCAATCCATCACTCAGTGTTACATAGATATCTAGACTCTTATGTAGAAGTTAAAGTTGTTTAATCAGTGCCATCATATTTTAGTGTCACAAATGTTATGTTTTAATATGTATTAAATCATCAAGCTTTGTAATTTCTGTTAACATACTTCACATCAATTTATTGTCATAATGTTTTGCATACCTTGGGTGACTTATTTATGTATATTCGTTGTTTCTTCTAATTTCAAACATATACTTTCTTGTTGTTACTGTTTTCATTTTCATATTTTTCATTTTCAGTGAAGATTTTATATTCATTTTATTTGTCATATACTTTTAACTAAGAAAATAATTATATGCATTTGTTTACACTTAAAACAGTTTTATATATTCATTATGTTCATTTACCAATTTTGTTTTTGCTGTTTGACAAAATCTAAATGTTGCAAAACAATAGTTTACTTTGATTCCATTATATATGTACTTAATCAGAAATGTCTTTGCCTCAGCAATGATGCAATATTGATGCATGTGATATTCAATTATTTTTTTCAGTGAAGGTAGGGGATTTCAAGTTCATCTTGAAGCAAATTAAATGCAATAAAGAATGTAACCTATTTAACCTGTTATTGTATGAATAAATTTGATTATTTTCTAAGTGTTATTTCTGGTTTTATGAGTTACATCTTTAAATGAGTAACATTTAGACAAGGTGGTAATAGAGCATTCACCTGGGGGTCATGGGTTTGATCCCATGCAGCAATATACCGTTATAAGGTGATCTATCAATTAAACTATAATCATTCTCCTTCAAATGCTGAAAAAAAGACTTCAGTGCTGATGCTAGCATCCATTGACTTGGAGTTACAGGCTCAAAGTCTATAGAGGCTTGCATTTACTATAAGATTCCCATGATTACTTCATGGACCATGATCACAAGTTAACCCTTTCCCTCATAGAGGACACCATGAAAAGACCTATGCGAACAGCATAAAACCAGATCAGCCTGCGAGTAACTCGCAGGCTGATTAGGTTTTATGCTGTTCGCTGCTCCTCAGTGGTCTGGAAATGAGGATTTTGTAATTAAATTTGGTAAGGTTTAACTATGGTTTTCTGCAGATCAGGCTTTATGTGGTACCTATTGAGTGCGTCAAAATGAGTCTATATGAGGGAAAGGGATAATGATGGATTACTTTAATAATGGTACTGGTAATTATCTCCATTGCTTTGTGCTAAGTAAATAAAGGTAGTTCAAGGACTGGACGGTACGGTGTCAGGATACTGAGACTGAGTGCATCATGCAACAGTACTCTATAAAATTATGTCTCATGTAGACTACTGTTATCCTGTTGAAGGGATGTTATATCTAAGCTATCATCCTAGATAATCTTGACATTTCGGTCTGAGCATATTGGATTTTTTTTTTAGGATTCAAAGCAGAACTCACCAGACAGGCTGCCAATTTCTGGAATGTCTCGATAAGTATTAACAAGATCTGTATGGGCTTGTTATGCACCAAAGGCTGACAGTTAAACTATTTATAGAAAAAGAAGGAGATGAAACAGTTTTGCAATCAGTCCTTGACACATTGTTTACAAGTTTTGTTTAAATATCTCATACAAAAATTTCCAGAGGAGTATCTATTTGGCCTTTGAGCGTCATTTCTCTGTTCATCTACAGTTTTGGCAATATTCAAGTTCTGTTCATCAGTGGATTTTGGCAAAGTCTTAGTGTCTTCAATTAGTGTCCTAATTTCAGCATAATAAGCTCCAAAACTCAGTCAACAAAGTTAAGCTACCTTTGATGAAACTGATAACTAAAGAATTGGGACCCATTTCTTAAGGATTGGGCCATGAAAGGGCATTTTATTATATGGTTTGATCAAAGGATAGATAGATTTATTTCAATGTCAACATACATGGCATTAAAACATGCATGTCCTTGAACTATGAAAAAAAATGATCACACAATTAAACCATATCAGCCAACATTATAGATCATGGATAACACAAACAAGAGATTGGAAAAACCCTTTATTTCCATTGTAATCCTTGAAATATAGTTTTGTGTGACACAGGAAGACAATAATAAAAAAAACACACTTAATTCTGAATGTTTATGCACTGTTCTGCAGTATATGGGTTGACCATAAAATTGATGTTCTTCTTTAAAAATAATAAACAGTACAAGCTTACTGCTTTAAATAAAACCATTAAATTAGAGAAAAATTAGAAGAACCTAAATCATCCTAAATGAGATAGAATTAACACTTACCATGCTAAATTTCTTAATTGGACATGTCCTTTCTTCATTTTGGACAAGACCATTAGTTGTTTATGGGGTAGCTGGCTGGCTGAAAATGTAGTTAGTGAATAGCAAACAGTGCAGACCATGATTAGATTGCACTGATTTGCAGGCTGATTATGGTCTGCACTGGTCACAAAGGCAGTCACAAGTGCTCACACCCCTAAGATTGTTTGCTTGGTAAATAGCTTTGGTTTAACACCCCTTCAACAATATTTAAGTCATTTGGGGACATGAGACAGATATAGTGCTGCCACACTGCTGTATCACACCATAGACATGTGGAATGATAACACACCCAGTCACATTATCCTGACACCAGTACAACTGGTACTCAAACTACCTTCATGTGATGAGCACCAAGCAAGGGAAGGTTGTTTGACAACTTTGGTATGTCACATCTGGGGATCAATCCCAAGACCTTCTATAATGGGGTGAATTCTTCAATAAGAACCATAACTTACTACCTGAGATATCAGAATTGGGAATAAAATATAATCATTAATTATTCTCTCTGACAGAAATTACTCAAATAACTCATATGTGTGAGCAAGGCTAAAGAGAGAGAGAGAGAGAGAGAGGGGGGGGAGAGAGGAACGAAAGAGAGAGAGAGAAGGGGAAGTGAGAGATTGGGAGGGAGAAAAAGAGAGAATGGAAGAGATAGATAGAGAGGGGGAGAAAGAGGAATTCAGCTTTATTTGTGCTTAAGTGCATGTTAGTATTAAAGCAAGGCTGAATAGAGTGGGAGAGAGATTAAGTGCAGACAATCAATATAACAAACAGATGTATTATCAACTGCCTTGCCAGGCTTGAACACAAGACCTCAACACCCACCACCTGGCACCATGTTCATCAGTTATACCCTAATAATGTAGCATTACATTGTAAACACTATCTTAATCAGTCTAACTTTTCCACACTTCCCGCGTCTATATTATCACACATATCATCTTATAAATATCAACACCGACACAATGTGATCAAACTTTATTATGATATCAAAGTGATCATTGCAATATATTCTTCATTCCACTTCAAACAGCGGTATTACAATATCAAATGTTTCTTTGAAAATAGAGGATTGGTTTTTAGATAAACTAAACATGCTAATAAAACCTGCCACTGTTTGAATAGGTGACTACCTGAGGCTCATTTGTATGGCAGTGTCCCTTAGATCAAACTACTTTAAATGGCAGGTAGATATACAGCATAATGATGTAGGCTGTCTTCAAAGAAGTCAATCTGGTTTTGATACCTTTAAATTATACTGAAATTTGGACCAGTTACCACAAAGAAGAACATGTTCTTTTATATTTTATAACTTTTTGTGTGAGTACTTCAAGTTTTTGTTGTTTTTTTTTGTTTTTTTTTTTGGGGGGGGACATTTCACCAATTATGTGTTTTATTACAACTTCTTTGCTAGTGCTGTCAATGATGAATATTAACAACAGGAGAAGAATATGATTAACATGACACCAAAACAGGAGTATCACCACCCTGAATGTTTGTTGAAGGTTGCTAATGAAAACAAGGTTCACATGCATGTCTGTTGGAGGTTTGTACTGCTTTTCACTGGTTAAACCCATATGCATATTTATTTTGAAGCAGTTTAGCATATGTGAATCTCAGTATATGACAGAGCCTATACTTCAAATCTTGGTTATACTTTTACTCTACTTTACTTTAAGAAAAATAATAATACAAAATAACCCAATATTTATTCCATTCAGGAAACTTTGACTTACAGCAGCATGAGATACCCACAGCTTCCTATTACATCTCTCAGCCGTGGGATACTTGGCTAGCACTTTATCATTATCAAGTATGATGACCACTCAAAATACTGCTTACACAAATTAGTACTCTTCAGTTGGAGATCTGAAAGTCGGTAAAGGTTTTTCTAAGTGCCGCAAGTATGAGAGTTTCTGTTGGTCCAAAAATCCCTAGGCCAAAAAAAAAAAAATAGTTCCGTTTCTGGTTGCCCGACCAACCCTCTTTTTTAACGACCCACCCGTAAGCAGGGTTTTCCCTCCTCTTCCAGAGATGAGGGTCATTTTGACCCCCTTACTTTCATAAATGGGGGTCATACTAAATTTTTGGGGGTCATCCATTAAAAAACTACCAAATATTGATAAAATTAAGGGATGCGCAAATTTAGCTCATTATGCACTCAAACATGTCATATTTTCAGGGATAATTTTTGGCCGCGATATCGCGATATTCTAGCATCTTTTTCCAAAAAATCGCATTACTTTTCTCTAATAGCGATAAAAAAATCGCATGTAAAAAAAAATCATCATAGGCATTCGGTTCGTCGATTGGGACTGCTTAAAAGTGAAAAGTTCCGTCCCTTGATACCGCGAAGCATGATTCTCGTTTCTTTATATATTAGCGACGGCGCGCACTGGAATGGGTACCAATTTGGCTCCGAGAGTAACACCCCTTGTACACAATGCATGGTTCTCGTTCCGTGGTTATGCATATGGAGTAGGGTACCAGTGTAGCACTGATATGTCGGCTGTTGCAAATCGGTAAAGATGCCCCGGAAGAAAAAACTTAAAGCATTTGGAGGCGAATCACTCAATCAGTTTTTTCTTCCGAAGGAGACGGGGACCGACACAAATAACAATCCGCCCAATCCATCAACCGTAAATGAATCTACGGTAGGCAAAACTAGTCTAAATGGCTCAGCGAGCACAAATGGCTTCGATACGAAGAAGAAAAAAACTCGATGTTTTGTCAGATATTTAGAAATTTGGGTTTTAAAAACTGTATAGCTATAGGAACATTGAGAGTGCAGATCATAACATGCTCCCAAAATGAGAATTATTTTCGAAGGTGGTTCAATAGAGAACTTTGATTTTAGGCCAGCACTCGAAAGCTGGAAGAGTGCAAGGGCCAGAAATTTAAAGATTTAAAGTTCATGATATTAGAGATATCTGTTAGGGTTTGTTTGTTTGTTTGTTTGTTTTTTAAATTGCCAAAAAGACTAGTCACTTAGTTTATTTTTAATTTTCATCACGGTCTCATTGTTTATAAAGTGAATCTTTTTACATATTATTAAAATACACTGTTTATCTTCATACTTGTTTCTTGTTTCTGCGACTTTGTAAAATCCCATCTGATTTATGTAAAAATCTCATACATTTCAGTAAAAATCTCATTAGTTTTGGACAATAGGGATTTTTTTCCCATTGGTTAAGCAGGCAAAAATTATCCCTGTATTTTTTGATAAGAATCCATAAATGAAAAAAAAAAACGAAATAATTTCTCACATGTTTTTACGCTGGTAAGCTTTAGGCCTTATTCATATAAAAAAAA
>CM037795.1:8317625-8337080 GCA_021229015.1 Solen grandis
GAACCTGTTTTTCTATTATGTCAGCGGTGCAGGAGTAAAAAGTTGCTTTCTTGCTTGATAGTATAATATCGCTGCCCTCAGCGGCGATAATAACTGATTGTATAATCATAACATGACGGCAGTCATGTTTGTGTCAGAAATGACAATGCAAACATTGTATTTGGGTTTATGTGTCCATTAATTATTATGTAAAGTACAGAGCAGTACTGAAAGAGTTCTGGGTGATTCACAGCCATATAAACAAAATGAATATGAACACGAGAACAATGATTTCATATGCATTTATTACACAATTATATTGTAGAAATCACAAACAGACAACAGTTTTCCTTAAAGTATATACAATAAATCTTTAATATCAATTTAAAATATACTCTTGCCGGTTGCTAGTATGACTTCTTAGTGGGTGGGGTAATGTTTGGAAACACTAGGAAAAAAATGAATTCTCGTGTATTGTGCTCACACCTTCTCCGAAATCGAATTTGAATTCATAGAAACGGCACAATACTCGAGTGTATAAGTTCAGTAATAACAGCGTTACATGAAATTGATAAAGTTAATTTCTTAAATAAATTTAACCATTTTTCAATATGTTTTATATTAATTTCATGAGTTTCTGCACATACATAATGTAGGGCAAGTTAGAATAAATGGGGGCTAATTGAAATCACCTCAAAAATGCCCTATGGTCAAGTTGGATTTAAGATTTATTTTGAACACTGTATTTTCATTTTAAAAAAATGACATGCAAGGAAAGCAATAGAGACATACTATTGTAAATTTAATTTAAAAATAAACAAGTGTGTTTCAGTTACAGCATAATTAGTGTGTTTTTTAATGTTTTCTTCATAAGTAAATTTTCCCTTAATTGACATATTTTCCCCTCCTGAAAGGACCCGCCACCTTTCCCCAAAACAACTAAAAAAGGCCTAAAATCAAAACATACAAAGAATGGATCCTCCTTTTATTTTCAGTTATTTTATGAACTTTTTGTGTAAGGTCTTTGTCTTAACTTTTCAACTGAGGTTTTGACTTCAAGTTTCCATTCATTCTTGTAGTAACCATTACCTCTTAATCATAATTGCTTGTTTATACTGCATAACCTTTGTGCAGTTGTTCTCCTGAAGTTGTGAGATTTACTATTGAATAAAAATATACATAAATTTATTGTTGTATAAACATATTTGCTATTTGTTTCTATTTATTAGATCTACTTAATACTTGAAAATTATTCAGCACTAAAACACAGTATATTGCGATATTTGAAGTCATGATATATTGGAGATACATACTATTGTGATATATTTCAATATTGTGATATATTGCCAACCCCTAATATATATATACTTGATTACATGGGATTTTTCTCTCATTTAGCAGATTTCATTGAGATTTCATGCAAAAATAGACCAAATCTCTCAGAATTCTTGCTCCAAAATGAACCTTGGTAAAGGTATTGCACTAAGGATGCCTGTATAGTGAAGTGATTACTGGTAACATACTTAACCTATACATCCTGCATTTAATTACCAGTTGTGTGACAGGTTACAGTGTTTGTCTGACTGTAGTTTTCATTGGGTTTCCTTTATTACTACAGTCAACCATTGAAAGAGATTTATTTTAATTGTGAGAACTTGTTTTGAAATTCATATAAAATTAAAAAAAAAAAAATTCAACCATAATGTTTTAAAAGAGGCTAACTATGGACATTTATTTCAGGTTGTAACATGTCTGGCGCTGACAAAATGAGATTTTCATCCCTGGCCTATGAAATAATTGAAGAACTGCGAATGAGACGGGTAAAATTAAGCTTTTCTTTTATCCTTGATACCCATAAAAATGCTGAGCAACAGAGACTCATAATTTGATGTTATGTAACTTGGTTATCAATTCTTTTTTTTTAAATAATGTGATAAGTCTGATTTATTAACAACAGGTCAAGCTATTGTAAGTCAGAAATTAATTTTATAAATTTAAATGTAGCTGCCTGTTAGAAACCCTTATTAGCATGAAACTTGTGCAAGTGATCTAGTAGCTGCATAGGGCAAAAAAAAAAAGTTCTGTTCTCTGGTCTCCAGACAGAAAAAAAGAGGGTCGGTAGGTAGGGATATGTTTTTTTTGTTTGTTTTTCGTTGTTGTTTTTTTACCCTCCGAATGATGCAAAAAACTTAAAAAAAAATAATTTTAAAGTCAGAAATGTAAAAAAAAAATTTTGGGCGACCAGAAACAGAACTAAGTTATTTTTGGCCTAGGTAGAGCACTTGCCCTGTAAGCGAGGGGTTCTGGGTTCCAGCACTGGTAAGGACAGGATTATTCAATGACCATTCCAGGAACAGACCTAGAGAGCCTTAAGGATATATATTGTCCTTGTAGCCTTAAAGCAAAAAAAAAAAAAAAATATAAAACAGTAACAACTCAATTGAAATTTGACCTACAAATTAACTTCCATGTTTTCTCATTAAACATGATTTTCAAATGATAAGTAGTAGTGTACTTTCTAACTATCTGCAAAAATTATGTTATTTAATTGTTTAACTCTTATAGCAGTATGATGTACAGAAAATCAAAATGAATTAACCATGTATCAATTATGATTATGATTATTTACCCATACTTGGAATGAATCCGATTTCTGATGTGTTTGATTACTTTTCCTCTATTTTACTGCAATACAAACCCAGATGTAAATCTAAATTCTGATCTACTAAACTTGATTCTCCAGATGACTGTTCTACCTTCAACTATTTAATAAATTTGTCTATTACTGATGTTAGTGACTGTTCCACTTCCTATCTAACTGGTAAATTCTACATTGAGTCTGCGGCTAAGTAAAATTAGTTGTTTCATATACCAATTAAAGTTAATTAATAACCATCATGTCATTAATTTGTACATGAATATTCATGAGGTAAAGGTTTAACATACAAAACAAAGCGGCAGCAGAATGACAGAATATCTTTAAAATCTGTCATTTTTTTACTTATTTTTACAGGAACTTGATGCTGAAAATGAAAGAAAGATCCAGAATCTTTTGAATGAAAAATTTAAGATTGGCTGGAAATTGGTAAGTACACTATTATCTGCAGTTAACTTCTAGCAGTAGATGGACATTGCACCTTTCCAGATGTTTAGCTGTGAATATTTAGGACCCATCTGTCACATTCATGGCTAGCTGACATTTAACTGGGTGCAATTATTATCACAAACAAAACCATGTGTCATTTTGTGTAAACCAAGTCAGCCATTGACTACCTGTTATCCCAGGATAGCTATTGGATAGCCCTTGATCAAATTAAGAAGATAAAAAAACAACTGTGAAACATTGGAAAGGTCTGTGTGAACTATGTGTGAGGTCTGTCACTTATTTAATTTAATTATTTTGCTTACAGGCAGCAATGAAGTTGTCTTAGGGCCATATACTATGCTGTTCATGTGTACCTTTAATTAATGCTGAGGTATACTTGAACCTCATGGTTTATGACAATAAGACAGCTTCAAGTTCTGTAAGTGAATGGTTGACAACTGTTCCCTAACAGTCAGCTATAAAACTGTCTTATTGTCATAAACCATAAGGTTCATTTATACTTACAGCATAAGGTACATGTGAACAGCATGGTATATGGCCAGAGCTCGAATTTGACACTTGCAAACTCGCATATTGCGAGTGAGAAATGAATTTTGTGAGTTAAAAGTTTTTAATCCAATCAAAATCACAGAATCATGTTTTCTTTATCGGGACAAATAAATTCTATACTATTCATTACCCGAAAACTACATATGATATGCAGTCTGACTGTATATTTATGTTTATCATTTTATGCAGCCAGTATGTAAGAAACAAAATGTCAAAGCAACACACAACATGTTTATTACCTTTTTTATTAAGTTTATTTTTTAATAATTTAACTTGAACATCTCACACTGATAAGAAAATTATTTGTCAGTTTGCCTTTGTAAAATATATACCATTCATGAAATTAAAATTGCAAGTCAATGAGTTGAAATTTCAGCTCCTCACAAAATTTTGCAAGTGGCTAGAAAAGTTAAATTTGAGCCCTGATGGCCCTATGTTAGGCATTCCAAGGGAAAGATTCGCTTAGAAGTAAATAAACAATATAGATATATCAATGTATTGTCAATATATGCGTTCTGATATATTGATATAAAGATTCCTATCAATGACAGCCTAATCATTGATTTTGTATGGAAAGGGAGATAATCTCAGGCAGCATTTTTTGTATCTTAAGTGGAGATAATCATATGGAACCATCATATGGAGAGATCATATGTGGGAGCTATTGAGTTTATATTGTAAGGGAGATAATCTAGGAACCATTGAGATTCTATTATAAAGGGAGATAATCTGGGAGACATTTGAGTTCATATTTCAGGGAAGATAAACTGTGGGAGTCATTTGAATTTGTATTGTAAGGGGAAATTATGTGTAGGATTACAGTGGCAGTGGGAACCACTGAATTTGTATTGTAAGGGGAGATTATGTGTGGGATTACAGTGGCAGTGGGAAACCACTGAATTTGTATTGTAAGGGGAGATTATGTGTGGGATTACAGTGGCAGTGGAAACCACTGAATTTGTATTGTAAGGGGAGATTATGTGTGGGATTACAGTGGCAGTGGGGACCACTGAATTTATATTGTAAGGGGAGATTATGTGTGGGATTACAGTGGCAAAGGGAACCACTGAATTTATATTGTAAGGGGAGGTTATGTGTGGGATTACAGTGGCAGTGGAAACCACTGAATTTGTATTGTAAGGGGAGATTATGTGTTGGATTACAGTGGCAGTGGGAACCACTGAATTTGTATTGTAAGGGGAGGTTATTTGTCGGATTACAGTGGCAGTGGGAATCACTGAATTTATATTGTAAGGGGAGATTATGTGTTGGATTACAGTGGCAGTGGGAACCACTGAATTTGTATTGTAAGGGGAGGTTATTTGTCGGATTACAGTGGCAGTGGAAACCACTGAATTTGTTTTGTTAGGGGAGATTATGTGTGGGATTACAGTGGCAGTGGGTACCACTGAATTTGTATTGTAAGGGGAGGTTATGTGTGGGATTACAGTGGCAGTGGGAACCACTGAATTTGTATTGTAAGGGGAGATTATGTGTGGGATTACAGTGGCAGTGGGGACCACTGAATTTGTATTGTAAGGGGAGATTATGTGTGGGATTACAGTGGCAGTGGGAACCACTGAATTTGTATTGTAAAGGGAATCAGTGGGAACCATTGTAATTGTAAGGAGAAATAACCTGGGAGCCACTTAGGTTTTATTTTAGGTGAAGGTAATCTGTCACTATTTTTGTATTGTGCAGGAGCAGGAAGCAGGTAAGGTGGCTGGTGCTGAGGAGAAGAAGGAGGCGGAGCTACGTGAGACACGGCGACAGTTGGAGGACAAGATGAGAGAGTGCCAGCTGGACGTGGTAGGTCGGGTTTGTTGTGCTCAAGATGGGTGTCAGAGAGATAGAGAGAGAGAAGTAGAACTGGGAACCATGGGTTGGAACTGTACCATGATATACCGCACTAAATATTCTGGGACTTTTGTTAGTAACAATATCAAAAGTCATGCTTGTGGCCGTCGGTCATTTTTTATTTCTTTTCAAGTGTAATGTATGAATATTTTCAAATAAAATTGTATTTTCTTATATCTCATTGGAAATTGATACATTTATATCATATCTACATAGGTTTTTAATGTTAAAAAATGAAATTATCCTTGTACTGGTTTGTATCACAAGCTGCCTCGGACTGCGGTTCACCAGTATACCAGTTAAACCACACACCTCTAGAGAGAAGGAGGAAGGACTTTGAGTGTAACTTTAATAGATAAATGCACATGGATATATTGTATATTCTTTTTTTCAAATTGTGAAATATAGCTGGCTAATGAAGAAAAAAAAAAAAAACTTTATCAGAAATGGTCATGAAATAACTATGGCATTGGTTGTTTATTTATAAAACAGTGCTAACTAAGTACATGACGTTAAAACACTGATATCGGTCCCAAGTTATATTTTATTTTTATATGGGAGAAATATTTCTGAGTTTTTACTTGAAAAATCCAGATGTTTATTGTGGTTTTCCAGTCACATCATCAAGTTTACAGAAAAATTGCTGAGAAAGAGAAAGAAGCTTTGAAAGAAGAAATACGAAAACTCCAGGTAAGCTCTGTTTGTGTGAAATCAAGAATCAAGGGAAGTAATATGGATGTACAGTATTGCTAAAAGAACTGACTTACTTCCCTTCATGTGATTTGAAAATCACTCCCATTTTCCTTTCCCTTTTATTTTATATTTCAAGTGTTCAATAAAAAAAAAAAGTATTTGCGCACTGCTGGGCAACTTGTGGCTTACATGCCCCGAATAAAAGCTCCACTTGGGAACTGCTTGTTATGTTTCATCCCATCATGCCCTATCCCATTTAATAAAACAGTTCAGAATCATATTAAGCCTTTGATGAACAGCTGTGCACACAATATACATCACCCGTGAAAGGCATATCTTTCACATAAGTTTTTTAAGAGTTATGGCCCTTTGTGCGTTTGACTTTTTTTTTTTCTATTTTGTCAGGTGGAGGTAGAGGTATAAATCACCTTCAGGGACATATAGTGAGTGACAATATGTGCCTTAAAAATGTGCCTATGCCCCCTTGGGTTTCCTGCTCTTGTAATGTGCTGAACTTGTTGTTAGGTATTAAATTAATTCAATTTAGTTTAAACTTATTTATTTTATGTCGATTGGAAAACAAGTTCTTACAACTTTTCTAATCCCTTTGACGATTCCTGGGTTGGACCAGTACTTAGCTCCATTGTAAAGGTTGTAAAGAATGCTTGTCTTCAATAAGGATTGAACCCACAACCTTTGGATCTGTAATCTGATACGTTACCACTGGACCACGGTGCCCTTAATATAGTCAAACATCTCAAACACCCACTGTATCAAATTGTTGTTCTTGAGTTCATTGTTCACAACTAAAACAGTTTTCTAGCTTAAATATCAACAGTGAACAAGAATCAAAGCCTAAAGCAGACCTGGTAATGTTTGTAAATATTAGAAAGAATCAAGAGATAAGATGAACGGACTGTGTTGAACTGTCATTCCCCTTCCTCTCCAAAACTTCTCCTGTATATGACCTGTTAGTTTTATATTTTGGCATGTTGAGTGAATACTTATATAGATAACTGGTTGGTATTTTCAGGAATGTACATTGAGGGTTGACCATGACTTTTCTAAGTGCAAAGAGAAATAGAAGGAGAAGGAGATGGATCAATTGGTCAACCCTTGATATTTGATCATTATTGTTTCTCCTTGCAGATGTCACATTACTCGTTGGAAAAGCAGGTGCGTGAGTATGAGAGACAGCAGAAGCGCCAGTCGACGGAGCGTGAGCAGCACATCAGTCAGGTGGCAAGGTTCGAAGCCCAATACCAGGAGGTGGGGGCGAGCCTGAAGTCTGTCACTGAGAAACAGGGCAAGCTGGAGGCAAACAGTGAGTCACAGTCTCCCCTGTTTACTGTTTATGTTTATTCCTTCTTTGTTTTGAAGCCAAAGCTTGTCCAATTGACCAATCGCTGGACTTAATTTAATAACCACATCCCAAATTTTTTCCAGATTTTTTTTTAAATCTGTTGAAATTGAAGAGCAAATGAAGTTGTTGGGATTATTGTGTCGCCTGCATAGCATGGCAGACACATAGGGATCACTTTGTCCGTCGTCGTCGGCGTCACACTTTCTTGTCCGGAGCATAACTCGAAAAGTATTTGAGGTATCACCTTGAAACTTAAAACATGGATAGATCACATTGAGGTGGAGTGCAGTGCACAAGAATGATAACTCTGACTTTCGTATTTTCTGAGTTATTACCCTTTGTTGATTCTGAGATTTTATTTTTGTCCGGACCATAACTCAAAAAGTATTTGAGGTATCACCTTGAAACTTAAAACATGGATAGATCACATGGATTTGTAGTGCAGTGCATAAGAATAATAACTCTGTTTTATTTTCTGAGTTATTTCCCTTTGTTGATTTTCAGACTTAATTTTTGTCTGGGGAAAAAGAGGATAGATCTCAATGGTCTGAGTGCAGTGCACATGAATGATAACTCTGTTTCTCTTTTTCCTTGAGTTATTGCCCTTTGTTGATACTCAGACTTCATTTTTGTCTGGAGCATAACACGAAAAGTATTTGAGGTATTACTTTGAAACCTCACAGGTGGAAAGATCTCATGGAGTGCATTGTGCAAGAATGATAACTGTTGTATTTTTGGAGTTATTTCCCTTTGTTTATTTTTTTGGATTTAATTCTTGTGTGGTGCATAACTTGTAAAGTATTTGAAGTGTTGCCTTAAACATTTATAGTAGATAGATCTCATTGGTCTGAGTGCAGTACACAAGAATGATAACTCAATAATGATAATGATGACTACAAACTTGCAACATATATATAATTAACGTCATAAGTGCTTAATGACGTCATAATTTTTCTTACAGTTAATGTTTTGAATTCATAGTCATTCTGACACTCCTCTGATGAAGACTGTATAGTCGAAAGTGCTCGGGAAAATTATTACATATTGCACTGTTTGAATATTTTATTCCCCCCCCCCCCCCCAAAAAAAAAATATATATATATATGTGTGTGTGTGTGTGTGTGTGTGTGTGTGTGTGATTTGGTGTTATTTTGTACCTCACAAAATAGATTATGCTTTATCAATAATTTGTCAAAAGATCGATTTTCTAGTCAATTCTTTCATCAAACATGCTTAAATGCAGGCGACACAAGTGTTCCGAGGAACACCCACATCTAGTATTGAGTATACTCATTGACTTAGCTGTTATGCAAACAATTAGGGAGGTGTTTCTGCAATCGGTCAATTAAGTTTTGCTGCCTTCCCTTGTTTTTGTTATATTTTTCTCCTGTGTAACCATTTTTGTCACTCATTTCAGGATTTTATGAGGATTTTCAGCACCTGGACATGTTTTTCATATGAATATAATAATTTGTTATTTAAAACAAAAACCAACCTTTAATTGGATATCATATATTTGATTACTTATAGGAGATTTAAAAGTTTGTTTCAGTACTAGTAGAAACATTGCTAGACAATGGCACTGATCCCTCCAGTGTCCCTCCATTTTTTTCCCCATGTATAAATTGTGCTTTTGAGATGTCATTTAGTCTCATGTTAGTCATGTGGACATCATTGTTTTAAAGGCTATGGTCTCTGACTACACTGTTTGTGATTGGTTCATATTGTGTACAATTGACCCAATCTCCAGTGCAGAAGATCTCATATTGTGTACAATTGACCCAATCTCCAGTGCAGAAGATCTTGCATGGATCTTTGCCACAGTGAATTGAAAATAACTGAATTTCAGCTATATCACAAGTAAGCAGTATAATGGTACTCATTATAATGGGCCTCATTGTCGATAAGTATCTATTTTTGTTGTTCAGCAAGAGGTACACAACATAATCATGTGGTAACTCAGTGTGGCAGTGACTAATGTGCAGCCAATCCACTGTGCCAGAGTTTGCAATAGACCCTGCAATAAGTAGTTGCTGAATGCAGCAGCTGCACATTTTTCTCACCCTTTCTCATACCATTTAAAATTATGAAAATTACTCAACATCAAGCTGCAAATTTGTATATATGAATATTCATGAGGTAAAGGATTAAGAATTCCATTTAAACACTATGATACCCCTTATTGGTGCACATAACTAAACATTAGTCTGACATGCCATTACCTTGATAAATTAAGGATAGCATGCTTTTTGAAAATGCAATAAAAAGTATTTCAGCTATAAAGGTTGTGCTAAAGAGATAGATTTAGCTGTCAGTACAAGTTTCAGTAACTTGTAAAAACTACAGAAAACTGACTGGGGTTTCTAAAGATATTAAGAAGCAGTGTAGATAAGTGCATATTGGGAGGACTACAATGTATGTGGCTGAGGCAGATTTCTTAAATAATGCATTTGAAAAAAAAAGTTGAAATTGGCATATTTCATGTGTTTTATCCATATACAGTACAGTGCAGCAACTGTTCCATGATGACACTGTATTAGGACTCCTTCTGCATTATATTGGACCATATTAGAACTATGTGAAAAATTAACTTTCAGTCAACTAAACAAATATTATAGCTTTAGGGTCCAGTGTTGGACATGTTACATTGGACTTGATTCTATCATGGTATTCAATAGAGTAATGGACATAATTGTCGGGCAGCCAGGGTTTGTTTGATTCCATTACCCTCCATATTTTCAGCTAGCAAGCTGAAGCTTTAGTGCATTTAGAGAGAAAATATTTAAGCCAATCAAAAGGATGTTTACATTTTGGAGGTAAGAATACGCCAGATAGGACAAGGTTATCCTGCATCCAATCGGATTACTGTATTGGCTTTCAATCTAAAAGAACTAAAAACCCCATGTGTGATGTATAGAGAGTACTGTAAAATGTCATGTATTGTGCACAATACAAGAGAACTCAATATTTTATTTTTGTATTTTCCCCAACTTTACACCATCCACTAGAAAGCCGTATCCGTAGTCTATTGGTATATTTCAAGTGCAAAATTGATATTAATGCTTGATTGTATGTACTTGCCTGTAAAATGTTGTTTATTTGTGATTTCTATCATGGTTATGTACAAAATCATATTGTTCTCTTTTTCATATTGGTGTTTACATTTTCATACACTTCAATAGGAACTATGCTTCACATAATAATTAATTGACAACATACAAACAGATGCGATGTTTGCATCCTCATTACTGTGACTGCACATCAATAAACAGTATTTTATTCATTTCAACTCAATCCTACGAAATTTTGACAAGTAAGTTTCGTATTGGACAGAGCTGTTTGATTCAAGTTAATGTATTTCAAATACCCTTTGTTAAGAGACTTGGGAAAAACAAACAAGAAGGTGTCGGTAGTTTCATATTATTACTCAAACCATCAGTTTTTAACAAGGTAACAATGCAAATGCATGTGGATACTAAAGGTGTGAAAATAATTGCTGCATTACACCTGACTTACAGAAGCAATAGAACATTTCCACATTCGTTTTTTAACAACCGCGAGTAAACAAGATGGCTGCCTCCTTGTCGTACAAAAAAGATATGCACATAATAGAATGGAAATACTTTTTTTCCAAGGTTTTGAGCCTCAAACTTGGGCAGGGCACTATATATGGGTGCACACAATACATGGCATTTTACGGTAGCTAACTTTATTCCAGACCCTTCAGTTGATAAATATACATTTTCAACATCATATGAATAATAAATCACATTTAATCCAGCTGTCTGAGTCAACACACTATGTATACATAGAGAATACACGCACGTAATGCTGAGTGATATAATTCGGCCTAAAAGTTATATGTAACGTGTTAAATATAAGAAAATATGTGATTGTTATATGAAACTGGAAACAGATCTTTGAGCATAATGTCATATGATAAAGTACTATATGACAAGTTCTCACCAGGTATATGAAACCTGAAGTGTTTCACAAAGTTTTATCAAGAAGTTGAGGTCCTTCCATATGTACTCAGAAAAATGGGAGACATTTTCCAAAAAGTGGTACTTAAGTATGATTTTTATTTTTTTACTTGGAAGATTCAAACTTAGCCCTCTAGTTTCAAAAGGGATTGGTTATGATACTCAAACTTAAGCTTGAGATCATACTTAAGTTTTTTCTAGAACACACTTGGCTTGGCTTGGACTCAAAATTACAAGTTAGAACCCTTAATATGTATCATAATTATCAACTAATACCCCCCATAGTTGTTATGTAAGTATCGATATAGTGAGGTCCAGTGGAAGTATTGAAAATGCAGTAACTTTGGATCTAGAGGAGGTGAGTTTGTCCCCCTGAGTGTGTGTGTGAGAGAAAGAGGGAGATATAGGGGATATTTTCAAGGCCTTCTTAGATATTCAGCACTCAGGCCTTTTTTTCTGATGATGGGCCTTAATACCATAGTAAGGGGGTTAAAGTATCATTTTCTTGAGTTTGAGGAAAGAAAAATCCTGGGGTGGAATAGCAGTTTTGGGGAAAAACTTCATGAATAAAAGATGACTATGAATGAAAGGCCTCTTTTAAAGGAGGGGAAAAAGCCATCTTGGAATGAATCCAGCTCTGGTGAACAGTCAAGAGGTATTAGATGTTTGACCAGCATAAACAAAATTAGATTTAATACATATATTTACTTGAATATATGTGTTTTCTCAGTGGTGAGGAAGAATGTGTTACATATACTTCAGTGGTTACGTGTTTGTTATTGTGGTTGTTTGGAGCACCCTTAAATACATGAACCAAGTGAATACAAAATAAAAGTTTTTTGATGCTTTAATACATTCCTGTTTCAACAACAGAAATGTTGGTCAATGCTCTGGCATGATACAACAATTAGTTTACAAAATGACACTTTATAGTACATGGCAGTTTCATCAGTGACCACCAGAACAACTGTAAATGTCACTTTAACCCTTTCCCTCATATAGACTCATTTTGACGCACTCAATAGGTACCACATAAAGCCTGATCTGCAGAAAACCACAGTTAAACCTTACCAAATTTAATTACAAAATCCTCATTTTCAGACCACTGAGGAGCAGCGAACAGCATAAAACCTGATCAGCCTGCGAGTTACTCGCAGGCTGATCTGGTTTTATGTTGTTTCGCATAGGTCTTTACATGGTTTTCCTCTATGAGGGAAAGGGTTAAAACTACATATATCATATCAATATTCAGAATTGTAACAAAAATGTGCAAAACATTCAAAATTTTTCATTAAGATAATTGCTGCATTTTTAGATGAATCAGTATAATGGTTGGAAACTTAATGTTTCCATACATATAGTGGAACCTCTCAGCAGCAACATCTGCTGGAGTCACAAAAATGTGTTGCTGCTGGGAGGTGTTGCTGTACAGAGGTACTGACTGATGCCCAGGTAAAATTAATGAGGGAAAATAAAACTGTTGCTCAGGTAGCCATTGCTCAGAGGTGCTATTTTGGGAGGTTTAACTGTAATACCATGATAAATGAAGCAAGTTATTAGCACTACATCACACTTATATGCTGCTATGCAAACAGGTTTGTTATATTACTACGAAGCTGTTCTCTTAGAGACTCTACCTCGTATCTCAACATTTCAGCCTCTTTCTTGTACTTGTCCATGTCCTGTTTACATTTCTTGGAGTCTCTAGACATCTTATTATAGTCTTTTAGCTTCTCCTTTTGTTTTTCAATTATATTTTTCAGTTTATATTTTCAGATTTTAGTTTTACTGTTTCACGCAGTTGTTTCTTCAGGTCTCTTACTTCCTTGCTGAGATCATCTAAGTTACCTTCAACTGCCTTCTTCTTCTCTTGTTTAAGCCTGTCCTCAATCAGTTTATGAATAGGGATTTTATCACTTCCAACTATTGTCACATCAAGTGTTTTGTGACACTTAAGCTCTAGGTTATTCAGAAGATCTCCAAGTTTCTGTATGATCACAGCTGGGTGAGCTTTTTCATCACACATATCAGGAGGATTTCCGGTGACATAGATCAGCGGAACTAGCTGAGACTGTATGACGTCCAGCAGTCGTCGATTTATGCTGGCTTGTCCGCTCTGAAGTTTACGATGTTCGTCAGACAGTTTCTTGGCCAGCCAATGGTAATCCTTCTGCAATTTGTCATGGAAGATGGTGAAGGCATTTGGTCCTCGGTGGGGGAGAATCCTTAGTAACATGGCAACCTGCGTCTCCCGAGAGGCTACCTTCTGTATGGGAATAGAAAGTGATTGTATTAATCAGGATATTCAACATTGCTTATCCAAGAAATATAAAACAAAAACAGTTAAAATTAAACCTCACTGTATACTCAAGGACTTAAACCCTTTCCCTCATATAGACTCATTTTGACGCACTCAATAGGTATCACATAAAGCCTGATCTGCAGAAAACCACAGTTAAACCTTACCAAATTTAATTATAAAGTCCTCATTTCCAGACCACTGAGGAGCAGCGAACAGCATAAAACCTGATCAGCCTGCGAGTTACTCGCAGGCTGATCTGGTTTTATGTTGTTCGCATAGGTCTTTTCATGGTTCCCTCAATGAGGGAAAAGGTTAAAAATGCATTATGTATAAAACTCTGATATTTTACCATATTTTATAATCTTACTTGAAAAGAAGGATTTGAAACATGCACCAATCAATTGCTATGTAAGCCTCATTAAATTTCTAAGAAATTGAAAAACACAAAATTAAAAAAAAATCAGTATTTTTGCAAGGTGAGACATATTTATAGTCCTTGAGTATACTTTCAGTGGTCAGTTTTAAAATTTGGGAATTTCTGACCCTTCAGAACATATTCTTATGCTGATCTGGTTTTGTACCATCTTCTGCTGTGTTATAATCTTAAGTGACATTACACTTATAAGCATAAATATTTGTTATACTATTTGATGAAAAAATGAGGAATAGTGGTGATAAAGTTTTTATGTGCTTCCTTGGAGAGAAGTACTTTTATCCTCAGTGTACAAATTTCAGGCTTTCTTGTTTAACTTATATACAAAATTGAGCAATATAATTATAGAACTTCAATGAAACCTCATTTTAATGCTTAACCATGTGATGTAATAATTTTTGCATCATATTTTGGAAAAAATTGGACTTTTTGATAAGAAATTGGGAAAACATTATGTATACTTTGTTGCTTAAGATTTGGGGTTTTACATGGTTTGGTCACAGTGTGTGTTGTGACTTGTATTAGATCAAAACCTTAACATGAAAATCAATGAACATGAAATACAAGAAAATAATGGATGCAAAGCATCAAAGGTGATGAAAAAAAATTGTCATTACAAAAGTGGTAAATGAAATAGGAAAATGTTTTATTTAAAAAAAACCAAAAAGGTATTGTGAACAATTGATTTGTGTTTTTAACTAAATATTTAGTTGTTAATCACAAGTATATAGTTGTCCATGCATTTTTCCCAGAACACATTTCCCGAGATTGAATACAATGTCCGCAAAATAAACTCCGATCACGGTCGCATCCATGATTGGAAAAATTGAAAATACATAGAGGCAAGTGCTCATGTGCAATGCCAGTTATTGTCCGTTTCATTTTTTTTTATTCATTGTTTATAATTTAATAATGTTTTATTGGTATGTCATTAATCATATTATCTGATTAAAATATTATAACTAAATAGGGCTGACCAAGTTGCTGAGCAGTTAGAGCATTGGTAATTGGATCAGAAGGTTGCAGGTTTGATCTTTGACTGCAACTTAATGAAATTAAGGAAGATAGAACTGATAGGTCCCTGATTGGCACTGAGGAGAAATAAAGGGTCATTTGAGTACTGGTTGGCCCAGTGTCCAGATTATGTGACTGGATATGGCATCATCTTACCTGTCTTATGGTGTAATATCAAAAGTGGGGCTCCTCAATAGGAGCTGTCTCAAGTATACCTGTTTTCCAAATTACTCAAATAATGTCAATGAGATGTTAAACATAAACAACAAAAACAAAATGTTACTTTAATAAGTTCGATAAAATTTCTCTTCATTTAGAATGCAGGTGATAAGTTTGCAGTCTACGCTAAAATTGAGAAGGAAATTGACATGCATGGCATTCCATTGGGACAGTCTTCCAATTTAAAGTAAATAGCCACATTTATTGCAAACCGATGTAATCATTTTCATACAGAATTCATACAAATATCTGTAGGTGTTAATGTAATGCAAAGGTAATCAAATAAACTGTCTAGTCAGAATTTGCATGCTACTGAGTTCCATTTTTTAACATTATGGAATCTTTACCTCATAATATTTTCAGAAGGACTTCTGAATTCCAAAGTAGGACTGGTGCTCCATTTAAATATCTGGCTAAAAAGTTAATATCAAACTCTGTAAGTATTGATTCAGTCAAAGGGAAGAATAACTGACCACAGATAAGTGATTCTTGAAAAACTGAAGCAAGAAAAAAGTGATAAAGACAAATAAGACAGACAAAAGTGATAAGATTGAAAACAAATATGACACAAGCACAACTTACACTAATTTTGTCCATCTGTTCCTCTGTGAGGACATTTTCTGCATACAGAGAGTGCAGGAACGAAGGTGAGGGGTCAAGGTCATGCAGGAAACTGTCAAAACATTTGTCCAGGGCTCGCCTCTCTTTCTGCTCCATTTTCCTCATTCAAAGTTAGGTGGCCGAAGTATCTCTCTAAATAATCGTGTGTTGCTCCTTTCTTTTCTATATGACACATTTGAATTACTTACACTATTTAGTTACAGTTTTCAACTGTTCTAAGAAATAGTTTGGATTTCCTTTTTGGGTCTGATATCAACCAATCCTCTTTTTTTGCTTACATTATATCTGGCAGTTTTGATAATGATTGAGGTTAAAACCAAGATCAGATAAGTACATTTAGTCTTCAACTACATGTCTGTTTCGATTTTTTCCTCCAATATTTTTTTAAATCTCAAACAATGTCAAAATGATATGACACCATTTAAATACTATAACACTTTTAATCCATTTCCTCAATCTCTCTTATTGGTGATTTCCCTCTTCTCTGAGCTATATCTTGAATTTCAAGTTTCATAATGTCATGTTCAACTTGTGTGTCATTGCCCATTCAGCATAGCATGTTCTGCCCATGACCAAAAACAATACCAAACAAATATTAATACCCCCACACAAACATGCCCCAGCAGGCAAGCAATTATACACTTTCCTATTCATTTGACCTGAATTAATTATAGGATATATTTGCATAAGAAAAGGATTTTTTTTAAGCAGAACAATATTTTCTGAATGTAGATATCTAATTACTTATACAGGTGTTCCTTATATGTCAAATAATAAAACTTAAGTTTGTTTTTTTAATGCATCTCTTCCTTGCAGTTACTAAATAAATCTGTGACCATAAAGAAGGTAAAAAGGTTATGTAAGTTTATGAACAAGATTAAATTTAATGCAGCAGGAAGAATAATTTAATTTTGAAATAAATTATCATAAATTTTGTATTTAACATCTTTGTATTGCATTTAAATATCATGCATACATCAGTACCCCTTTCTTATGAGACAAATTAACTCGGCCTTTTTCCATTTCCAACTTGCAAGATATCATAGGAATGACCTTTGTGGCCTGAATAAAACCTGATCAGCAGGTAACTGACATAAATTGCAAGCAACATGGAACTATACTGATGAGGTAAAGAAATGCCTTGTTGAAAACTGGCATTAATTTTGTCAAAAAGTTTATTATCATCATCCTTCAAATGCTTAAAAAGACTTCAGTGCAGATGCAAGCATCCATTGACTTGGAGTTATAGACTGTATGGCTCTTAGTCTCTAAAGAGAGGTTAGACTCAGAGGGAGAATTTTGTTTTACAAACACATCTTCATTGTATAGTTACAGTTGAAAAGTTTAGAAAAAAATCTCTATAAATTACTTGCTCAAACACTTTGAAGTAATTGTATCCCACACCAATTGACGTCAAAGTAATTTGATTGTCTTTCAATATTCTGTAGTTGGCCAAGATTTCTTTTTAAGTAATTTGTAACTCTTACCACATCTTGACCTTGTTAATTTAAGGCTTAGTCATGTTATTTTTGTCTGATTGTATAGTCTTACTGAAGCAGAACACAGTTGTCCAATTGCTTTTCATGCTGGTTATTGTGACAAATTTACCCTAAGTTGTTTTTTTTTTTTTGTGGAGGTCTCTTTCACATTTATTTAAAAAACATTGAAAAGACAGAATTAAAATACACAGAAATTGCAATTAACTGTTATTGATAGCTAGTTCTTTTTTGTAGCAGAAACATTTGGCCCATTGGTGCAGTGGGTAAAGTAGTTAGGCTGTTTGCCATATAAGGTGTTTGAAAGGGTTGTGGGTTCATGTCCTAGCAGGAGAACATTTTGTAACTTATTTTTAAGTCTCTTTTTTGGTTTTTTTTTTGGTATCCACTGCTTTTATATTTGACTGGGATAAAGTAATGGTTAAGAGGTGTTTAAGTTTTCCCTTAAGTTTATGCTTATTTCAGAGTACAGAACTAGACTGCAAAAAAGTAATAAAGTCATTTTTGAAGCACCCGATAGCATTTGATTGGACTATGAAATGATTGTAGTACCGTCTGTTTGTAATAGGGATGCAGTACCTTACCCTTGGAGGTTGTTAAGAGGATATCTCATACATATCAAAGACCTTAAACCAAAAAATGCACTACTTGAATATAAACCTATGAAGGAAATCTTGTATACTCTCACCACAACTGCGAAAAAAGATGTCACTTTTAAAGCCCCAGTGCGTTTTAGCTGGGAAAATATATTTTTCAAAATTTCTAATTAGCAAAGCCTCTGAATGTTTAATTAAGCCCACATAATGAAATATTCGCCCGGAAGTCTTAGCTGTTCAGACAGGGCAAAATAGTGAGAAAGATGGGTGGAGCTTGTTCTGAAACACACTGTTCAGTAAAACCACGGATGTCTCGGTGTACATGGGGTGTTTCAGAAGTTCATGGACTTTTTCTATAGACTGAATAAATATTGATACACGGTAGTAGAGGAGATAGGGAGAAAATCCATGAACTTCTGAAAAATCCCTTGTATGTTAATTTTATGCTGACATTGTTCTGAACTAAATATAGAACGAGGCAGCCACAATTTGCATTTTTTCTAATAGAATCTTTCCTGTAAATTAAGCATTTCTCAAGGTCTTTCAGTGATGAAATTAAAACTGATTATATATGTTGTAAGTGCATTCGGATTTAGGCTAACATCTATAAGATACTGGGACTTTAACTTTTATTTTTAAATAAGACCGTTAGAGTCTATTTTGATATATGTATTTTTTTTTTTTAATTTTTATCATTTAATGCCGACTATGCATTCATTCTGTAAGAAGATAATCTTTGAATAATGTGAGAAGCGTGAATACACTTTTTTGGTAGAATATTATGGTAGCCACTATAGCAGCAAGTCTTTGATGATTTTATAGTCCAATTTTGGAGCAGTATGCTTTCTTAAACCCAGAAATGATGTCAGTTTAGAGTAAAAGTAAAAAAGCAAACATACCTAAGCTCATTTAAAGGCCCAGTATGTTTTAGGGTTGAATAATTACCGTTGTTCTATCGTGCACCTACGAGACTTCACGCTGAGAAGTTACGAACTTACAATATCTTGCCGAGCAGCGCATCTTTTGGTTTTAGGTCTTTGCCATTTCTTAGATATTTTGATTTGATTTTTGCAGCGGCTCTCCTCTTTGCCTTAAAAGTGATTGCACTGCTGTATGTAGGAGTCTACTTCCTCAAATCTGATATAGGTGAAGAGCAAGTCAAGAGAAGCTCTCGTTAAGTTATGTGAACGTTCATGTGACCATGAGATACTGATAGATGTGTAAAATATCAGTTATGAATATAC
>CM037795.1:8337180-8387180 GCA_021229015.1 Solen grandis
CTTGTATATAGATTGATGGGATTGGTTTGTTTCCTTTACGAGAAATAATACATTCTAATTTGAATTTGGAGGGATTAAAGTTAACAAGCCCCTTCTTTGCCCATGCTGTGATTTTAGTAACATCATTTTGAAGTTTAATTGCCGCGTTAGTAGGAGAATCAACAACTATAAAAAGACTGGTGTCATCTGCAAATAGATTTATCTGAGATTCAATCTCATTGACAATAGACTAAAAATAAAAGAGGTCCAAAGATTTAGCCTTGAGACACGTCTGCTTTATTTTCAGACTTTGTTCAAGACGCACGGGGAACACCAACCTTTTGATGCCTATTTTGTAAATAACTAGAAAACCGCGATTATAATTAACCTTGAATGCCTGCTTGCTCAAGTTTGAATAGAAGACCTCGATGCAATACCTTGTCAAATGCTTTGCTTATATCAAAAAAGATAGTGAGCGACAAAATATATAAATAGGTAAGTTGATTTACTGTATAGAATCTCCTAGCATAAAAGCTGATTGTGAGGGGGTAAAACACTTGACATTCTGTAGAAAATTAAATAGATGTTTAAGATAATCATTTCAAAAACCTCACCATAGTGTTCAGAAGTGAAATGGTACGATAGTTAGACCACCTTTTTTGAAAATAGCCCACACATTAGATCACTTCCATTCGGAGGACATAAAACATGACTCAAGCGATGCATTATATTAATCACATAGGGGTTTGGCTATTTGGTGCGATGCTTCAGTTTCCACCATAATTAATTTACCGTACTCCACCCACTTTTGTTTATACTGCGGTCGCTGTACTAGTCGTGTTTTATGGTACATAGTTTCATAATATATACATGATATATGTACATTTATATATATTATTCGTCTTATTCTTTCATTTGTGAAGTTTTGCTTCTTTACAAAATGTGTCATAATTTTTGTGAGTACACGAGTGTCTTTCCTGCGTAGATAAGCTGCATGGGTAGGAGAGATCCACTCTGCATTATGGCCAATATAACAGAGTGATTTGTCGTTGTCATTAAAACGACTGATTGACACCTGCTGTGCCCCCATTGTCCAAGTGCCCCCAGGCACTGCATGTCATCCTTTCTAGCCCCAGTTGATGTCCATTGGGTCCGGGATATCATGCTGTGCCACAACTAATATAATGTGATTTGAACCATAAATATAAGCTTTTTGTACGAAGGAGTTATTCAGAATTTCGTCTTTACTACGGTCATCAAAAAAACTAACTCGCTATTCAAGGGATATTTTAACGGGGGGGGGGGGGGGGGGGGGGGGGGTACTTTGTGAGGAAGATGGAGAAAATTAATTTTTAAGGACTTGCCACCTTAGATGTAAGTGTTTACTAAAGGTTTTTGAAATTTAAAATTTCCAAAAATGGAAAAGTGATAGCCCTTGTTTTGTTCTAAAAAGGTTCACCAACACCGCTGGAAACTAAGGACGATCAATGGATATAAATAGAAGATCTATATAATTGAAGAGGAGTGTTCAGCGAAGTTGGTAAGTTCTACTATGCATTGTTTTAGATTTAATTACTGTGATATTGCATTTACTTTACGGCGAAGAGTTTCAGAATTAACATTAAGATTAAAGTCACCTGTTATAATTATATCATGTATTACCGTATCCTTAGCTAGACCTATAGTATCTTCAATAAGACGGAGATAATTTGCATCTGGGTTCGGTGGTCAATAAAACACACACAATAAAAAAGTTTGCTAGCTTTAAACTTAATTTCTAACCAGACTGACTCGATAGTACAAATATCAAGATCGGATCTTCTTCTGAAAGAAATACACTCTTTAACATAAACAATTAGTCATCCATGCGAGTTTCTAGCATGATCCTTACGAATTGGCTTCGAGTAACTTGGAAATAAAAGCTGGTCATCAGACTCTACAACTATATATTTTTTCGAAAAATGTGAGAATATCAAATGAAGATAATTCCAGGCCCGGATCCAGATTTTTTCAAGTGTGTGTGTGTGGGGGTGGGGGGGGGGGGGGGGGGGGCTAAAGACATGATTGTGATGATTGTGATGTCAGTGCTTGGAGGATCCGGGGGCATGCTCCACTGGGGAAAAATGATTCTAGGATGTCGGAGATGCATTCTGGGGGTTTTCTGGGGGAGAAATATTGTAGCTTCTTTATAGTTAGATATATTATTTATATAATGAAATCTAAGCCTTGGGCAGGCATGCTCCCCCGGCAAAAAAATTATTCTAGGATGACGGAGGTGCATTCTGAGGGGTATCTGGGGGAAATATTATTTTCTTCTGTTTTGACAAGATTCTTGACCCAGGCGGGCAGTTAACCTTACCATCGTTCTTGGGAAGGACCAGTACTAGATTCACATCCTCCGTAAAGATTCCTCGTATACAAAAACCAAAGATGGTAGCCGGGGCTCGAACTCACAGCCCTTTAAACCAATATATCTAGATCCGTGAACATATTTTTTTCTGTATCATTTATATTGCCATTAATAATAATTTTATGGCAGTGCCTGCAAAGCTACGTTGCGAGTTTTAGAACAGCTAGGGGACTTATTTCCTCAAAAATAAAAGATAAATTGGAAAAAAAAGTTTAAATATGAAAATGAAAGTGATTGAAAGGGTTATTTTTTTCTTTTCACAATACAGTATTACATTTTATTTTTGGGATCTATTCAAAAAGCATGAATTGGTTACATTCTATTAAATTTATTAACACTGACATGTCTGTTATTGTCAATTTGTTGTTTTAAATTAATAGGATTCCTTTCTGTTTGAATACATATATTCATGTTCACCTTATCATTTGTAAGATCTCTCTCTCTCTCTCTCTCTCTCTCTCTCTTATAGTGATACTCTGTAATTCATATTAGTATATATAAAGGCATATCTACGGAATTCCTTTAGTACGGAATTCTGTTAGGGCCATCTTCAAATTCGCATGTGAGTGAAAAAAACTGAAACACGAAATGACGAAAACGCGAAACCACAATGACGAAAACGCGAAATCACGATGACAAAAACGTGAGATTTTTTCACTCACAGGCGAATATGAAGATGGCTCTAACTGAATTCCGTACATATCTGGTGTGCTACAGATTTTCACTACTATCATATTATTTCGCGTACTACAGTTTGTCTGTGAATATTCGGAGCAGGGTACCAATTGTACGTTTAACGTCAAACGACGGCGCTAACCGCATTTTTAATTGAATTAAATTGAATTAAAAGAAAATAGAAAAATGAAAAATATATAGATTCATATTTATGTTTAGAAGTCAATACAACACAGAAATGAAGATCAGTTATTTTACATTGTGCTAAGTACGGTAACTCTGTTGGACCTGCGAATGATTGAAATGAACGATAACTCTGTAAGTACCGGAACAACTCGGCTATTTTCGGTACTTGATTTTTCAATGAAATACGGACATCACCGGAAATTGTCGTTTACTTACGGTAGGTGTTCGATTGAATTATATTCACTTCGGATGCTAGAGGTGAAGGACGTGTTAATAACGCAACATGAGTGTGTGTGCATTTCGGCTTAACAAAAACCTCTATGTAAGCATTTTATATGTCTCTTCCTTTTAGTTACTTCTTGTTTGTATTTTTATCTTTTTCATTGAAGCGTCCTGCGACAGTGAGGACGTTAGATTAACAACCATTCATTCACTTTTTATTCTGTAGCATGCTAAAATGCTTCTGCTTGCTGAAAGCTGAACATCTGGAAAGACAATCAGCGTCGTGGCAGGGTTTGCTTTGTCACATATTTTATGAGAAATCAAGCAGACAGTGGACTGTGTTCAACAATTTTGAATAAGTCATTGTCATTCATTCAAGTTGACTTTTTAGCAAGCATTTCTAGTAGAACAACAATGTTCAGAATATTTCAGGATTTCAGCAAAATTATGTAATGTAACCGGTAGACCGGTCCCCATTGGCCAAATGGTTTAAGTGTCAGTCCTGGAACCAGGAGGTTGTGGGTTTGATCTCTGGCCGTGACATTCTGAAGTTGTTAAAACTTGTACTGGTATAGCTCCCTTGCTTGGTGATCAGCATATTAGGGTAGTTCCAGTACTGTTTGGCCGGTGTCAGGATAATGTGACTGGGTGTGGTATCATGCCACATGTCTATGGCGTGATTTTGCAGTGTGGCAGCACTATATCTGTATCAAGTAGACATAGTTTCCAGAAGACTGAAATACTGTCGATTGGACGTTTAAGTCAATAAACAAACATAAAATTAATCTATTCAGTTAATTTGACTCATTCAAGCCAAAATATAAGAATAAGGTCATGATACATTGATATATGTCTGCAATCTGTCCTAGGTTGAATGTATCTGTTTGGACAAATAAAAAAAATAAAAACAAAACAAAATAAATTCTTATTTGTATAATTGTCGATTCTTTGGCTCAGTGATTAGAGCATTGGACTTGCACGCCGGTGGACCAGGTTCGATTCTGGGCTGGGTCGAGTTTGTTACATTGGTGGCAGCCGTGGGTGTAAACTGCTAGACCGGAGTTGCCTTACCCACATATTTCCCAGGCCAAGTCTCGGGTCGAGACTTCTCGGAGGGGAAAGTAATGTGGCAATGCATTCCCACAGGTATAAATACAATCTCTGACAACTGCATCAGGGAGTCAACTCTTTGGCTCAGTGGTTTGAGCATTGGACTTGCACGCCAGCGGACCAGGTTTAATCCTGAGCTGAGTCTAGTTTGTTACAATTGTATCTAATTGATATATTTTTTCCATTGCATTATAAAGGATTTTCTTATAAAGAATGACTTTTTTTTGGTGGTATAAATCTAGAATTGTAAAGATAAAAGTTTGATAAGATGCCATAAAACAAATGTAGCTTTTAATTAAGCATATAATTGTCATATACCTGTACTATATTTTGAACTAACATAGACATTGCAAAATGTGTGAATTATTTTTGAGCAGCAGGACATTGTAATTAGTGAAAGTAAACCTCTCTTATTATATAATATTATATAATAAATTCATTCTGTAGTTGAAAAGAAATTGTGTTAATTAATAGACCATTTAGTTTCACTTACATAATGACCCATTTCGAGGATGTCAACTGACATAAAATTGAAGAACTTTGCACCGCCATTACTCAGATGCATCTGTTCTAAATCGAAAATGCAAATTTGCATAAGTAAACTGTATTTATGATTACCATAACAACAGAACAAGTAAATAATGTCTTACATGTACATAAATGTTACACTGTTTACTAATTTTTGTTTTCATGGAGTATATGGTGCATGTCACATGACTGTTTTGCCAAGTTACGGAAATTTGGTGAATTTGCCTATCCTTGTCAAAAATTGTAATCCCATTTTATAGAATAAATAATTATTGTGTGAAAATACATTTCAGCTTGATTATAAACACACAACTAGTCATATTAGGCGTATAATAAAAAATAATGTTTCATTGACAACTGAAAAGAAATTATTTTAAACATTATTACCTATAACTTTGAGATATTTAAATATGTTAAATGTATCACTTAAACGTTGTATGTTATCCAAACCTGCTAGCGACATACGTTATTTAACAATTTCAAGTTTAAGTCTGCCAGAATGCTTTTAAATTTTGATGGTAACAGCTGACAGAATAATCGTTTCCTCTGAGGCCTTTCCCCATGATGCACTGCTGTGTAATCCTCCTAGTCCTATATATGCAGCATCCTTCCCCAAAATCAGGTCCAGACCCCCACTGCCTTATCCATTTAAATGGACATGCTCTCCCTACAGCTTAACTGCCTATCATACTGTATCTTACAAACAACAGTTTAGCAGTTCAGTTAAGTCACTGTGTGCTGCACAATTACAAATATGGATCCGATAATACATGTCATCAATTGTGACTGACTTGACTCCTGGTTGATCTTTGATGTAGGTGGTCATTTATCACTAATTAATTAACAATTTTCAACTATACCCACACAATTGAACAAACCATAGGGTTTTGAACTGCTCTGCAAACCATATCAAACCAGATCAGATGCATTTACTAATTGTGACTTACACCATCTGTGAAAAATGAAGAAAATCTGTCTAGAATTGACAGTGTAGAGTGCAAACTAATATTGATAGCATATGAAATTTGATGTCAAATGATGCCATATAAAAACGAGAGTCATTGCCTTCAAAGGGAAGTTCTGTTCTGATTTCATTATGCTGGCTCTTCAAGAATCCTCCCACAAAGGAATGAATAAACTATTAGTAGTACTCTTTTTATGCAAAATAGGCATGCACAGTTCCCTACCTACCAAATAAGTGTTTTTATACGCCACCAGAGGCAGTCGTATATTGGCGTCATCTTCTCCATCTGTACATCCATTTCTTGTGAACACAACTCCTCCTACATTTGAGACCATGTCTATTCAATACTTGGTCAATGTCATAACTATAATCATTAGATATGCATGAAGTAGCGATTTTCTGTTTTATTGATTTTTGCAAGAGTTATGTCCCTTGAAACTTTGTCTCAGTAGTTCATTTATAATGCAGCCTTTTGAATGCAACTCCTCCTAAGTTTCAGACCATCTTTTCAATACTTGGTCAATGTCATAACGCAACTCCTCCTAAGTTTCTGACCAAATCTTTTTACAACTTGGTCATTGTAATTACTCACTTGGTCAATGTCATAACGCAACTCCTCCTAAGTTTCTGACCAAATCTTTTTACAACTTGGTCATTGTAATTACTCACTTGGTCAATGTCATAACGCAACTCCTCCTAAGTTTCTGACCAAATCTTTTTACAACTTGGACATTGTAATTACTCACTTGGTCAATGTCATTACTATTATAGGTAGATGTGCATCAAGTAGCGATTTTCTGGTTTATTGATTGTTGCAAGAGTTATATCTCTGTAGCTGATTGATATTGCAGCCTTGTGAATGCAACTCCCCCAAAGTTTCTGAATGGATCTTTATGAAACTTGGTTGATGTCATAACTATAATAGGTAGATGTGTGAGAAGCAGGGATTTTCTGGTTCAGTGATTTTTAGCTCACCTGAGCACAAAGTGCTCAAGGTGAGCTTTTGTGATCGCCCTTCGTCCGGCGTCCGGCGTCGTCCGTCGTCAACAATTTGCTTTAAACGACATCTCCTCTGAAACCGCTGGACAGAATTTAATGAAACTTGGCAGGAATGTTCCTTGGGTGAGGCTCTACAAAAGTTGCTAAAATAAATTCCAAATTTGAAAATTTAAAAATCATCTCCTTCAAAACACGGCCATTTAAAATAATTTGGTCAGATGTTCCTTGGGTCAACCTCTACCAAAGTTGCTAAAATTATTCCGATCAGTAAAAAAACATGGCCGCCAAGGGCGGGGCTTATTTGCCTTATATGTATATAGAGAAACCTTTAAACAACATCTCCTCTGAAACCACTGGACAGAATTTGATTAAACTTGGCAGGGATGATCCTTGGGTCAACCTTCACGAAAGTTGCTAAAATAAAGTTGATCCATGTAGAACTCTGGTTGCCATGGCAACAAAAAGAAAAAAAAATGAAAACTTTAAAAATCATCTTCTTCAAAACTACTGGCCAGATTTTAAAATAAATTGGTACAGATGTTCCTTGGGTCAACCTCTACCAAAGTTGCTAAAAAAATTCCGATCCGGAAAAAAACATGGCGGCCAGGGGCGGGGCTTATTTGCCTTATATGTATATAGGGAAAACTTTAATCAACATTTCCTCTGAAACCACTGGACAGAATTTGATTAAACTTGACAGGAATGAGCCTTGGGTCAACCTTCACAAAAGTTCCTTAAATAAACTTGATCCATATAGAACTCTGGTTGCCATGGCTACAAAAAGAAAAAAAATATGAAAACTTTAAAAATCATCTTCTTCAAAACTACTGGCCAGATTTTAAAATAACTTGGAACAGATGTTCCTTGGGTCAACCTATTTATCTCAGGTGAGCGATTTAGGGCCATCATGGGCCTCTTGTTGCAATAGTTATGCTTTTCGAGCTTGGTCTCTGTTGTATATTAACTTAAGAGCACAACTTCTTAGTTTCCAACTTCATCTTGATCAGTATCATATCTATAATGGGTAGAAGTACATAAAACAGGGATTTTCAGTGATTTATGCAAGAGTGAATGCTCAGGAGGAAAAAAGGATACATTGACACTGCCATTTGACTTACTTTAATATCAGTAGCTTCTATAATCTTGATTTTTAGCTCACCTGAGCACAAAGTGCTCAAGGTGAGCTTTTGTGATCGCCCTTCGTCCGGCGTCCGGCGTCGTCCGTCGTCAACAATTTGCTTTAAACGACATCTCCTCTGAAACCGCTGGACAGAATTTAATGAAACTTGGCAGGAATGTTCCTTGGGTAAGGCTCTACAAAAGTTGCTAAAATAAAGTTGATCCATGAAGAACTCTGGTTGCCATGGCTACAAAAAGAAAAATAATTTGAAAACTTTAAAAATCATCTTCTTCAAAACTACTGGCCAGATTTTAAAATAAATTGGTACAGATGTTCCTTGGGCAACCTAAAAAAATTATTCCGATCCGTAAAAAAACATGGCCGCCAGGGGCGGGGCTTATTTGCCTTATATGTTTATAGAGAAACCTTTAAACAACATCTCCTCTGAAACCACTAGACAGAATTTGATTAAACTTGGCAGGGATGATCCTTGGGTCAACCTTCACAAAAGTTGCTAAAATAAACTTGATCCATGTAGAACTGTGGTTGCCATGGCAACAAAAAAAAATAAAAATGAAAACTTTAAAAATCATCTTCTTCAAAACTACTGGCCAGATTTTAAAATAAATTGGTACAGATGTTCCTTGGGCCAACCTCTACCAAAGTTGCTAAAATTATTCCGATCCGTAAAAAAACATGGCCGCCAGGGGCGGGGCTTATTTGCCTTATATGTATAAAGAGAAACCTTTAAACAACATCTCCTCTGAAACCACTGGACAGAATTTGATTAAACTTGGCAGGGATGATCCTTGGGTCAACCTTCACAAAAGTTGCTAAAATAAACTTGATCCATGTAGAACTCTGGTTGCCATGGAAACAAAAAGAAAGAAAAAAATGAAAACTTAAAAAATCATCTTCTTCAAAACTACTGGCCAGATTTTAAAATAAATTGGTACAGATGTTCCTTGGGTCAACCTCTACCAAAGTTGCTAAAAATTTTCCGATCTGTAATAAACATGGCCACCAGGTAGCTTAATAAAATGCAAAAAAGTTACATTAAATTACAAGGCCACTTATTAAAGAGAGAGAAGTCTAACAGAGAGAGAGAGAGAGAGAGAGAGAAAGAAAACCAGCTAGAAAAAAAAAAAAAAATTGTACCCTTAGATGAGATAGTCCACTAGTCTGATAGGTCATTTGGGTGATTCCACTACATATGCAGAGGTGGAGAAGATAACATTACCACAAATACCATTCCTATAGCTTAGTCTGACCTTCTGGCAGAGGTCACATTTTCTGGACTGTGTTGCCCCACTGAGTTAGTGCAAAACTACATTACCTGCTACTATGTATATGAGATACTAGGCTAGTTTTACACAAAGCCACCTGATAGAGATATAAGGGTTATTCATACTATCCTAAATCAGCAGCAGCATCAACATCATCATTAAAGTGATTGGGGGGGGGGGGTGAATATATGCAGATTGTCTGCATGTCAGTGTTCCAGTACACAGGGATTACCAAACACCTCTTAAAAACCACAAACGAATGATTAAAACACTTTGTAATAAATTGCAACTTATTTCATAATAATTAACCCTTTTCCTCATAGAGATCTATAAAATACCTATGTGAGTAGCATAAAACCCAATCAGCCTGCAAGTCCAACTGTTACTTGCAGGCTGATCAGGTTTTATGCTGTTTGCTGTTCCATAGTGGTTTGGGGATGAGGATTTTACAATTAAATTTGGAAAGGTTTAAGTGGGGCTTTCTGCAAATCAGGATTTATGTGGTACCTGTAAAGGGCGTCAAAATGAGTTTTTATGAGGGAAAAGGTTAAGGACCATCTCTCTTTTTGTCCATTTTCAATCAGCAGTACCACACTGAAATCTCATGATCACTGTTTTTTTCCATACTATTGCTAAAATGGGTAAGAAAAACTGTCAAGTTCCTGAGAAACATGTATATCAGTATGATACATGTATACTAGGTTGCATATAGAGCAGTGGTACTCAGGTGAGCGATTTGTGGCCCTATGGGCCTCTTGTTATATTTTGTGGTGGCATATATTGTGGCGGCACTGGCACTCTTGTTTTGTATTTTCATAATTTTTTTTGTTGTTGAATTAAGTGATCATAGAGCATTTGAAATATCACAACAGCACATTATACCTATGTAACAGAAATAAAAGTTGGAACAATGTGTGTGACCAATTGCAGAGGCACTTGGAAAAATGATTTTTCCAAAAAAAAAAAATCCATGTTACTTTCTTATATTATGTCCTATTTCAAACACCTAGGTACTGTTAGAAAGGTCTTCAGATTTCCAACATTTTACATGTTTAATGTTTAGACCTATCTGTAATAGCTTTTGAGTTATAGATGGTTATCCCTCATGAAAATGGCAAAAATTGGTAAAAAGATGTTCATGTCAATTACTACTTCCCAACCTATAACTTTGTACTTAATGGTCCTATTATTAAAATCTGCATACCATTAGAACAGCATTGTACCAAGCTATAATTTATAAAAAATGTTCTTAAAGTTATTTAAAAAACTAACAGTTTCTTAGAAGAAGGCAATAAATTACTAGGACCAGGTACAGAAGTGCATATATGGACATATCTTTAACCCCTTTTCAGATATATATACATAGACGGTAAAAACTCAAGAAAATGGCAAAAATATGTTCATTTGTTTCGTTTTCTCCCAATAGCTTAACGAATCTTGTCTTCAAAATTTAATCACCAATAGCACCGTCAGGTACAAATTATGTCCATACTCAAATTAAATAAATCAATGAATTTTGTGATATAATCACTTAAATGCACCTGGAGTAACACAATTTTCATTTTTCTGCCATAACTGATTCAACCCCTCCCTTCAAAAACAAATATCATCTGAAAAGTCTTTCAAAGCACTACAAATTATCCAGACAGCATCTCGATAGGATATTTATTGCTTTTGAGATATTTAAGGCTGAAAGGAAAAACGATAATTAACCCTGATTTTGCAATTTTCGGAAAACTGAATTCACTTTTTACAATAAGATGCTATTTTGCACCTTCAGTAAAAATTTATGTAAATCAGTAAAAAAACTAAGGCATGCGGTACTAAAAAACCATAAATATTGAATTAAAAGTTCGTTAATTCGTCATGAAGTCATTTTACATCATATGACATTTGTCTTCTCAGAGCTGAAAGAAATCAATAGGGCATACTTATGTTCTGCCTAAATTTCAAGTTTCTAGCTTATCTGTAAGCTTCGTAATATGTAAATGCATTTTCGAAACTTGGTTTAACCATAGAACCTTGAGCCTTTTGAGTCTGGGAAAACGTATATATAATCCTGCACATCTAGAACACACTATTTACATTTTGTGAAAAATTCATGAAAATCCATCCAGAATGATGGCTGCTGAAAGCATACAAATTGTGGTTGCTTTTTTCAACCCTAATGTCATGTGACATCATATGGTGACAAAAAATGTTGCTTACAAAAGGGCCAAAGTCACTCAGTGCCTACTGTTAAAATTTCATGCTTCAGGCTCATTGGCAACCTGTTTTAATTTCAATCTCAAAATGAAGAAAAAAGTAGAATAAATTATTAATAATAATAAGAAGAAAAGACAGTACAAGCCCATATTATGAATATATATAAGAGAACTCCCAACTATTTGCCAAATATATATATATCTGTCAAATGTAGGCAAACATCCTCAAAATACTGAAATGCAATTGGTGGAACATAAACCTCACAGATCTTGCGACATAAAAAAGTAATAAAAATTGTACTGGTATAGCTCCCTTGCCTCTGGTTCTCAGCATATAAGGCCTATTTAAGGGTATAGGTAGTTCCAGGAGTGGTTCGCCCAGTGTTGGGTAATGTGGCATCATGCTATATGTCTATGGCGTGATACTCCAGTGTGGCAGCACTATATCTTTCTTAAGTAGACATAGTCTTCAAAAGACTGAAATATTGTCATCAGGACATTAAAACTCAATAAGCAAAAATTGAACCCTTGCAAATTATTATCCCAAAATTTAATTCTGTTGACTATTATTGCTCACTATTTCATTGCTCTTCAATTTACCAGTCCCTGTTTGGACGGGTGAGGTCGACATCTGTCCGGAGTCTGTGGACGGGGAAAGAATCTCTTCAGGATGATGACCCAGAGATGACCGCCATTATCCGAAAGGAAAAACAAAGACAAGTCACTGGGCTAGAGCTGATCGCATCGGAGGTACTATGACATTCCATTTTTTTAAGCCCCAATCATTTAGAACCCATGGTGTTTTCTGGAATACAATATTCACTTACGTCATTGAATATACAATTTTACTTACAGCTCTTGGTTCTTGTATACGCTTATGCCTGGTATTAATAGTATTCATCATAAGAAGTTGCAGGTTTGGTACCAGGCTGTATCGTCTGCTTGGCAAAACATTTAGCCATTTCACGTACCATTTAAAATTTTACTAAATTTATATTCATCAAGTGCTGTATTTATACATGAATATTCATTGTAGCTCAGATTCTACACAGTCAGCATGACAAAGAAAAGTAATTGTTTCATATACCTTTCAAAGTTCAGTAAATTAATATTTATCTAGTCATAAATTTCTACACAAATATGCATGTGGTAAAGGATCAAGTGAAATAATTAAAGGTTAGAAATTCAAGCAGTATTATTTTGTATATTTTTCCAGAATTTTGCCAGTAGAGCCGTGCAGGAAGCCTTGGGCTCTTGCCTAACTAACAAGTACTCTGAGGGTTACCCAGGTGCCAGGTAAGTGCTCCAGCTTGGAATATTTATAGATCTAGCTTGCCTATTCATGCAAAACTCTGCACAAAATCATACCAAAAGATATTCATGCACATAGTTTCTTTTGCCTCATTGGGTACCGGCACCAAATTTGAGTACGGTAAATGATGACTGATATTTGGATTATTTGCTGTATACTTGGAATCTTAATTGTTATGTTTTGCTTTAAAATCATGTGATTATCCATTCAGAGCACCATTATGTGTTGTTCCCCTACATTTCTTAATGCACCAGTGTTGTAAGTGTACTCAGACAGAAAATGTTGACCATTGAAGTATAAACCGTTTTAACCCAGTGGTTATGGTTAAGTAAGTGAAAGTTATCAAAGAGCCAGAGGCACTGATAGACTGACTTATTGATTAACATGAAATTGGAATTATGGAGACTGTCACACAGTTTTGAGTGGGGACTTACATTGGGTTCATTCCAACAAATCAAGCTGGTATATTTATTCAGTAGTTGTTGCACATCAAAATTGATATATCATAATACAGTCGAGACTGTCTGAGTGACCCTTTGAAATAAACGACTCTCTGTCTTATCCGACTTAGTTTAAGTCCACCCAACGTATTTCCCTATATAAATGGTCTGAATTAAACGACTCCCTGTCTTATGTGACAAGCGACCCTAATTACCTGTTCCCAATGCGCTGTTTTGTCGGTATTTAGCGACTTTCACACCTTTTAAATCTCTTTAATCGTACGACACGGAGGCAGCCATCTTGTTTATCCATGGTTGTTTTGCGGATGTTCAATTGCACAACAGGTGGAAATGTTCTTCTGCTTCCATAAGTCAGTTGCAATCCAGCAATTATTTTCACACCTTTAGTATCTACATGCATTTGCATTGTTACCTTGTTGAAGCTTATAGTTTGAGTAATAATCTGAAACTACAGACACCTTCTAGTTTTGTTGTTGTTTTTTTTTTCCCACAAGTTTCTTAACAAAGGGTATTTAAAGTACACAATTATCATGAACCAAACAGCTCTGTCGAAAATGAAACTAAGTTGTCAAAATTTCGTCTAAATGCATTGGCAACAATAAACTAACTCTTCATTTATGGGAAGGCACAGTAATGACGATTAAAACATCGCATTTGTTTGTATGTAGTCAATTACTTATTATTGTATACACACATCCCTGGAAAAAGAGAACAATGATTTTGTAAGCACCATGATAGAAATCACAAATAGATATTAATTTTCAGGCTAGTATGTATGATCAGGTTTTAATATCAATTTTATGTATGAAACATATATTGTGTACTCTACAATTAGACTTTACCAATTTACGGCTTCTCTAGTGGGTTGGGTAAAGTTTGGGAAAATACAAAAAAAAAAATCTCATGTATTGTGCGCACCCCTTTCTTCAGAAACAAAATATAAGTAAACATTATGCAATAAACAGAAAATAATCTGTATAAATTCATCTATACATGTAACAGATTTTGTTGAATATCAATGTATTAAATATAGAACTCTACATGTATATCTCTGTTTTTAACTCACTCAGCTATGTAAAGAACTCAGGTTCAATAAAAAGTTGTTTAAATTTTTGAGACTGTTTTTGTGTCGCCTGCATAGCATGGCAGACACATAGGGATCACTTTGTCCGTCGTCGTCGGCGTCGTCGTCGGCGTCGTCGTCGTCGGCGTCACACTTTCTTGTCCGGAGCATAACTCGAAAAGTATTTGAGGTATCACCTTGAAACTTAAAACATGGATAGATCACATTTTGAATTTTATTTTTGTCCGGACCATAACTCAAAAAGTATTTGAGGTATCACCTTGAAACTTAAAACATGGATAGATCACATTGAGGTGGAGTGCAGTGCACAAGAATGATAACTCTGACTTTAATATTTTCTGAGTTATTGCCCTTTGTTGATTTTAGTTATTTTTGTCCGGCCATAACTCAAAAAGTATTTGAGGTCACTTAAACTTTATAGATAGATAGATCCATTGAAGAGGAGTGCAGTTCACATAAATGATAACTCTCACTTTCTTTTCTCCTGAGTTATTGCCCTTTGTTGATACTCAGACTTCATTTTTGTCTGGAACATAACACGAAAAGTATTTGAGGTATTACTTTGAAACCTCACAGGTGGAAAGATCTCATGGAGTGCATTGTGCAAGAATGATAACTGTTGTATTTTTGGAGTTATTTCCCTTTGTTTATTTTTTTGGATTTAATTCTTGTGTGGTGCATAACTTGTAAAGTATTTGAAGTGTTGCCTTAAACATTTATAGTAGATAGATCTCATTGGTCTGAGTGCAGTACACAAGAATGATAACTCAATAATGATAATGATGACTACAAACTTGCAAAATATATATATAATTAACGTCATAAGTGCTTAATGACATCATAATTTTTCTTACAGTTAATGTTTTGAATTCATAGTCATTCTGACACTCCTCTGATGAAGACTGTATAGTCGAAAGTGCTCGGGAAAATTTTACATATGGCCTGTTTGATATATATATATATATGTGTGTGTGTGTGATTTGGTGTTATTTTGTACCTCACAAAATAGATTATGCTTTATCAATAATTTGTCAAAAGATCGATTTTCTAGTCAATTCTTTCATCAAACATGCTTAAATGCAGGCGACACAAGTGTTCCGAGGAACACCCACATCTAGTTAAAGACTCCCTGTCACATGTGACCTTTTCTTGGAAGTCCCATTGAAGGTCACATATGACAGTCTCGACTGTATGTGCAATATATTTTGGCATTGATTATCATCCTCATCAATAAAAACTTTAATTGCACATTTATTGTCATATCATTAATGATTGTAATTAAATAAATAGAAGTATACAAATATATAATAATATTGATCACTTCCATCACAATTAGGGCATTTATTGTACATATAGCATGAGAAGGCTTGTTATGAAAAACCTCCCTAATTTGGAATCTAGACTCTTTAGCTGTTCCTAAGGATGTCTGGATTAGAGAGCCACTGTACCTAGGTCTTGTCTAGCAATGCCAGGATACAGGCTGGAACGCCTGGGTCTGCCCTGTTGAGGTCGGATGGAGAGGGGTACCAGCCCCTTCACTGCAGGAAATGCTGCAAAAACTTTGCTAGGAATTTGGTTGTAACAAAAATGTCTTAGGCTGCAGAAAATATTTCCAGCAAGCTGTGGCATAGATGAGATACCAGTAACTGGAAGTCATGCTCTAATGGGTAGTGATTTCCCACCACTCTGAGCTTGTACAGTGGTACAACAGGTGAAACATGGGATACAGAAGTGCCCCCCCCCCCCCTCCCTCTCCGATGACATATGTGGAAAGCAGTGAACTTGTATCAATAGCATTTGAATTTCCACATTTTCATTGTTCGTCTGGGAGCGGGAGATTGTGGGTTTGATTCCCAGCCGCAAAACACCAAAGTGGTAAAAAATGGTCCTGGTATAGCTCCCTTGCTTGGCACTCAGCATATAAGGGTAGTTGCAGACTGGTTGGCTCTGTGTCAGGATAATGTGACTGGGTGTGGTATCATGCCACATGTCTATGGAGTGATACTGCAGTGTGGCAGTACTATATCTGTCTCAAGTACACATCGTCTCCAAATGACTGAAATACTGTCAGTAGGACGTTAAATCCAACAAACAAACATTGATTGTTTTCTGTAGAATTAAAGAAGGGGCAAGCAAGAACATCAGGTCTCAGCTGACTTTGATTGAAGTTTTAGAGTCACATATGTTCACAAACATTGAACCTGGAAATGTTGTTTAACATGAAAAACCAAAAGGTTATGAAAAGAAAGATTAGTTTTGAAAGTTTTATTTAACCCTTTCCCTCATAGAGGAAACCATGAAAAGACTTATGCGAACAGCATAAAACCAGATCAGCCTGCGAGTAACTCGCAGGCTGATCAGGTTTTATGCTGTTCGCTGCTCCTTAGTGGTCTGGAAATGAGGATTTTGTAATTAAATTTGGTAAGGTTTAACTGTGGTTTTCTGCAGATCAGGCTTTATATGGTACCTATTGAGTGCGCCAAAATGACTCTATATGAGGGAAAGGGTTAAATTCTTGTGTATTAAACAAACCATAAAAGCAAAATTATAAACAGACAAGGTTGGGCAGGGGATTAAAAAGGAGTGACCTTTTTCACAGGTGACCTTTATTTATAGTGTCAGTTACAATATATCTTTTGTACATGTATTAGTATATATTAGATTAACAGATTATTGCTTCCTTTTTATTCACTATTATGTTCCTTGAAGTGTGTGTATGTGTGTATTTTAAAAACATAAAAGTACTCATTCAATCTTCCTTCCTTTATCTGACCTATAAAAGAAAAATGAGTGATCTTCATTTGAGCTGCTCATTCAACCTGCACAGGCTTTTTTTCTCCGTTTTTGATACTTCCTATTCATTATAACTGTTATTAAGTTTTTTTTTCAATGGAAATTCATACTTAAGAACAAAATGGGTTGTGCAGTTCAGCTGCAGCCATTATTGTCAGTTGACCTTTATTCAGGTTACTGTTGATACAAGTTGGAAAAACTAGGATGAGAGAAAAGGGACAGGACTAGTAGAATTGTTCGGTTTAAGGATAAGTTATCTTAATTTTTAATTGAGGCCTGCAACCTTTAGCAAAAGACTCCTGTTTTCCAGGGCAGCTCTTATATGATACATGTATATGGTTGGAATGAACTTTTTTTTATGCTCACCGAAGGTGACGCATATAGTCGCCGCTTCGTCCGTCCGTCCTTTCATCCGTCACACTTTCCTTGTCCGGACTATTTCTCAGGAATTAACGGCTTGTATTCAACGAAACTTTATGGGAAGCTTTATTACCAAGAGGAGATGCACATATCGTCAGCATGACCCGATTCCTAAATTTTTCAAAGAGTTATGGCCCATTGACTTTTAGGCCTATAGTACATATTGCATGATTCTTGTCCGGGCTATTTCTCAGGAACTAATGGCTTGAATTCAACGAAACTTTATGGGAAGCTTTATTACCAAGAGGAGATGCGCATATCGTCAGCATGACCCGATTCCTAAATTTTTCACAGTTAAGGCCCCTTGACTTTTTGGCCTATAGTTCATATTGCATGATTCTTGTCCGGGCTATTTCTCAGGAACTAATGGCTTGAATTCAACGAAACTGTATGGGAAGCTTTATCACCAAGAGTAGATACGCATTATCGTCGACGTGACCTGGTTCCTCAATTTTTAAGAGAGTTATGGCCCCTACTACCATGTTGTTGACTAATATTCATGTCATTTGCCTAATTTAACAGGAGATATCATTTAAACAAAACCCCACAAAATTCAATATGCTAGTAATGTCAATCATAATCATGTCAGCTAATTGTTGTTTAGGCCATTATACATTATTTCAAATATCCAGTCATATGTCAAGAGTGTTGGTTAACCTCTTTGATATGAGACTTAATTTTTAGTAGTATAAAAACTTAAAAAAAATCAATGAAAGATCTGATGAGTAACACGTATTATCATATCAAATAGTCAACTGTTACTAAGTCTCCAAATTAGAGTTGGTAAAACATCTCATCTGATGAGGAGAATAGATATGATTTAGGAATGGGGATTTCAACATATCCTCCCACCCATTGACCAAGGCCTTATTTGTAACAATGACGTTCTTCGGGGAGCATCTGTCAGTTCTACTGACTTTCTTGTTTCAAATCTTTATTAAGGAATCCAGTTACCCAGAATCCATGTTATTTCCATTATGAAACATTCATATCCAGGTCAGGGGTGTCACAAATTTAAGATTGTCAAATCTTGAAAATGAAAGAAAAGTTGTTCCAATATTTTACTCGATCACCCTGCACTGATAGTTACACACCATGCTGGACAAGCAAGTGGAATTTTACACTTCACAGTCAAGGAAGCATTAAGTTTTCAAGATCTGTATTTATCGATCTTTCATTGTGCATTTGAAGGGAGATCAGCTGACTTATACAATAGGACATGTGTATGAGGAAACACATGTATGCCACTATTCTTTTATTTAACTAGAGTGTGCCAGTATTCAGTTAAGTGGCGATGTAGAACAACTTTGAATTTAGATAGATGTTTTCCAATTTGTTCCCCATGAATTTCGAGCTAATTAGTTTACACCAGAGGGGACAATAGGTTTGCCCTCCCCATCTGTCCATCTGGATTTCCGGAAATATGGATCCCGCGATAACTTATAATATGTTTAAGATAATATTTTGAAAATTGGCATATGAATAGATGGCGGTATGGAGATTCTGCACGTCACTGTTGGTTTTTTTTGGACCAAAATTCTGGTTACTATGGTAATGCAAAAATTATGCACCTCATCGGTAGGGGACTCATGTGTTGCCTGCAACACCATTTACTTGTTGAATTTGGATTGGTTTCTCATGAATTTTCAGGTTTTGAATTTAAGGGTGTATTTCACAATAGTGCCATTTTACTATATAGACAAAGAAGGAAAACCAAAACTAGTGAACAGAATTTTTATAAACTTGGAATGATTATAGAGAATCACTCTAGAAACAAATGTATGGGATAAAAAATGGTGTCTCTGTGCTACTCTTTGAGTTATCTGCCCATGAAAGTGAGTTTTTAGATTTTTTTCTGTCATTTACATTTTCAAAGTGTTGCCTTTTTATGGCAAATTATATTAAGACAAATTCATAGACGGTGAAAAAGAACCAAGACTATAGAATGATTCAGTGTACTTACAAAAAAAAAGATAATTCAAGTCAGAATATAATGCAAGCTATAATAAGGTTAACTAAGGACATTTAGATTATAATAAGGTTGGTGTTGAATCCAGGACATTCAGGTTATATAATAAGGTTAAACAAGGGCATTCAGGTTAATATGGGATTTTAGGATTGAAAACATGGTCATTCAAGTTCAAGGTTGATTAGGCTGAAACAAGGGCATTCATGTTAAAATTTGTTTAAAGGCGTGAAATAAGGACATTTTAGTGAAAGTAGGATACGAGTTGAAAACATGGTCATTAAAATTATTATTGGTTTTATAGGGTTAAACAAGGCCATTCCTTTTAAACTAGTACATTCTGGATCAAAATGGCTCAAATTACGAAATTACAGATTATGCAAGAACTTAGTATTATATAAATACTTTATATAGGAATTAAGTTATAACTGATTTGTTTTCTGTGACACATGTAATCTCTTACTTTTATATTAATTGTACAAAGTTGCCTTAATGACAAAACCAGATGGCTGAGCGATTATTCATAAATGTATTCTCTGGTGTTGTGCACAGAAAAAAAAAACTGTCTGCAGTTCACATTGCCTGCAGTACACATTTACATAGAATCTGTACCAGAGAATTCGGTTACCAGAGAATTCGGTTAAGCCCACATGTACAAGGTTTTTAGCTTTTAGTCTAGCCACTAGGCAGGTAAAGCTAGTATCTGAGCAGGACATATTTCCATACAACAACCCTTTTAAAAAGCCTAGTAAGACTTAAATTCTAAGCTCTTTGCTTTATACAGACTCATTTTGATGCATTGGCAAACAGGTGAGGCCCACCGGATCAGGGTCTCCTCCTTTTGCTAGCTTAGATTATACACAGTCTAAATGGCATAGAAAATCCATCAATATTTATTGAGACATGAAGTTATATAATTATGTAGATGAATATTTTTTAAATAAAGGGTTAAATTATGTAGTTCTAAATGCCAGTGACTTTCCACCATTCCTATTTTATGAAATATTAAAGTTGACATGAATAATTACCAAAGTAATGAAAAATAATTGTTAATAAATACATTAAGTATTTTTATAAGAGAAACAAGACTGATGAAATTCATCACTAAGTATTTAAGTATTACTTAGCATTAAGCATGGTTTGCTGAATTTTTTTTTTGTCTAAACAACATCATAATTTCTTTAATGCAAAAAGTGTAATCTTTAACAGATAATTTGTGGCTAGCTCTACATTCATACAATGAGTGAAGTTTTAGTTTGTTGTGAAATTATCTTTAATGTAATTATTTCAATTACTAGACAAGTATCCAGTCAAATCTGATTCAGTGGGGCCATGTACCCAAGGTTAAGAACTACTTTAAGATAGAAATCATTCATATCAAAAATTATTTCTCTTATATATTTCTATGGATTGTCAGCTATCTGGATTGTTCTTGTGAGCAGAGTGCACCACAGAATCAGTGGCATAATTTATCTTTGGTCTGACTAGGCCAGAATTTCCCCACCATCAATACAATCTACATGACGGGGGGGGGGGGGGGGGGGTTGACTGGTCCAGAATTTCCCTATCATCTGGCACAATATATTGGATAGGGGGGAAAAAGCTGACTAGTCCAGAATTTTCCCACCATCAATACAATCTAAATGACTGGGGGGAAGAAACTGACTAGGCCAGAATTTCCCCACCATCACGCACAATATATTGAATAGGGGGGAAAAATCTGACCAGTCAGTTTCTTCCCTGGGGAAAAACCTGACCAGTCAGTTTCTTCCTCGGGGAAAAACCTGACCAGTCAGTTTTTTCCCCGGGGAAGAAACTGACTGGGGAAAAACTTGACTTTTACACCGGCATGGGCAAGCAAGCTACCACTTAAGAAAACCCCTGCATTTATTCACAGTAATTATTTTGGGGCTACAAAAACTGACAGGTTTTTCTTTTCTTTGGAAAGGGGTTGGGGTGTTTGAAAAAAAGGATTTAAATATTGCATAGGCAGCAGTATTTGGTAAACTGGCCACATTTGCATGTTTGGCCTTCTATATTATAACACACAACTTTGTTCTTCCAGGAAATTACACAGAATTAGTAAACAATTTATTGTCCCATTTTCACTTGACTAGTACTGTTTTGTTTTTTAACATAGAGTTTAGTTATGTACTCACACATCCAATTTGTCATTGTTTCTGATACAATGATTTTATCACCAGTCCCAGTGGTTAGAGCTTCGCCCTGGAATCAAGATGTCATGGGTTACGATCCCCAGTTGGGACATGCCAAAATCGTAAGAAATGGTACTGGTATAGCTCCCTTGCTTGGCCCTCAGCATATAAGGGTAGTTGATGGTCTGGTTGGTCCGGTGTCAGGATAATGTGACTGGGTGCGGTATTATGCCACATGTCTACGGTGTGATACTGCAGTGTGGCAGCGTTATATCTGTCTTGAGTAGACATCATCTCTAAATGACTGAAATACTGATGGCAGGACGTTAAATCCAGTAATAATCCAATGCAAACAAACAATTATTTTATCAGTTATTAATTCATCAGTATCATCTATGACACCAGCAGTGTTCAGCACAAAGACACATTTCATGTGAATTTATCCATGAAGAAGCAGAAAGATTTCTCAGTGCAGTCACTACATCAGTTTTACAACGCTTTTATCAGTTGAACACTTGAGAGTGTGATATAGAAAAAAATATTTTTCCTATCCGCAAGTCACTGAGGCATGATCTGAATTATAGGAACTGAACTTTATTTCATATAAATTCATTTTAATAAGCTAGATATTATAAGAAATTTGCATTTTATTTCAGTCAGAATGATGTTTGTTAGAGGGTGAAAGATACAAGTGAATGATCATGCTGTGCATGTCTCAGCATTTATCAATTGACTCAGTTAGAACTACTTTGATAGGTGGAAAATTGATTCATGCATGGACTACTTCAGATTTTTGGCAGGAAATGGTTTTGATAGCTTTTTGGCCACCTGGCCATTGGATAGTCCTAAATTTCACAGTGCAGTTATTCAAGATTTTAGACTGTATACTGCTAGTACCCATAGACTGTTAATGTTCATGTATGTACCTGAAAGATTGTTAAGTAATTAGATTAAAATTTGAAATTATTTTCAGCTGGAGCTGACAACTAGATAAACCCTGTCTGTGATACTGAATCACATGTGTCACAGATTGTTGATTAGAGTACTAACAACTGCATCGCATTAAGTGAATGTAGACGGCTCCCACTTTATATCAAATACTTAGTGAGCACTGTGGTCCAGTGGTAACGTATCTGATTACTGATCCAAAGGTTGTGGGTTCTAACCCCGTTGGAGGCAAGAATTCTTGATGACCTTCCCAGGCACAAAGTACTGGTCCAACCCAGGAACCGTTGAGAGGGATTAGTATAAATTGTAAGATCTTGTTTTCCAATCGACGTAAAATAAATAAGTTTAAACTAAATATCAAATATTTAACAAAAAGATACTGGTGCACCTTAATCCAGATGCCACAGCACAGATTTCCCTGTAATTGTTATCTAATGTTAAAATCATTTGGTGATGTTAACAGATATTGCTGAGCCACTAAAATAAAGAATGTTTCATTTAAGTTCATCATTTGGTTATGTATGGATTACACAGGATGTTGGTGATAAAAATTTGTTTCTCATTTCAAGCAATGGATTAAAGATTGTTACGCTCAGAAGTGGCGTGAAGACATTACAACTTCAAGTTGTCTTCATCATTATGAATATTTTAAAACCCAATTGAATCCCGAATGTTACATTGTTAAAGCATAAAAATTGTTAGAATTTATATATGAATAATGAAGAGGTTTGAAATAATTTGCTGAATAAACATTTTTACTTGTACTTGATTCACACATTTCTACATTCAACCTCAGGTACATTCATATAAACCGTCACTCTCAGACACACTTGGATGAGCATTTAGCCATTGTAAAATACATGTTTATTCTAGAAGTTGAATTCCCGCTTAAGATCATAATCACCTTATGCTAACTAGTTAAAACTGATTTCATTTCATGGGATTTTTTATTTGCTTACACTAATCCCTATTGACCTATTGTACCAGGTAGGACCAGTACTTTCAGCCTGTGGAGATCATGAGGGTCTTGGTCCCAGTAAGATTCAAAAACACTCTCTCTGGATCTGCGGTCATGTATGCTACCTTTGGACTACAGCTTCCTACAAACTGTCAGAAATTTTCCAAAATGCAGCCTCTATAAATCCATATCTATTGATAAGTACATTTTTAATTCAGAATATTGATCAAGTTTACTACTGATTTTCACTGATCTCATTAACAGAGTCAAACTCTTCCAGAGTGAGAGCAGTCATTAAAATTTCGGCATCAGCTTGAATCCCTAAAAAAAGATTTTATCAAAGTTTGGGTTGTGCTTATTTTTACCATACCCAGGCTTGCAGACAAGCAGTCTCAGTGCTCACTTTTAACATTCTTACAGGCTGTTAATGCTAACTTTAACCATTATCAGACTTCCAAACTAACAGTACTAACTTTAACCAGTCTCAGGCTTTCAGATTTGCAGTGTTATTACTCAGACTTGCAGGCTCTTGCTGCTAACTTTGACCATTCTCAGGCTTATAGGCTCACACTGCTAATTTTGGCCAGTCTCAGGCTTATAGGCTCACACTGCTAACTTTGACCATTCTCAGGCTTATAGGCTCACACTGCTAATTTTGACCATTCTCAGGCTTATAGGCTCACACTGCTAATTTTGGCCAGTCTCAGGCTTATAGGCTCACACTGCTAATTTTGGCCAGTCTCAGGCTTATAGGCTCACACTGCTAATTTTGGCCAGTCTCAGGCTTATAGGCTCACACTGCTAATTTTGGCCAGTCTCAGGCTTATAGGCTCACACTGCTAATTTTGGCCAGTCTCAGGCTTATAGGCTCACACTGCTAATTTTGGCCAGTCTCAGGCTTATAGGCTCACACTGCTAATTTTGGCCAGTCTCAGGCTTATAGGCTCATACTGCTAATTTTGGCCAGTCTCAGGCTTATACACATGTCAGGCTTGCAGGTTTTTGTCCATTTTAATATTTACTTCTGGTTTTATTTTGATTTAAACCAGTCTCAAGATTGTGCTAATTTCAACCAGTTTTAAGCTTATGCCAATTTATACTGGTCTACTATATGTACTTATTTCACCAAGTCTCAGTTTGTGGGTTAGTTTGACCTAGATGTGTGCAGACCAGAATGAAATACACAAGTTATAAATCATCATGAGTTACAGTCGATTAGTTACAGAACTGGATCTTTCCTCATCAAACAGGTTATTCACGTTTTTGTGTAGTTGAGTTTAAACTGTTTTATTTTACATGGTGTGGGGAACAAGTTCTTACTACTTACACAAATTCCTCTGGATAGTTCCTAGGATGGACCAGTACTTATCATGATGATAAGTGTGCTCCCTGTATACACTTTAGTGTACTCATGCCCTTTATTTAAGGTATGAAAAACTGCCCAAAATTTTGTTTATTTATACAATAATTTGGTGCTCAGATTCTACTCAGTCTAAATGGCAGAGAGAAAAAACCTGTCTTTCATACACTATTATAAGTTATTACTTATGTGAAAAAAAATGTTCACCAAGTCATAAATTTGTTCAGATATTCATGAGATTACTGGTTAAGGAAAAGTCTAACCTTAGAGTGCCTTTTATATACAATACAGTAAAACCTCGCTATTAAGACCACTATCAATATCAGCAAAGAGTGGTCTTCAAATGATTTTTACCAAGATAGTCAGAACAAGACCTAAAACTATTGATTCCAAACATGAGAGGTCTTAATAGCTAGGTGGTCTCAATTCCAAGGAGGTTGTAAAGGGAGGATTAAGTTATACTGTACATATCAGTGTTACACTGAAAATAACCCAGCCCATAAAAAATATATCCTTAAATGTACTAATTCAAAAATCATTATCTCAATACACATGTTATTTATTTACTTGGAATTTATGAATGCTAATTTCAAAGAACACTCAATCTTAATTGAAAATATCCTTAAACATGCTTAAATTAGATTAGATTATTGGAAATAGATGAATGTGAACTACGAACATATCCTGTTTGAAGATACTCAAACGGGAACAGTTACTCACATCAAAGTAAAATTAGGGCTTCACTACATTAACCTTTGTTGCATTTCCCTGTAATTTGATTAATGATTTACATATTAAACTTCAAATTATCCTTTAATTTGGAATGCATGTCTCTGTGATTTCTTTTTAATTATTGAATTTTTTTCTTTTGAAAAATATCTTAAGACTCTACTGTTATTTTCTCGAAATTCTCTGTTGCGAGTGTTTTTTTCTAAACCCAAGTATACGACAGTATAAAAACTGGTTGAGGGCCATAATTGTAAGACTTCAGCAGCCAATTTAACCCTTTCCCTCATATAGACTCATTTTGACACACTCAGTAGGTACCACACAAAGCCTGATCTGCAGAAAACCACAGTTAAACCTTACCAAATTTAATTACAAAATCCTCATTTCCAGACCACTGAGGAGCAGCGAACAGCATAAAACCTGATCAGCCTGCGAGTTACTGGCAGGCTGTTCTGGTTGTATGCTGTTCGCATAGGTCTTTTCATGGTGTCCTCTATGAGGGAAAGGGTTAAGATATTTAACTGTATCACTTTTCACCCAGTGGTATATCCTAATCCAGGTAGTGTGATTTTGCATCAATATGACTGGAATATGTTATAAAAAGCCGTTTTTATCACAACAGTCAACTCTAAAAATGTGCCATTTTTATTCTAGATATTTTTTATGTCCCCCTTCGAAGAAGAGGGGGTATATTGCTTTGCTCATGTCGGTCTGTCGGTCTGTCGGTAGACCAGACCTTGTCCAAGTGATAACTTAAGTTCTATTTGACCTTTAAGTCTCAAACTTCATGTGGTTGTTGCTCATGATTAGTAGATGACCCCTATCAATTTTGGTGTCAATACCTCAAAGGTCAAGGTCACAAGGTTGCATTTGTATATATGTTTGATGACTTGGCCTTGTTAACATTGTGTTGAGGAAGCATTGTCCAACTGATAACTCTAAGTATCTCTTTTGCAATTGTTGATTATAAGTAATAGAAAACCCCTTTTGATTTTGGGGTATGTACCTCAATGGTCAAGGTCATAAGGCTATAAGTTGAATTATCACAAACACTGTTTAAGTAAGTAAACAGTTTGTGACCATTCCACGTTATGAAGTCAAACATAATGCATATAATATAGCTAAATAAATAATATGGCATATGAGGGGGGCATATATGTTTTACAAACATTTCTTGTTTCTTTTACTGTTATTTTGGTATAGAAACATCTATTTTAAGCATGAACAAAATACCAATGCAATTTATTAAGCATAACAGCATCTTGATTTACATAGTGTGGGCATTGTCGTAAGATTAAAATAGAGTTGCAAAAAACGTGTCACAACATTTTTGAGGTCATATGACCTTTGCCCTCTACTCGAGTTTAACCCTGCCCAAATGTTGATTTAATGAGTTAGGTAAAGAATTATAGCTATTTCATGCAAATCCCAGTTCTTTGATTTTTTATGGCACTGAGTCATATTAATTGAAAACTGAAAGAGGTTATCAAAATCTGGGGTTATACATTGTATCTTCAAGTGACCCTCTATACTTGCTTAAACCTGTCACCATTTATTATAAGTAACATAGGATAATGGAATGCTACCATATTCACATGATAACTACATACTCTGAAATACATGTAGAAGAACAATATCTCAACGTAAGACCCCTTTGTTCTTCAACTGACCTAAAAACCAATTTATAAAGAAACTCCTGTACACATCATGAAATTGTGTAGCAGCTGCACACCATGATGTATACATACACTGAGATTTGTAAGGAATTAAATTGAACTATGGTTTAAGATAATATATTATGCAAATTCAAAAGCTTCTAAAGTGCCCCTTGTACCTGTATGTAAATACATTTGTTCATGCAGTATTTCTCAATCAGGATTGAGAGCTGTTGTAAAGCAGTAAAAGTCTGTCATGTTCACTATCATTCTTATGTTTACTTTTTTTAACACAAACCAGGTCCCTTATTCATCAGTTTCCTAAGTCTATATTTCAGACACAGACTCAAGTAGTAAAAATTTCTAATTTCATAGTTATGTGACTATGAATAAATTTGATGTTGGAGGTTAATGACTCACGACTCGGATCTCTAGACTAAAGGTTTAAAAATGGGATCTTAACTTTTAGTCATGATGCATTAAAAATATACATATAATTTTGTGCATATATCTGTTTACTTGTTTTTTAAAAATTATAGACTTTGTAAATCATCTTAAAGTTTTGTGGTCCAGTGAAAGTTAAGTTTGCTGAGGACCTAAAGGTTGTAGGTTCAAGCTGTTTAAGTGAAGAATCCTTAATGACCTTCCCAGGCTCAAAGCACTGGTCCAACCCAGGATGTACTGAGAAAGATTACCACTAGTAACTACTAGTTAAAACTTGCTTCTGAATTTACATGTAAGAAATAAAATCTTGTAACAATATAATGATGTAAGTTGATGTCAGAATATAGGACTCTAGTTATGTAATTTGTTTCAGGTACTATGGTGGGAATGAATTCATTGACCAGGTTGAGGTCCTCTGCCAGAAGCGGTCACTACAAACAATGAGACTTGACTCAGAGAAGTGGGGCGTCAACGTTCAGCCCTATTCGGGCTCTCCAGCAAATTTCGAAGTATTTTGTGGACTCCTGAAACCTCACGACAGGATCATGGGTCTTGACCTTCCAGACGGTGGCCAGTAAGTTATTCTCGTTAATGCTGTTTGAAAATTCAATCTAACCTATGTTAATGTCATCTGAATAACAACCAATCTGTGAACATTGACCGGTGTCTGTAATCTCAGCACTGAATTTATAGAGAATCTTCGAATAATAGCCACATCCTGATAAAGACCAAATGAAGGACAGAAGTAAGTAATGGGAAAACATCTGAAAATGGAAAGAGAGATAGAGTAAGAGAAGATATAGGCCTGAAGGTTTGTGTTGTGTCTGAAGTTTTGTGTTGTTCTTTCAGGGCATACCAGGGGATTTGTAGGTGTCTTCCCTTTTGAAAAAGTCTTAAAATTCTTGAGTTTTTTCCCCAAAATTGCTACTTACCGTAAGAAATTTTTTTTCTCCAAAACTCAAGGTAATGGTGATTTGATTTCACAAATAATGGTAATAAGGCCCCTTTTCAATAATAGAAAATATTTTACAATATTATATATTATATTCAATAATATACAATATTCATGTATAAACTCAATTTTGTCGAAATCAGTTATAGTTATATAAGCTCAGATTAAAAAGAAAAAATCTAATATGAAAATAGGTATCTTGGAGACACCTCTTTAGAACTGAAAGAAATGAATCATGTATGTCATGTCACAGAGACCTGATGCCAAGACCTTTCAACTCCTAGCTACTTAATCTTTGCATTATACTCTTATTACAAAAAAAATAATGGCTTAATTACTTATAAGCCTCTTTACATGATTAAACTTATGTTATCATATAACTAATAGTGACAGTTTTGATACAAATGAAACAAACATTTTCTTTCATTGAAAATACTCATAATATTCAATCATCCTGTATAATTCTTACACAATAAAAATAAAAAAAAATAAAGCTGTTGTCAGACTCCTGTTTTATAAATCCAGTATAAGAAAACTTAAGATTTAACCAGTTTTCAGGGAATCAAAAAAAACCCCCAAAAAACCATTAATTGTAACAAAATTATACCCAGCCCATAAGTTGTTCATTTTAATTTTTTTGGAACTAGAATGTGCTCTTAATATAGAGTCGTACAAATGCTGACCTTATGTAAAACATGACCAGTTTTGCCCATAAACTAAAGTGGTTTTCAGTTTATACATCTATATGTTATAAGTACAAACATACTCACCCAATACTTCTCCAGAATATTTATTCTCTCATCCCTCTCCAGAGCTGAGAGATTACAAACTTCACGCTAGTGTTATAGGCCCTTTTCACTAATTTTTGTACCTAAAATAAAAAAATTGTAAATTAACAGATGTAGCATAGTATTTTTCCTGAGATTTTCTCTATTATTAAAGTATTGAGTTTGTGTAATGCAATGCATTTTTTGATAAATTAATATGTTTAATTGTGCAAATAAGACATTAATAGATACTTTATAGAACAAATTTTTTACAATAAGATAATTGTTTGTACAAAGTATTGTGAAACGGGCACTTGGCTTTGAATGAATCTTTTTATGTGTTGTGTTTTTCAGTCTCACCCATGGCTTCATGACTGATACCAAGAGGATCTCAGCTACATCTATTTTCTTCGAGTCAATGCCATACAGACTGAACGTAAGGCCTGTTTTTCTTTCATTTTGACACATCACAAGTAAAAGTTATGTATTTGTAACTGTTATAATATTACATTAAATATCAATTTCCCCCCATAAATTGTGAATAAATCTGGAAACATGAAAATTGGCAGAAGGGGAGGAGCACTGTTGTTCATAAGATAGTGAATATTGCAGCAAATTTATGGGATGTCAGCAGTATCAACTAGAATTGTTCTGCCCAGCCTTCAAAAACTTTGGGCCACAGGGTCCATTGAGCCAAGAAAATGTGGGCCATTCTCAAATTTTATGGGCCATATCAACTAAGGGCCTTTTTTAGTAACTTTTTTTTTTTTGCTTGTTTTTCAATTTCTACACACGTGTAGTCATAGAGCGATTTCTTATGTTTTAAACAGTTTAAATACCATAGAGTTTGATATTTCACAGTATCCTAACCATGTAAATTCATTTAACCACCTTTTTTGAAAGAATCTGGCTTCCTTTTCCTTCCTTTTATCTCTGATAACTGGGACTGTCGCCGTTTTCTTTTCGTCTGTGTCTGATGCAGTTTAATTTTTCTTATGCCGTCTGCCATTTTGGAAAGATGCGCTAAAGCCAAGCGCCATAGGATACTGATTGGCTAAACCCCAATTAAAAGAACAATCTGAACTCTCTAGAAAGACAGACGCTTTGTATAACTAAATGTAAACAAAATGACGGGCAAGTTTGGGCAACGCAAATTTATGAATTCAAATGTTTTATTTCGTGATCAGATCGGCTCACAATTTTAGTGCGCCAAATTGCCCATCTGTGGGGATATTTATGCACCATTGCATTTCTTTAGCGCCAATGGTGCAAGGGCGTGGCCTGGGCAGAACACTGAACTAGATATTTGCTTTGATGATTTATTTGTCCTTAATGTATATTGTCCACATACTTTTTATTAGCTCACCTGAGCACAACATGATGAGCTATTAGGATTACCCTGTGTCTGGTGTCCATCTGTATGTCGTCAACAATTTCCGTTATACATCTCCTAAACCTCTGACTGGAATTTTAGCAAACTTCGCAGGATCGATCCTTATGAGGTCCTCTTACAAATTGTTCAAACTGTTTTAATTGGTTGAAAAAGAAAGTCAAGGAGATAAAAAGGAAAAACTAGAAAATGTTTCTTGCCAGAACCACAAAGATTTTATGTGTTTAACATGGCCCAGTAAACCTCTACCAAGTTTATTCAATCACTTGATTTTATATAGACTTAAATAGGGCTATGACCTTCAAAATTTGACCACAGGTACAGTTTTTGAGTTTAATTTAAATTATCTTGCTGTACTTCTGCATAGATTATGTATTCAGTATGACTATGCTATAAAAAGCAGATAAGGCAATATTTCTCAGGTGAGCAATTTCAGGGCCATCTTGGCCCTTGTTTTCTTTACATTGAGAGTATGAAACATACATGTTTGCTACATTTACAAAGAGAGAGAGAGAGAGAGTAAAGAGAGTAAAGAAAGAGAGATTGAAAGAATCTCACTGTTATTTTGAAGATGAATGATATATTTTAATAATGCATTTATGAACAAGACTTGTCAACAAATACACCCAGAATATCACATTACATTCATATGCTGCATACCTAATCCTCTCCAGCATGTACATGTTCAATTGTACAAAGTATTCATCTCCATGTGCTTATCTGAACAGCCACTCACCAAGTTTAATTCATAGACACATACACTGGGACATAACAAGGCCATGTTCAGTTGAAAAATAAGTCAACAAATTTCTAGACCCAGCTCTGCTCAGTTGAATGAGTATTTAATTAAAATAGAATTTTGAAAATTGAACGGTTATAATTTGCGACAGTATCTGCCAGTAATTAATTAAACAGACATTCATTTATGAATGCATGCTCTCATGTTTCATACTTGAGTCCCACATGATAGATGAGAAATTTAAAAGTCCTATGTCTAAATCTTCTCCAAGCAACAAACTGCTATGAACCCTGTATCTCATTAATAATCATATGCAAATTTATGGCTTGATGACTAGTAGTTAATTTGATTTTATATAGTAAATAGAACATTGGTTTTGTTTTTGCCATGCAGACAGTGTAGAATCTAAGCTACGGTTATGTATAAGCAAGACGGAGTCAACCCTGATCAGATCAGGATTTTTTTCCCTTCTTTATCAGGGGCCATTATAGCCGCCTTCCCTATGAAAAATTCTTTAAATTCATGCAGTTTTCCCCAAATTTGCATCCTACTCCACGATTTTTCTTTTCTGAATGAAAAAAATGGTGATATCTTCCCAAATATATGATATTTATACCCCTTCTCCAACATCTAAAAAAATGGCCTGCAGACATCTCTATTAGAAGCTGTCTGATCTGGGTCTGCTCTGTTTGCCAATGTATCAAAATGAGTTTTCATTTCATCCATTTATAGAAGAACTCTGCTTGCCCTATCATAACTCTATCATCATGTTTATAAGTTGTTGAGATGACTATGAATCTATCAGTCAAAGTTTATAATACATGGTATAATACGGATGTATAAATCTTAACTTCCCTCCTGGCGACAGTTAACCAATAACACTTGTGCAACTAGTTATTCAAGTATAGGGCACGGTGTTTCAGTGACAGTTGAGAAGTCAAGGTACAAAACTTGTGGCTTTAAACCCTATTTAAAGGTGAAGTTTTTGTGATCTTTATATGGCACAAAGTACTTATATTCTTCCCATAATTGTTTTCCCCAGCCACAGCATACCATAGTAAACAAAAAATGGATTTGTATATCTCCCTTGCTTGTCTTTCACCATTCTTTTTCTTGTGGATATGTTACTACACATTGATCAGATCAGACAATGGGAGCAGTCCTGTGTTCAGTTATCGTTTAAAGTCCCTAACATTTGCACTTGAAACCCTGCTTTAACATAGCTTATAGAGATCAAGCAGGGAACCCAATCCATAACAGTTACAATTGTTATGGTTTACTGAATGCATGGCAGACTCAGGCCAGACTGCCATATATGCTTTATGTAGGCTAATGGACAACAAAGAGGGTTATTTCATCTTGTATCTCATTTAACCCTTTCCCTCATATAGACGCATTTTGACGCACTCAATAGGTACCACATAAAGCCTGATCTGCAGAAGACCACAGTTAAACCTTACCAAATTTAATTACCGGTACAAAATCCTCATTACCAGACCACTGAGGAGCAGCGAACAGCATAAAACCTGAATTCTGACATTCTAATTAAAGGTCGAAATCAATTTTGGATGCAAGCCTGAGTGCACTTAAACTGGCAGTTTAATTCCTCTATTTACATATTTTCATACATATTAAATAATTTTCTTAGATGAAATTTGTCACATGCATATTTTAATTAGGATAAAAACAGGGTATGGGACACTTTTCTTTTGTCAGGTGTGGCAGTGGAATACGTTGTACTTTGTGAAATGATTTGGCATGATTTGAAAAAATAAAAATTATATTTACAGGTGTTAGGTACTTAAGATCTTGTTCATCATCTCTTGATATAGGTGGCAGTGTTCCCATATTTGTAAATTAGGATCTAAATGCTATTCATTTGAAAATGAAATCTTATGAAATATTAGCAATTATTGCATCACTTCAACTCACTGTTTGTGTATATTGTTACATAGTGGGTGTAGTTGGTTGTACATTATGTATCAAGTTCCTCGAACACTTAACAAGAAAAGATTTATGTTTTAATAGATGGCTTATATTTAGCACACTGTTCCCTTCTCTGTTTTTAGCTCACCTGAGCACTTGTGCTCAGGATTAGCTTTTGTGACCGACTTTGTCAGTCATCCGTCATCAAAAATTGTTTTTGAACACTCTAGAGGCCACAGTTTTGGCCCAATCTTCATAAAAATTGGTCAGGATGTTTGTCTACATAATATTTTGGAAGAGTTTGAAATTATGTCATGTGGGGTAAAAAACTAGGTCACTAGGTCAAATCTTAGAAAATCAAAAAAAAAAAAGAAACCTTGTGAACACTACAGAGGGCACAGTTTAAGCTCAATCTTCATAAAATTTGGTCAGGATGTTTGTCTACATGATATCTTGGATGAGTTTGAAATTGAGTCACATGGGGTAAAAAATGAGGTCACCATGTCAAATCATAGAAAAACCTTGTGAACATTCTTAAGGCCACAGCCAGAAATGTGGCCTCTAGCGTGTTAACAAGGTTTTTCTAAGGTTTGACCTGGCAACCTTATTTTTGACCCCATGCATTTTTTGTTTATTTATGGTATGTAATAAAAAGAAAATCAACCTCAATATATATTATTTATATAGAGAGAGTTTGATTTTTTTAAAGTTTTTTTTTTATACTGAATATCAGGGACCTGTGGTCTTCAAAAGGAAGTGAATACATATTATGAAATGCAAAATAAATAATGGATGTATAAAAACAAGTATTTAAAACATACTATACATATTTACCCACCCCAAAAAAAAGAATTAAAAAAAACCAGTAAAAAAAACCCAAAAAACGTTATAGCTGGAATAGAACTCACAACCCTTGCAGCGAAAAAATATGGGGTTGACACTCATACTGATTGAGATAATTTCACAACCGAACAATGATAGTGCAAATATAGTTATTTATCGGTAATTAACTGTAGCACAACAGCAGCACTACATACACAGTTCGACAGTTCACATTTCACTAATTTACTGCATTAACTACACCAAACATTCTCCACATTATGGTTGAATATTAATAAGATAAATATTACACATTCTTATCCCACACATCATGATATAATTTAATAACATGAGGGGCTTCTGTGGCCGAGAGGGTAAAGCCGCTGACTTTAACACTCACTCAGCCCCTCACTGCGTGGATTCGAACACCGGCAGGGTCATTCGGATTTTCATGTGAGGCAGCCTTCCAGCTGGTTTACGGTAGGTCGGTGGTTCTACCCGGATGTCTCTGTGCTTTCGGGGTCTTCCTCCACCTGTAATTAGCTGGATGTTGCTATATGACTGAAATACTGTCGAAGTGATGGTAAACTCAAATAGTCAAGTCAGAAGACATGAAATGTGCTTTGCCCAGACCAACAAGTGAAGCGATAAGTAGGTCATGACCTACATGTATAAACATTATTAAATACAAAAATATACTGATGAATTACTCGAACGGGAAACTATTTAAAATAAACACAAAACACGTATTTGATACCTCGAAAACCATCATATAGAAAATTATCGGTCTTTGCTTTACATTCCACTGCAATACCAATTTGCACATGCACCAATGGATGTGAAAACCCATTTAATTGGACATACTTATTTATACACATGACTTAATTACAGTAATATATATACAGTACAGATTACCGTCCAGCAGGTTTGGAAATTAAATGTGTCTATATTTTGCATTAATTTTGAGTCAGCATCCTTAATTAAAAGTCATTGCCCTAAAGCTTTCTATAATGTGATGATCTATTTCTTAAATTATTGTGTCTGAATTTTAAATGAGAAGATTTGCCCAGAATAGGTTTTGTCCCCCTACTCATGATGTTTATGGTAACATAATTCCTTATTTTATCTTACATATTTTCTATCAAGATTCAGATACTGTAAAATCATAGTCTCACTTTATTCAGGAAATATACAATTTGTGAAGATTTTTCCATCGCAAGCTTATTGGTATTAATTTCATTTAATAATAAAATAAAATGCAAATATTTATCTTCACTTTATTCAGGAAATTCAATTTGTTTTTTTCCTTTTCTATTTAGTCGAATGTACTTTTCAGAACACTGCCTAACACCACTCACCTGAAGTTTACATTTGTTTGTTTTCCATTTTTTAAAAATTTACCATGCTGGTTTAACCTTGTATACCTGGATAAAAATAAAGATATGTTCTGTTCTGTTCTGTTAAAGGGTTGTGTTTAATGACCTATGAGTGTGTTAAAGGGTTGTGTTTAATGGCCTATTTGAGTGTTAAAGAGTTGTGGCCTATGTATGTGTTAAAGAGTTGTGTTTAATGGCCTATGTGAGTGTTAAAGTGTTGTGGCCTATGAGTGTGTTAAAGGGTTGTGTTTAATGGCCTATGTGTGTGTTAAAGGGTTGTGTTTAATGGCCTATGTGTGTGTTAAAGGGTTGTGTTTAATGGCCTATGTGTGTGTTAAAGGGTTGTGTTTAATGGCCTTTGTGAGTGTTAAAGAGTTGTGGCCTATGAGTGTGTTAAAGAGTTGTGTTTAATGTGAGTGTTAAAGAGTTGTGGCCCATGAGTGTGTTAAAGGGTTGTGTTTAATGGCCTATGTGTGTGTTAAAGGGTTGTGTTTAATGGCCTATGTGGATGTTAAAGAGTTGTGGCCCATGAGTGTGTTAAAGGGTTGTGTATAATGTGAGTGTTAAAAAGTTGTGGCCCATAAGTGTGTTAAAGGGTTGTGTTAAATGGCCTATTTGAGATTTGAGTGTTAAAGAGTTGTGTTAAATGAGTTAAATAGCTAGATCACGGACCCTGCATGTTGTATATTTACAGCCAAAGACCGGATATATAGACTATGACAAACTTAGGGAGACCGCGCGCCTGTTCCGTCCCAAGTTGATCATCGCTGGCACGACAGCCTACTCTAGACTTCTTGATTACAAAGCTTACAGAGAGGTAATGGATATTGAATTTTATAACTTTGAACTTAGTATGTTTATTGCACTGTTAATAGGAAGATGGCCTTAAATTTTTAGATCAATAATCAAATATGACAAGAAATTGTGGTACATTTTACGATATGCTATTTAAGTATTGCAATGTATTGTGGAATGCTTCAAGTATATTGTGACTACCATACCTTGTATATGGCACAATTATTTTCCCTTTACCTTTGTGCATAGTGTTAAACTGCTAATGGTGCCTGGCTACAAGTGTTTTGATGCCACTACACCAATAGACAAATAAATTCAAATCAGTTTAGTGTCAGGTTAATGTTATTTCGTGCCTGATTTCCAGATATGTGACGAGGTAGGAGCCTACATGTTGGCGGACATGTCCCATGTATCTGGTCTGGTGGCAGCCGGTGTCATTCCTTCACCGTTTGATTATTCTGATGTTGTGACCTCAACAACTCATAAGACCCTCAGGGGACCTAGGTAAGCTGATAGATAAATAAAATATTGCTTTATAATCATACAGAGTACAAACTCACAAGATGATCACTCACTCTACAAGTGTGGCTGTGAATCTGTACTTTAATCCTTGAAATATTATGAAAGATTCTGCAACCATCAAACACCAGCCGCTGATTGGGTTCGAACTCAAAAGTTTTCGGATTCATAGCGATATTGTCATCATTTGAACTGAAATGAGCATAATTACAATATTTATTCCTGATATTCCATATTATCTATAGCTCAGTTAATTCGTCTCCAGGGCAGGTATAATATTCTATCGCAAGGGTGTGAAGTCAGTGGACAAGAAGACAGGGAAGGACATAATGTATGACTTCGAGAAGAAGATCAACGGGGCGGTGTTCCCCTCACTGCAGGGAGGTCCCCATCAACACCAGATTGCTGCCATAGCTGTTGCCATGAAACAGGTAGGGGCAATGTTCACTAGCTTAATTAGGCCTGTAAGGTAAGAAGTAAACACATTGGTTTTTCACTAATGTATCCAGGTTTGATCACATGTTAGCCTGATATTGATTGTGTAAAGATGTTTGGCTGCCCATTTGGCACAGGTTTTCCTGTGGGTACTCCAGTTTCTTCTCACACTTAGGATGTGTCAATCGAGCTACATATAAGAGTATCAATTTTGTAATACCCAATTTAATTTTGGTTTGCTGGGCACAAAATAAACGCTGTTTGCTTACCAAATCTGTGCTCCAGGCATGTAAATTCTGGGAGAATTTTGATTGTACAAAAGTTTAACCTGTACAAGTTTTTAATTGAATTTTCAGCAGTTACTTGAACAAAATATATCAAAAGCAGGATCGTATGTAACTTGACAGGATTTTTTCTGCTATTTTCACAACTGAGTATTTCAGCTTTCTTTCAGTTATTGTTAACAATGACTATTGCAAGCTATTGCATCCCTGTAATACAGTTGACACTCGTTATCTCCAATTTTATGGGACCAAATAAAATATTTCGAGATATCCGAAATTTGACCAATCCGAAATGCGGTATTATTGGATTATGAAATAGAAATCTTACCTGTATCGTGCTATAAATATGCTGTCGATCTCTTATGAAGATCTCTTTGTGGAATATATTAATAAATAATAATCCATTAGTAACATTTTTCTTTATTTATTGAATCGTTTCTTGCAATAAATACAGAACGGTAAACAAAATAAACAAATAGGGTTACAATAATAATATGGAGCAAAAACATACGAACTGCATTCTACAAATAAAGAGCACTTATAAACATGCACATTTTTCAACGCACTTTGCACAACGAAATATCACTGAAATTTTTTTTTTTTTTTTTTTATGTTTGTCCTCGCTCAACTTCCATAATAGCTTCGTATCTTACTTGTTATGATTTTGTTTCCAACTTTCTTTTCACTCCTCTTTTAGTCTTAACCGATCCAGTTATCCCCCAGGATTAAACCTGGGTCCTTCACTGGATTGTTCGGTTATATTAGAGCTAAATGCTGATCTGGTTATCCCCCCAGAAATTCCGGGTCCTTCGCCAGATTGCTCAGCGCTCTTAGATGGACAAGTAGGTTCTAGAGGCATTGTGAATTATGACACGGGTTCATTCTACGGTGGTATTTAAAGCAAATTTGGCATATTTTGAGCAAAGATTGCCAAGCACAACAGCTTATGTTTGGCCAGCTAATTACCATGCAAATATTTTGGCAAAACATAATCTGGTAATTAATGAAAGCCTAACATCACGGTTTGTCGTACAGGTATGCACGTGCCAAGGTAGTGTCACCAGTCGACTGATAGGTGTGAAAAATATCGGCGGGCTGATTAGCGTCGGTGGAATTTGAGATAAACAAACAATTATGCATTGTTCTATAGGGTGAGGGCCCAAATTTTCACTTTGAGATAACAGTAATTTGAAATAAATAAACTTTGAGACACACGAAATTAATGTATATAGACAAAGAAGGGAAATTTCAATATACGCAGATTGGAGATAACGAGTTCCAACTGTAGTTATAGATTGCAAGCAGGGAACCATCTTACATGACTTAACTTTCAGCCATGACTGAACTCACTGTTGATATGTGGATAGGAATTCACATCATGGACTCTAAGTCACAGTAACAGCAACATAACATAAATATAGCAAAATGGACACCTGCTTGTGTCTTTGATCAGGATACATTTTCTTGCTGCATGCATAATTGGACAAGTGGATTAAACAGCTAATATGGAACCCTGGGCTGCGTTCAGTTAACCATAATGCTCACAACTGTTACGGATTTGGTCCCCAGCTTATACTCTATACGCTATGATACAACAGGGATACAAACGCTGACATTATGGACTTTAAAGGGTAACTGTACACAGGGCAGGTTTGTGGACTACTGTAAAATCATTAATTTTAGTTGACATTAAGTTTCCTTTATTATGTAAGAGAATTTCATGGGTACATTTATTTGTGGATCTATGTTCTAGACAACATGAGGTCTATATAAGAGACAAGTTTTTATGGGGATTAATATTCATTGATGAAACTTTCCAAGAAATAGACGAAAATTAGTGTCCCACGAAAATTAAAGATTTAAATTTAACAGCATGTATGAGATGTTGTTTGTGGATGTATTACAGGCACAGTCACCAGAGTTCAAGCAGTATCAGGACCAGGTGATCAAGAACGCTAAAGTGATGGGCGAGGAACTTGTGAAGAGAGGGTACAATGTGATCACAGGTGAGTGGAGGGAACTCGGTCCTTATCCCTTTCCCTCATATAGACTCATTTTGACGCACTCAGTAGATACCACATAAAGCCTGATCTGCAGAAAACCACAGTTAAACCTTACCAAATTTAATTACAAAATCCTCATTTCCAAACCACTGAGGAGCAGCGAACAGCATAAAACCTGATCAGCCTGCGAGTTACTCGCAGGCTGATCTGGTTTTATGTTGTTCGCATAGGTCTTTTCATGGTTTCCTCTATGAGGGAAAGGGTTAAGGTATGAACTGGTGATGTGCAATACGGATGAAGTCCCTTACTATATCACAAGACTATGGGGATGAGGGAGGATAGGATGAAAGATATAGACACTGTGAGATACAGTGTTGTAATTTTATATCATTAACCCTTTCCCTCATATATACTCATTTTGACGCCCTCAATAGGTATCACATAAAGCCTGATCTGCAGAAAACCACAGTTAAACCTTACCAAATTTAATTACAAAATCCTCATTTCCAGACCACTGAGGAGCAGCGAACAGCATAAAACCTGATCAGCCTGCGAGTTACTCGCAGGCTGATCTGGTTTTATGCTGTTCGCATAGGTCTTTTCATGGTGTCCTCTATGAGGGAAAGGGTTAAGCTACAGGACTGCTAGAGCCAAGTACTTAAAAGGTCATTTACCAACCTTAGATTAAAAAAAATAAGAATATGAAATTTTGTTAGAGTTCTGATAAAATTCTGTATAAAAAAAGAAAAGCATAACTATATGGTAAAATAAAACAAAGAAGTAAAGAGGTCATTAAGAATACTTAAAGGACTTCCTGAATATGAAAATGCATTTTAAAAAAGGATTCCAACCTGCAGGCTTTTTTGTTGTTGGTGTTGGCTTTTTTTTTTCTCTTTTCTCTTGGTCTTAGACCTTTATCTATGATCTAACTTTACCTCAGTCACACATCATATTGTGGTATGCATCTAGGGGGCACTGACAACCACTTGATCTTGATGGATCTTCGTCCCAGCACTGACGGTACACGTGCAGAGCGCGTACTCGAGCTTGCATCCATTACTGTCAACAAGAACACCACGTCTGGAGATAAGAGTGCATTCAACCCTGGTGGACTTAGGCTTGGTAAGTTATCATTATAACTTGGCGCTTAAATTATACCCTTCTTCACAGAAGAGGTGGATGTATAGAAATTACACTGGTCACAGCCTCTCCTACGGTCACATTACATAAAGACAAGCTGGGATGTGGGGGTATTGTTCACCTTAAGGGATAGTTCTAGTTTCATCAATTATCTAAGACTGATAAAAAAAATCTTTGTTGAATCTTAAATTTAATGTATTTATTGATTAATGTTTTAGAACAGGTGCTTTTTTATCAGTTTTTTTGTTAGATTCCTATCTGGGGTAAAACCCTTCATGAAATCATTGAGAACTAATCCCATTCATAGTAATCTAAATAAATGCAGATTGGTTTTCATGGAGCAGAGTTGGAAGTGTAAGCTTGGGCTTAAGTCTGTGTGGTTCAATAGTTCATACATTAAACAGACAACATTACCAACATGTATAAAGAATTGAATCATTTGCAGTCTTAAAGCAGAACAGCTAAGTAAATAAGTTTTTAGTAAACAGATTCATCTTGCCATCATTTATATTAAAATAGTTCTTGGTTTGGTTTGACCTTTGACCATAGCTATGCCATTTGATACCATTCCACTCTGTAGGAAAGCCAGATTTAGACCTATAAAGTTTGTGAGCTCTGAACAGGATTTAAATAATTCACTCTGCAATTTCCAAGGTATTGAAGAGTCTTAAATCTTGACAGTCAATGGTAGGCTGATCTGATGATAATGGGTAGGGTTATCTTGATGGTTGGTGCTATGACTGTTGTGCAAGGCTGCAATATAGTCCATTACAGTTTGTATTTTGACTGGCTAATCAGATGCCTTCAAGTTGATTTTGTTAGGTTGATCATTCTATTCGGGGTCTTCCTCTACATGTAATTGTCTTGATGTTGCTATGACTGAAAACAGAAATACAAAACAACTGTGTGTGTTGCTAAATACGTAATAGGCCAAGTAAAAGACGAGCATATTTTGCAGGTTCCCCGGCCTTGACCTCTAGGGGTATGAAGGAGGCAGAATTCAAGCAAGTGGTGGAGTTCATGGACCAGGGCATCAAGATTGCTGTTGATGTGCAGAATAAGACAAGTTAGTGTCTTTAACATGTTCTTCAGTGTAAACAATGTGGTTTACTGTTTTCAATTTTTTTATCAACCCACATTGAAATGGGATTAAGATTTAGCAACTTATATTAATTATGCTCGGCAGTCCCAAGGTTGAACCAGAACTTTGCATTATGGAATGTCTGAAAAGTTTCTTTCTAGTCCCTTTGTTAGAAAAAAAGAAATGCAATATTTGTCTTTCTCTGGTAGATGATAATCTTCACATCGTTTTTATTTTAACCCTTTCCCTCATATAGACTCATTTTGACGCACTCAGTAGATACCACATAAAGCCTGATCTGTCTTAAAGAAAAGCATATTCAAATTTTCACCATAACTACTTGTAATTTTGTGTTGTATAATACTCCTCTCTTTCCATACCCTTTTCTCTCTCTCTCTCTCTCTCTCTCTGTCTCTCGCTCTCTCTGTCTCTCTCTCAGAGTTGTTCAAAACCTAGTGATTATATTTTGCAGTCATTCAGAGGAAGTCTGTGTAATACAAACTGTACATAACCATTGTTAATTTGATAAAGATATTAAATCAGAAAGGTATTTATTGTCAAATAGTTGTTACCACATTGAACCTGACCACAGCAGCTAAAAGATATCCTATAAGAAAACATATTTTGTACACATCTCAAATTCTAGTTAATTCTGACTGCTGTACATATGACTGTTGTAGAGAACCTGAAAGAGTTCAAGGCCCACGTGGTTGGAGACAATGAGGATACAGCCAAGATAAAGGCTCTAAGGGACCAGGTGCACAAGTTTGCTGCAGACTTCAACATGCCTGGGCTTGACTAGTCATCACACTTGTCAAAGAGAGGGAAGCCTGTGTTAACCATACACTGCCTGAAATATATAGAGATATATAAAGACATGAAGTGTGTGAGTGATTTGCTTGGCTCCCTAGAGGCAGAAGTAAATGCAAGGGGAAAAACTAATATGTTGCTAAGATTGTTGTGTGCTTGTGTGAATTCTGTGATCAGTTGTATCGGACCATTGGATTATTTTTTGACCTTATCTAAATCATTATACATTTTCCATTATTTTATAAAAAAAAATAAAAATAAAAATGTTGTTATTTATTGACTTTAATTTATATCTTAACAATATAATTTATGTTGATAGCCCTTTTTTTTAATTTTTTTTTTTTTCAATTTGATTAACGATTAAAGCAATAAGATTTAATGATATAACAATGGAATACACTGGCAGCTAGTTTGAGAGTAGTTCACAACTACTTGATAAGTTGAGTGGTTTGAGAATGGTGTTCATTTTTTCGAAGGTATAAAGAAATAATATTTTTTACGATTTGTGTAGTGTGTGTTCTGCTTTGTATAACCCACCCAGCCTGTAGACTAGCTTGTGTAAAATTATCGTTAGTGTTGTACACCTGTTAAGGGCTCATTTGTTATCTGTATCAATTTTCTCCACATTCTCATACATATCTATTCATATAATGTTTCAAACTGTCAAAGTTTAAGCTTACGAGCACATATTCAGGTCTATCGGTCAGCATTATCAAGTTTATTCAGATGTGAATATATTTTCATAGTTAAAGGTTGGTCTTATTAATGTTTGGTCTTGCATGAAATATAATAAACTTGTTGTAAGGACATTTTTTATATATATTTTTGATATCCTTAAAATGTTCTTTTTAATTTTATTGAAAGAAAATTTTCTGTTATTTGTTTTGTTTTTGATACATACAGTATTACTGGTCAACGATGTCCTTGAAAATATCTCTGCTATTATATGGCTTATACATTGTGTGCGATCTTATCTTGCTTGTTTAAATACAGTAAAATTTTATTGAGAAATATTTTTTTATATTTCAAGATTGTTGTTTATTCCTTTTTTAGCTTGGCTGTTTTTCAAAGAAAAAAAGTCAAGGTATTGTCATCACTCTGGTGTTGTTGGCGGCGACATAGGCATCATGAAAAACTTGAACCTTGACCATAACCCCTAAATTATTGAATATTCTGTCATCAAACTGCACATCCTTGTTCACTTTCACAAAGACTACATTCCCATCAAAGGGCATAACTCTTAGGTCCCTTTTGACCAGATTTATCTTCTCATATAAAAAAAAAAAAACTACAAAAAAAACCGGATGAGTGTTGGCATCTGCATGCAGTGCCTTTGTTAAGATATTGTTTCAGTCGATATTGTCTCAAAAGACAAATTTCAGGTGCTGTAATGTTTTATCTATTTGTTTTGATGGTCAATACACAAAAAATTACATTGATCAAGTAATGATCTAGTCATTATATAACTATGAAAATGTGTCCAAATGAGTCTTTGAGATGGATAGAATTAAACTTATCTTGTTATTTCAGTATCTATTGAGAAGAAAACATGTTTGGTATGTGTGCTGGCTATTATAACATTTGAACATAAGCTTACCTTTTGATATGCAAAAATATGCATCAAAAATATTAGCACAATGCTAAAAATTTAAATACTTTTTTTAAACATAAGAAAATAATCTCATTTTCTCTGTGTTGCAGCATTGAACTTTTACAGCATGGAAACAAATATATTTTCAGAGTGTTATTATCATGCTGAAGAAAAAATGATATCTCCTTTGTCTATATACTGTCTCAGTTGTCTGTTTCCTTTTTACTTCTACTTAAATCTTGTATTCATTATTAATGTTTTAAGTGTTAGTGTATTTTCAAATATGTGGATTGATAAAGGTTGTAGACACATTGGAATATTTGTATATGTATATTGTAACAGCTATGTCATTTAATTGAATGAGGACAATTAAGATCTTGGCTGGTATTCATCACCACAGGCCTCATGTTCTTCATATTGAAGAAAAAACTGTTCTTTAAGGTAAAGTCCCTGTAACGGTTCCGCTACGTCTTGGACCACTTAACCTCTTCCAAGGTACCCTAATGAAACATTAGGAAACCTTGGTTATCTTTGTGAAAGGCTATGAGGTCCAGAATGTAGTGGAACCATGACAGGGACTTTACCTTAAGTATGATTGTCATGCTAAACTTGGTTTTTGAGTCATTTAAGATTTGATTGTGATCTTGAACTTTGAGCCAGATCTTGCATTTAAGCAGTTTTTGAGAATTTTGGGGTTAGAACTTAGGTTTAGATATTCTCTCTCTCAATTAATAAATAAATTAACATTTTGAATTTAGGTATATTTCAATTTTGAGATATTTTGTGTCTAAATTTTATATGTTTTGTAAATGCTTTTTAGGGGAACATTATTATTTTATTCCTCTGAATAAGTTTGATAAGTTCTAATTAAAAACATTTTTTTTTTTTTATTGGTGTCATAACTACTTATATTACCAAAAGCTGTTTAGCTACATATATAAATTGTTTCACATAAGATTTTGTTTGTTTTAGCTTTTATTTCTTTCTGATCCGTTTGTTAGGTTAGTTTGGAGAAGAAAGAAATTCTGTTATTAGAAGGAAATAAGGGAGATAATCCAGTTCAACAGCTTAGAACTAAGGAAAGTGAATAATCTCCCTTGTTTAGTTTGTGTAGGTCTATATGTCTGTCACTAGCTCATTTGTGTTCAGTTCAAACTTAACCTTTCCAAGCTACTGTACGTTTATTATGGCTGTCTTCATTTTTTTGGTAGAGAATAGACTTTGTTATCTTTTATAAAAATGAACAGTTCATGAAAATAAGTGAATGACTGAAGTGATTTTCAGATATTAATAAACAACTACGAGATAAGGAAAAAAGTTGATTTACTCAAATCACTAAATTCAGCACTAAATAGATAAATGTTTTTCTTGTTTTTGATAAATATGTGCTTTAGTCTTAGTATAGTTAATGTCCCATATTTGTAGTGGTGTACTATAAATACATATACCATTTATAAGTTTGGCTATTTAGTTATTTACGAGCATGTTTATTACGTCATGTACAAATGGTACACAACCTGATCAGCCTGCAACTAAGTCATTATGTTTAAAAGTTTTTATACTTGTGTATTTTATTCTTTGAAGATAAACAAATACATCCATGTTTCATAGACTCCTTTACAATTAAGAGGGATAGTTTTAAGTTATTAGAACTTGTTTTCAAATGACGTGAGCATGACTACGTTAAAACGTTACCTGTAATTAGCAGGACGTTACTGTATGACTTAAATATTCCAAATTAATAAATATATATGAAACGGGTTCAGAGAGTGGTTTAAAAGGCTTGACAGAATTACATATACTGACTGTGCTATCAGAAGAGGTGTGGATATTGTAGTATATATATAATTATATATGTATATAAGATAAGATGTTTACATGTAAACTGCATTTATCACATTTAGAGGCTTCAAATGTTTCTTCCTATTTTTTTTTCAAAGCAGTTTTCCTTTTTTGACATGAAGGTATAGTTTGAATGAATACTAAATATATTTCTCAGTTTTCAACTGTTTGTCATTTGGATCTCACAGATAATCTATCCAAAATATAAATTGTTATTTACATTCAGAATCATAAAGTAAAGTGTTACCTAGTTTACTTTTTAAGTCACCTGAAAAAAAAGAGTTAAAATTCATGAAAATCAGTTGTTTTTTAAATGAATTAAATATAATGATTGCAATGTTTTTATTGTTGACTACTATGTACAAAAATGCTAGAGTCTTCCTGATGTACACATGAGCCCAGGAATGGCCCACGGCTAGTTTAGTGCTTTTAATGTTTGGAGAAAATAATCTCTCAGAAGTTTTAATACTTAAACTTTTCACGTGGAAGCTGTTTAATTGAACGTTTTCATGTATTGTTTTAAATGTTTATTTTATGGTTTATGTTTATTTATCTCAATATCTTAAGTAATTTGGAAATAAATGGTTATAAATTTAACCTGGATAAGTGATAGTATAACCATCTTCGTAAACCTGTCCAATGTTGCCATACTGTCTAACAAATAAGGAAGAAATGTTAAAACAAACCAGACTGCAAGAAATGTGCAGTATTAGTTTTTCCGCATTAACATTCTAAATGAATCTCAGAAAAATGTATGGTAAGAAAGGGCAGATTAACAATAAAAACTTGTTCTTGATGAATCTCAAAAAAAAACATTGTAAGAAAATTAATGATAACTTGTTACACAGAATGTTTTTTTTTGTTTGTTTTTTGACTTGAGAAATATTTTGACTTTATTTTCTAATAGACAATCTGTGAGTAATGTGTCCTTGATGGATGCTGCTTGTTTTGTATTTGGTAAAATGATAAATTTATTATTTCAGCATTAGTGAAGTGACAAGCTTTTCTTTCACCTATACTAATCTTGAAATTAACTAATTTCACTTGCATCATATTTCACATTCTTCTTAATTCACTGGCAATAGGACAATGCTTTATGTATTCTAACTTTTTTTTTGTCATAATTCTAATACATGTTCATGGGGTTGAATTAGGGATCAGCTATGCTTTTATGATTTGCTTTTGCGGTGGAAGGAAATTATATATATTTTTATTATGAAATTGGCAGTTCAAAAAATAGACTTTAACAATTTCTGCAGTATTAAGGACAAATCAGCTTCTGTTTGCCTTTTCTGTAAAAAACACATACCTGTGGAATGCATTCATCACGAAATTAAGCTTAAGGTTATATGTGGCTTATGGCAAACAATCATCGATTGTTTTGAATTCTGATATTCTGTATATGCAGTGTTAGCTTCTGTCTTATTTTGATAATGGTACTAAATGTGTTTGCTACTACACAAATATGGTAACTTTTCTGGTGAATGCCCATATCAGTTTGGAGATTCCTTAGTTCATAATTTGTGTGTTATATATTTTGCCAGGGTGTACTTATATTGTGTGAAAATATGTGTGTTGAAGGGAAAAAATCTGCAGATGTCAAATTTCATGACATACTCGAACAAAACATGTTATAATAAAATAAGTGCATGGTGTTTAACTTTTTGTGAAATTAGAAAACTGAAGACAATGCTTACTTATCTGGAGGTTTGAACTTATGTGTACTTCTGTATAGAAATGAAATGACAGATATTAAAGTAGTGGGTTTACGTCATGTATTTTGATGTTGAGATACAAATGTGTCTGGTAATTCAGTTGAATGTGTAATGCTACCTGTATTCTGAGAATAGTGTTCAGTTTGATTAATGACCCACCTGCTGTAGCAGGTCCTCATTTAACTCTCTGAGGAAGCTTTTAATCTCCTGAGGACAACCCCAATCCTCACTCACTGTCTGTCAGTGTTGCAGCGATCACTTATTTGTATCCTTTACTTAATTGTAAAAAAAAAGAAAAAAAAAGTCATTTTATATGGATGATAAAAGAACGATTTCATAAGTTTTGTACATTTTATACTGGTAAATAAGAAATTCAATTATATTTTATAGGGGTTGAATAAAAGTGATATTTGGCTGATCCTGTACATGTAGATTGTTTTGGCATGAAGTTAAGGTAAAGTCCAGTCTGTTTAATAGTTCCGTTATCCATGATATACAGTATTACTGTTGTATTTTGTTTACACACTAGAATCTCCATTCGTAACCGCGTTGACCTCGAATGTCGATATGTAGTACCCTACAGCATTATACTGATATCATTAGTAGAAGAATAAAGTAGCGTTGTCAAAATTGTGGTGTTATTTTTTTTTTCTGTCCACCAACACAACAGTTTTCAAGACTGGTTCACCCAGTGTCAGGATAAGGTGACTGGGTGTGGTATCATACCACATGTCTACGGCATGATATCGAACTGTGACAGAACTATATCTTTTTCATTTAGATCAAAGACCTAATATGTAAAAGGCAAAGCCTCGAAGCGAGGGCAGGTTATATTCTGTCTTTACTTGGAATGGGTTTATCACTGCCTCTAGTAGTCTTTTTTTAATACGTGCTACTGGACTTTCTTAAAGTATCAAGTTCTCACTATCATAAGAAGACGAGACTACATTCCTCATCTTTAGATTAAATATATTCCCGAATGCATCAATATATTCTCTTCAAATGTAATATGATGTCAATTGTAAATGAAAACGAATTTAAAAAAGAATAATTGTCCCCTTAGCTTTGTACCGTTTCATATAGACAGCCCTACAATTTTGTGGGTAAAAAAGGAACATACATAGTTGGTGAATCATAAAACTTGGCAAATAATAACAGCTAAATGACTTCCGTATATTGAATTGTTGAGAAGTGTATCAAACATGCACTTTTTTAAGAATTGTGGTTTGTTCAGTGAACCCAATAGTCGTTGCACCCGTTTTATCGCAGTGTTTAGGATGTAAGCAAGGTACCAAATCGAATTGCTTATGGTCGCATTTACTGAACGCATCGCAGATGTTGGCTTAATAAACCTGTCATCGTCTGCTAGCTGAGAGTTATCGGCAGATTTAAAGGATAGTTTGAAGAAAAAAAAGCGTAAGTAAAAATGGTATTAATTCGGTACCTTTTTATTAAATGAATGTTTTTATCATTTTCCCTTACAATTTTAAGAAAGAAAAAAAAAAAAAACAGTTTGTAAAACAAGGATCAATCAATTTTGCGAATTATTGGTGTTTTGCCATGTCAAATTACGTCATGCTCGGTGTGAAATATTGTGTTATTGTACGTAGCTCGATAATACAAATATGGTGAGACTGAATCTGTTAATCTGATAATACAAAAATGGTGAGTCTAAATACTTGGGGATACTTTACATCAGGACATTTATATTTAGAATATCCCCTGTTTACACATAATGCTCAGTTGCTCACCAATATCAGTTAATTCATGGTCTCCTTAAAAAAGTCGTGCATTTTTCAGATCATAAATGAATTAATTCAATTAATCCTCAAACTTTATGGATATAT
>CM037795.1:8387280-8437280 GCA_021229015.1 Solen grandis
CCTAGATACTAGTTCATAGGCTCCGCTCCAGTGACTATATTGTGTAGTTGGTGCAACTATGAACTAACCTATACTTACATTATAACACAGTTCTACATTCTCCATTTCTTTAATATCCATCAACGCCGATTATCTTTTTTTAAGACATTCCTGGAATCTTTTTCCCCCTTAGTTCAGGTCAGCTTAGTTATAGACGGTTTATTTGAAAAATGAATAAGTTTCACTACTTTGGGAAAAGAGCTAAAGCTGAAGGAAATTAATACTCGTTCAAACTTTCATTGGATTAGGTAAAGTGTGGTCTTTGAAAACTGCCCATCTATCTATATTTAAAATTTCAAATCAATCGATTCGATAGTTATCCAGTTATGCTCCGCACAGTACATTTTCTAATAGTCAATTTATAAATGTGAACTTGACTTATAGACTAATTTCGATTGTGTTGACCTTGATAGTGCAAAGTCGATAAAGATAAATCTGGACAAACATCGATAGATTATCTGCATCATAAGCTGTTGTATTAATCCAATCTCCAAAGCAGGGATCTCCCACGGATCTCATGTTATCTGGTACACGCCAAAGTCACGTGGTAACGCAGTGTGGCAGTTACTAATGCGGAGCCGATCTACTGCGCCAGAGTTTGGTTTTTACTTTTGATTTGAAATATAATGTTGTCAACTGCGAGTTTTTGTTTTTTAAATGTCCAGTGATTCCCGAATCGTTGGTGTTAATATAGAGAGGATATTTGTTATGAGTGGATGTGGAATATATTTCAACTAGAAATACTACAATTTTCACATTTTAAACTTTTATCACTTTTCGATGAGATATATTCTGTATCCTCTCAAAACAAACACATTTTCTTATGCTAACTGCTTCTATATATATGCATATCCTTTATAAGTAAAAGCCTGGTTAGGAGTTATACAACGTCTAACAAAGACTTAAATACAAAAGCATTGTACATTCTAGCAAATATTTCTGATTCTTAAAGTGCACGTGCCAAGTTTAGGCGGAGCGACATTGCGCCCGCATGATAAACAATGAGGTGGACAATAAGCATATATTAGAATGTTTAGGATGCTTCACCCTCTAAATCTGTTCTGAGAACGATGTTAAAATAGCCCAAAACCATATAAATTGGATAATTCGCTTACACAAGGACTATTTAGCTGACATGGCATGTCCTCAATAGTTTTACTAAGATATGCTCTTCACCTCAGGCAGGTAAACCAAAACCAACAGCCAGCCCAAACTTGACATCGTATCACGGTTGTGTAGTGGTGTTGTGTAGTGGTGTTTCACCTACACGTGCCTGCAAATAGAGTTTGTTAACCTGTATATTTTTGTATATAGTTATGGTGGCGTAGTGGTGTTTCACCTTAATGCGAAAAGTGATATTTTTAACATATTTTTAACATATTTTAGATGGCGTACCCTCCCTATTCAGATATTTTCCGATACAATGATTGAAAAGAATGTGAAATTATTGATCAGAATGTGAAATTAACCCGCATAAACATCAGGCAGACATATTGCAGTGTCGTCTAAATCGTCCTTGTGCACTAAACAAGTCACCCCATTTAGCGCTTTTGGTTATTTTAAGTAATGTCAAGTTATTGCCTGAATATGCTGGGAAAAAAAATAAATCTCGAGCTCCGTTGATATTTAAGAAACATGCATATAATTTTCATAGCTTTAGGGTATTTTTGTATACATTTTGATCCTGGCAAAATGGAGATTATACTCGTTTTGTTTTTAACAGCTTTGTGTCTTCTCCAAATAAATATAATGCCGTTCAATCACCAACAGTAACTACTGGTGTGGGGCCATACAAATACATATAATCTTCATAAGCTTATGCCATTAAACTGTTCCAGGACACTTACTTTAAAACGAAATATCAGTTTCACGTCTTCCAGTGTGAGAGAACAAATAACAGAAATATAGGAAACACAAAAGTGGCAAATGCAATCTCGAAGCAGAGTTGTCGTTCGTTCTTCACTAAACCATCTCTGCAATGGGCTCAATGACAATAATCTTGTCAAAATGGAAAACAATTATTTAACACCCACTGATGTGCATTTTAAGGATAAATACGGTATTTCAGTCTTTTAGTGACGATGTCTACTTGAGACAGATATAGTGCTGCCACACTGCAGTATCACGCCGAAGACATGTGGCATGATTCCACACCCAATTAAATTATCCTGACACCGGGCCATAGAACTAGCTGGATGCCATAGTATGACTGAAATGCTGCAACAAAGACGATAACAGCAGTGTCAAGTCTGGTACTTGTAAAAGTAATATGATACCATTAATCTCGCTTAAAGGGAGATAATAATATCAACTAAATATTTTTCAGCATTTTTTTATTTATTTTCAAGCCTGTTTATGCTACCCTTTAATTCATATTTATCTTAATTCATTGCAGAAATAGTTGCGTAATAATTACGTAAAGGTTGCTGCTTAATCCATATATTTCACAATTTTGTGTATTGTGACACTTTTTACCCACCACACCTCCTGTCTTTTACTCATGTTATTGATTTTTTGGGGACATTTGGAAAAATGCATTCTTCATTTGAATAGGTAATATTACTTCTTAAAATATTGTAAAACTGACAATGGACTATGAAGCAGTGTTCGATTTTTAGCCAATACAGCAAACAATGTTGAGTGCATGCAAGATGATGATGTGACAAGTAATATTTTCTTTGAATGTAAGGGCAAATCTGAAAGCCCTTTGCAAACTGTATTCTATTATATGAAATGAATTTGTATACGGAGTATTACTGAGAGAAAAAACAACAAAAAAACATGATTTACTGTAAAAAAAAAATAACGTTTTCACAACCCCCCCATCCACTTTGGATTGACAGTGACCCCTTAATCCCAGCAAATTTCATTGAATTACATCCACTATCTGCAGAGGAGTACCCGGCAGACCGTTATGGTGGTAGCTGGCAATGTACATGAGCTACCAAACGGTCAAGGGGGTATAATTTTCCAAAAAGGGGAGATAATCCAAACTGTTACAGATTATGCACATTTTCAATGTGTAATGTTGAATGCATTCAAGTTTTATTAAAATCCGCCCCGTAATTGCCGAAGAGTAGCCAGCAGATCGTTATGGCATAATTTTCCAACAAGAGTGCCAGTGATGCCACAATATACGCCGCCACAAAATATAAAGACCAAAATGGGTCTTTTAATTATTGCTTTTAACATTTCTGTAAGCATACGCTCATAATGAAGTCTGTAAGACCGATTAATTTAGCTGAACAGAGATAGAACCCTTAAAATGCTTCCAATATGACAATAGGTCAAATAGCAGTATCAATATGAATCCTTTTTTCTTTCTCCACATAACTCTTGCAAAAATCACTGTACCAGAAAATCCCTGCTTTATGCACTTTTACCTGTTTAGAAACTTGAGTTGTGTTTTAAAGAGACCATGTTTAGAAAGGCATAACTATTGCAAATATTGATGAACATCAAAATCCCTGCTTTGTACATATCTACCCAGTATAGTAATGACATTCCCTTTTAAAAACGAAATTAGGTCAGAAACATACAAGAAATTGCATTCACAAAGCTGAAATATCAATCGGCTACAGAGACTAAGTTTCAAGGGTCACAAATCTTGTAAAAATCAATGGACTGGAAAATTGCCACTTCATGCACATCTACCCATTTAAGTAATGACATTGACCAAGTTTTGAAAAGATTCATTCAGAAATGTAGGAGGAGTTGCGTTCACAAGACTGCAATATCAATCAGCTACAGAGACTAAGTTTCAAGGGACACAAATCTTGTAAAAATCAATGGACCGGAAAATCGCCACTTCATGCACATCTACCCATTTAAGTAATGACATTGACCAAGTTTTGAAAAGATTCATTCAGAAATGTAGGAGGAGTTGCGTTCACAAGACTGCAATATCAATCAGCTACAGAGACTAAGTTTCAAGGGACACAAATCTTGGAAAAAATCAATGGACCGGAAAATCGCTACTTCATGCACATCTACCCATTATAGTTATGACATTGACCAAGTTTTGAAAAGATTCATTCAGAAATGCAGGAGGAGATGCGTTCACAAGGCTGCAATATCAATCAGCTACAGAGAGTAAGTTTCAAGGGACACAAATCTTGTAAAAATCAATGGACTGGAAAATCGCCACTTCATGCACATCTACTCATTTAAGTAATGACATTGACCAAGTTTTGAAAAGATTCATTCAGAAATGTAGGAGGAGATGCGTTCACAAGGCTGCAATATCAATCAGCTACAGAGACTAAGTTTCAAGGGACACAAATCTTGTAAAAATCAATGGACCGGAAAATCGCCACTTCATGCACATCTACCCATTATAGTAATGACATTGACCAAGTTTTGAAAAGATTCATTCAGAAATGTAGGAGGAGTTGCGTTATCAATCAGCTACAGAGACTAAGTTTCAAGGGACACAAATCCATCTACCCATTATAGTAATGACATTGACCAAGTTTTGAAAAGATTCATTCAGAAATGTAGGAGGAGTTGCGTCTACAAGATATGGACGTACGGACAGACGGAGAAGATGACGCCAATATACGACCGCCTCCGGCGGCGTATAAAAAATGGGTGATAACCCAACCTGTTATAGATTACGCACATCTAACTAGATCGTTTGTCTACAGAATACGGACAACCCGATTCCAGCATACAGTAAACAATGATGACTAAGTAACATATTTTATCAAGATACAAAACTAACTTCTTGTAATTCATGTGAATAGATATGTTTGAAAATATTATATAAATCTAGTTAGTTATCCTTTCATTATCATTTATTACTACGAATGTGAAAAAAGGCTTAATATTTGGGGGAAATATTACGTACCGTCAAGGACTGGTATTTTTTAACTAAGTTATTTTAAGCAAATGGTAATTCCAAGTTGAACGAACATCAGAATTTAGGTACATACTTGCGTGTGAACTTTGAAATGCCGATTTCTTTCATGTTGTTATTGTGTTAATTTGTTAAGCGGCAAGAAAAAAGTGAAAAAAAAAAAAAAAAAAATTAAAGCGCAATATGTTTATTAAATCGGGACTGACGGTCTGTGGCAAGTAATAATCGTTCATGGGAGAAAAAAATCCATCATTCGTAAATTCATGAAGGATTGGGATATCTCACCCTCGGGATCAGAAATTTTAGGCAGGGCTCGGCAGAGCCTCGTCCCTGCCTGAAATTTCTGACCCTCGGGTAAGATATCCCTATCCTACATGAATACTCATGGTGGATTCTTATACTCTGTAATGGGCTCAATGACAAGAATCTTGTCAAATCAGAAAACACTCATTTAACGCGGATTTAATTGTATTTTACGAATCAAAAGTATAGAAACATTGAATAAATACTTTTTGAATCATCATAAAACGTGTGTAAAATATTTTCTGCCTTATTTCGCCGATGGTACGCTCGTCTGCAAATGTAAATATTTAGATTCATATCGTAATTAAAGCCAGCTTTTTATTTTCATAATTTGTAATTTTAATGACCATTTCGATCAGGATCAGTGGTGCTATTTATATATATTTCACAGTTTAAGGAGCCTATCTAGTCTCCTTCAAATTAAATATATGAACAACGGCCCGGATGACGTCATATATTTAAAACTACTATTTGAGCCCACCACAGAGATGAATGTAATGTAAGCCGATGTGTAAGAGAGTGAAATACAGCAGGTCTCTTGTGCTATACCAAGAAGATTTCCTTATTTGTAAATGGATATAATATGAATGGTACATATCTTAGTTACTTTATGGATTAATTTAACCCAATTTTGAAAACTCTAAATATATCAGGCATACAGACTGATGATGGATCCGAAATTCCATGACTTTTCCATGATTTTTTTTCCAATTTTCTATTTTATCATACATCGACAACATATATTACTAAGATTGACGGACGAGATTTTTCCTTGACTGACATACAGGGTTTTCTTAACAGTTTTTAAGGGATTCAAGAAAGGACGTAACGGGATTGTAGTAAGCTCAAGTTCAATTTTGGTTTGACACAGTTCTTGAGTTGGTGGGTAATGGGGAATGTAAAACTCCAAAAAATGGAATTTGTTTCAAGAACATCTGATCAATAATCTAATAGTAAGGTTGCTTTTTCAGGTTATCTTTACCACGGAGCTACATTACATCTAGGTATTCACATCTCTGTCTTTATCAATAGTAAAAAAAAATAATAATAATAAAATTTAAAAAAAAATGCCTATGGGGCATGCTTTTTTAACTTTGACAACATGCATCCAAGTCTCCTCAGAAAATCATGAATCCCAGTTTATTTTTTATGTTAATTTATTAATATATATACCATATATAGTGAGGTGCCCATTTTGATGACTCCATAGTGCCCTTCCCCACCCCAAGGACATGAAAAAGGGCGTAGTTAGTTGCCCTAAATGTGCAAGAGCATTTCAGTTGTTTTTTTCATTGATCTATAGATTAGTTAATTTATGTCATTTTAAATCATCATCATATTTGTCTACTATAATTAAAGTATTTTCTGTACTGCTTTGTTCTGTATTTCTGAATAATCTGAAAAAGTTTTTTGTTTTTTCTTGGACCTTTTCTGTATGCACAGGAGTTAGAAGTTCTATCAATAAATAAGGAATATATAGTAAACTATAAGCCCTTTGCATAATAAAACAAGGTGGCCATGACGGCCCTGAATCGCTCACCTGAGAAACATTGCCCTCAGTGCCAATTATTGTATTACGAGTTATTGTGAATACATAATCTATGCAGAAGTACAGAAAGATCATCTAAATTCAACACAAAACAAGGGTCAGGACTGCCACAAAATATGCCCATCATAGTATGGGGACTCTCAGAAATAGCTCAGAGAAACAAGCTACTGTCCATAAATAAGCAAAATAATTCCAAAATCCCATTAGTTAATGAATGTTAATCATAAAAAAAAAAACTGTTGATACATTTCCATTAATTTACTGCAAGATCTGACAACACCTCATAGGGTCTAAGGACTAGGGACAAGCAAATTTTCAAGTATGTTGTGTACATCAAGGGCCATAACTTCAAAGTCATTCACACGATAATGCTGGATATCGAACTCATCCGAGATATTATGGCCATGCACATGTGTGGAAAGTTTGAAAAGGATTGGGCAAACGGTATTGAAGTTAGAGCCCGGACAATCACAATTTCAAGTATTTTGTGTACGTCAAGGGCCATAACTTCTAAGTCATTCACGCGATAATGCTGGATATCGAACTCATCCGAGATATTATGGCCATGCACATGTGTGGAAAGTTTGAAAAGGATTGGGCAAACGGTATTGAAGTTAGAGCCCGGACAATCACAATTTCAAGTATTTTGTGTACGTCAAGGGCCATAACTTCTAAGTCATTCACGCGATAATGCTGGATATCGAACTCATTCGAGATATTATGGCCATGCACATGTGTGGAAAGTTTGAAAAGGATTGGGCAAACGGTATTGAAGTTAGAGCCCGGACAACAAATGTTCCACGCCCGCCCGCATGCCCACCTGCCCGCCCGCCGTGAGTGTTCACATAATACGCCCCATCTTAAGGTGGGCGTATAAAAAAACTGTTCCTGCCATCCAAACTTAGAAGGTCATACCTCTCATAAGTCTATATAAAATCAAGTGACCCTAGGACGGGGCCAATTTTCACCCCAGGGCCATGATTTGATCAAAATTGGTAGATGTTCACAAGGCCATGTTACTCACCAAATATCTAAACTCTAGGCCTTGTCAGTGCTCCAAGAGCAGGATAGCCCGGCGCCCGGGGCTCCTCTATTTTCAATCCGGGCCGGTCACAAGTTGTGGTTTCTGATAAGAAAATTTGTCTAGTTTTTTTTCCACAATAAGTCTATGTAAATCAGGTGTCCCCTGGAGCGGGGGCAATTTTGACTTCGACTATTTGAGTTTACTGTCGCTTCGACAGTATTTCAGTAATATAGCGTCGTTCAGCTAATTACAGGTGGAGGAAGACCCCGAATGCACGGAGGCATCCAGGTAGAACCACCGACCTACCGCAAGTCAGATGGAAGACTTCCTCACATGAAAATCCAAATGACCCTTATTTGATCCTAAAATGCACCTAAAACAACCTATGGTATTTTAAATCACGCCATTCTACAAGCATAATGCAACATTTTTTTTCTCATTTTCCAGAGTTGACAGTTTGTCATCGGAGCCATTCACTGACGTAACACAAGAAATACGAAGCAAGAAAGAGTAACGTCCCTTGTTGGGTTTTCCCACCTTAATATTCCATTTTATTTTAAATTTTTAATTATTAGAATAGCAATATAGGAAATGTTTCAAATCAGCATATATGTTTATTTATAAAGAACCTAATGCAAAAGAACAAACAATTTTATGACAAAATAAAACATTTTATCACAAAGTAAAATATATGACAAAGAGTTTCCAGAAATGAAAAAAAAAACAAGTGAAGAAAAACATCAAACCAATAAAAATTGAACAGAAAGGACCTGAGAAACTACTTTCAAAAATAAATCCATCAAAAGCTTCTGGCCCAGATAACACTTCTAACAGAATACTAAAAGAATGCTCCAAAGAACTAGCCCCAATCCTGAAATTAATCCTACAGTGCTCAATAGACAAATGGGAATTACCAAAAGACTAGAGAGATGCAAAAATCTCAAGCATCTTCAAAAAAGACAACAAACATCTGCCAGAAAACTACAGACCTGTCTCTCTAACCTCAGTCATATGCAAAACTCTTGAACATATTTATAGACACTTACTTAACCACCTGGAAGAAAACAAAATACTAACAAACTTAAATCATGGATTTAGGTCCTGGTACTCCTGTGAAACACAACTGTTCACAAATTAAAATGACTTTCTATTAGATCACGACAAAGGTCAACAAATAGATATTGCCATATTAGACTTTTCAAAAGCCTTTGACACAGTTCCTTCACAAACTTAATAGTTACGGAATTAAGGGAAGTCTACACACTTGGCGAAAAATCAAGCGAAACAACAGTAGATTCAGGAGTATCCCACGGCACAGTACTTTGGCCAATCCTATTCTTGTGCCATATAACTGACCTGCCAGAATGTGTAAAATCCTCTGACAGACTATTTGCAGATGATTGCCTACTATATAAAACAATAAAATCAGAACAAGATCACCTCATATTACCATAGGACCTTAATAGCCTAGAAACATGGGCAACAAACTGGGGCATGAAATTCAATGCGAAAAAATGCCATATCATGTCAACAAACTAGATGCCCAAGGGCAACATGTCAAGCCCGGGACCTAAGGTGCCCTTTTCACCTCTAATGTGACCCTGACCATGGAGCTAGGGACCTAACTCTTTCGTGTAATACATCATCTCATTGAGGCAAAACTTACTGCCAAATTATTTGAGAATCCTCTGATCTAGAGAAAAAGAACATTCCCAAAAATGCAAATCCAGTGTGATGACCTTCACTTCTAAGTATGACCTTGACCTTGAAACTATGGACCCAACTCTTGTGCTTAACACTTCTGATCATTTAGGCAAACATTACTGCCAACTTAATTGAAAATCCTTCTATCCATGTCTAGGTTACAGACAAGCAAATGACCTTTGACCTCTAAGTATGACCTTGACCTTTGAGCTAGGGTCACAACTCTTGTACATGACAATCCGTCTAATTGAGGTTAACATAACTGCAAGTTTATTTGGAAATCCTGCCATCAACGTCTAAGTTACAGCCCAGACAAGCAAACGTCCTTTAATCTCTATGAGCGACCTTGACCCTTACTCTAACCTAACATTAACTCCATCTCATTGAGGTTAACATTAGTGCCAAGTTATTTAAAAGTCCATGTCTAAGTTACAGTCCAGACGTGCAAATCTAACTCCATGACATTTTACTTCTAGGTGTGACTTTGACCTTTGAGCTAGGGGCAAAACTCCTGTGCCTTACTCTAGGTCTAATTGAGGTTAACATAACTACAAAGTTATTTGAAAACCCTGTGATCCATGTCTAAGTTACAGCCCAGGAAAAAAACTCCACGACATTTGACCTCATAGTGTGACCTAGATCTTTGTGCTAGGGACCAAACTCTTCTGCACACTACGCTTCATTGAGGTTAACATAATTGCCAAGCTGTTTGAAGATGCTATCCATGTCTAAGTTACAACCTGGACAAGCAAATCCAACTCCATGACCTTTGAACTCTATGTCTAACTTGAACACTGTGCACAACACACTGTCTCACTAAGCTTGACATTTGTGTCAGATTATTTGAGAATCCCTCAATCCATGGGGAAGTAACAGCATAGACATGCAAAAATGAACTCATTTTTTACCTTTGACCTCAAAGTATGACCTTGAACTTTGAACTACGATTCTGGTTCTTGTGCATGACATAACATTTCACTTAGTTGGACATTTGTGTCAAGTTATTTGAGGATCCCCCCAATTATGAAAGAGTAATGGTCCGGATAAGCTGTTTTATACCATTTTTTTATATTTGACTTTTAAGTGTGACCTTGACCTTTGAGCTACGAAACTGGTTCTTGAGCATGACACTCCGTCTCATTGAGCTTGACATTTGTGCCAAATTATTTGAGAATCCTTCAATCCATGATGAAGTTACAGCCTGGACAAGACCAAATCCAGATGGACGGATGCACGCACTTACATACACCGAACCGCCAATGTGACTGCAAGAGGGCTTGACAAAAATCAAATAGATTTTATCAACTTAATAACCACATAATGCAGAAAGTACAAAATAATCCCAATCTTGGACTACAAATCTCAAATGACTTAAAATGGAATAAACATACCAACAAGGTATGCAAAAAGGCAAATTCAACTTAAGGCTTTTTAAGAAGAAATCTCAGAAATGTACCATAGACCTGTAGAAAAACAGCCTTCATTACACTAGTAAGATCAATAATGGAATATGGGGCTACCATCTGGAACCCCTACCAGAAAGACAAAATAGACAAACTAGAAAGAATCCAAAACAGGGCAGTAAGATTCATAACAAGATATAAGCATGAAAGTATCTTGCATGCAAAACTTAAACCAAAATTTCTAAGTTAACAAGAGGGCCATGATGGCCCTGAATCGCTCACCTGAGTACCATTGCTTCAACTGATGTCAAGGTTTTTAAACAGACAAGGATTCTGATATAACTTAATCTAAAACATTTTACCCCTGACAATACTACACACCAAATATCTAAGCCATGGGCCATATGGTTTCAGAGAAGACTTGGGCGCAGGGTCATTTATCACCGTAGGGCCAAGACTTTGAAAATCTTTGTAATGAACCATTAGATGCTACTACATACCAAAAATCTTAGCTCTAGGCCTTATTGATTCATAGAAGAAGATTTTTTAAGATTTTCCTATATAACTCTGTGTAAAACAAGTGACCCCTGGTGCGGGGTCATTTATCACCATAGGACTATGATTTGTACAATCTTGGTAGTGGCCCATAAGATGATGCTTCATATCAAATATCTAAGCTCTAGGCCTTATGCATTCATGGAAGAAGATTTTTTAAGATTTTCCTATATAACTCTATGTAAAACAAGTGACCCCTGGTGCGGGGTCATTTATCACCATAGGGCTATGATTTGTACAATCTTGGTAGTGGCCCATAAGATGATGCTTCATACCAAATATCTAAGCTCTAGGCCTTATTTATTAATGGAAGAAGATTTTTTAAGATTTTCCTATATAACTCTATGTAAAACAAGTGACCCCTGGTGCGGGGTCATTTATCACCATAGGGCTATGATTTGTACAATCTTGGTAGTGGCCCATAAGATGATGCTACATACCAAATATCTAAGCTCTAGGCCTTATGGATTCATAGAAGAAGATTTTTTAAGATTTTTCTATATAACTCTATGTAAAACAAGTGACCCCTGGTGCGGGGTCATTTATCACCATAGGGCTATGATTTATACAATCTTGGTAGTGGCCCATAAGATGATGCTACATACCAAATATCTAAGCTCTAGGCCTTGCAGTTTTGCAGAAGAAGATTTTCAAAGTTTGCATTTTTAAAATCTATTTTTAGCTCCTGTGACCTAATTATGCAATGGACCAGAACCATTTATACAACTTTAGTAGAGCTTCATCCAAGGAACATTCCTGCAAAATATTTTTCAAATTGGCCAAGCCGTTTAGGAGGAGATGTTGTTTGAAGCAATTGTTGACGCCGGACGCACGCACGGACGCACGCACGGACGACGGACGCCGGACAAAAGGCGATCAGAAAAGCTCACCTTGAGCACGTTGTGCTCATGTGAGCTAAAAAGGGGCCATAATTTGTAATATATTCCATCAAGAGTTATCTACTTTGATAGTATAATACCCCCAAAACGTATTAAAGATGTTTCAAATCAATTGCATGCCTTACTAAGAGATAAGCATGAATTTACCTTGCATGCAAAACTTTTGCCAAATTTTCTATTGCATGCAAAACTTTAACCAAAATTTCTATTGCATGCAAAACTTTAACCAAAATTTCTAAGTTAAAAAGGGGGCCATAATTTATATCAAATTCAATCAAGAGTTATCTACCTTGCTTGTCTGATGCCTCTGAACATATTTATGAACTTTCAAGTCAAAACCATAAATGGTTATTGAGATATAAGGTTCATAGTAAGTTGCATGCAAAACTTTAACCATCCGATTTTGTGAAATTCACCAGACCTAAAAGGACAAAAAAAAATAAAAAAATTAATGGCTATAAAACATCAAATATATTAGAAAAATGCATTTGCAAAAATTCAAAAAGTTTGGAAATACTTTCATCACACTCTTAACAATATGTTTATTCATTCTTTGTGGACACTGTGATTCACTGGAATAATCTCCCTGATAAAATATACTGCATACTGGCTCAGTTGAGGCATTCAAATATGCCTTAAAGAGTCACCACCAATAGTGTGGAGCTCTCTTTTCATTGTGTAAAACCCAGTATTGGGATCTACAATGATTTTGATTCAGATATCTAAATATTTACCCCCCACCCCCCCCCACCCCCCGAAGCTGAAATAATGTGAGGTCAGCGATGGCTACGACGACAAACTGTATGCACAGGAAAATAGATATTCCTGTAGAATGGCATGATTTAAAATATCATCAGTTGTTTTGGGTGCATTTAAGTATTCTCTATCAAATAGGCTCGCTAGATTATTATTCATCATTCCATTCATATTATTCAGCCATAAGCATGTTGGGTGTCAAAAAGGCGTTCCATTCCTTGTGTTTTTTTTATTATATACGGGGCTTTTTACCATAGATTATTTATTTATTGACAGAACTTCAAACTCATGTGCTGCATGGCTTTCCTTTATTTAAGTCGTATTTCAAAAACATGCATGGCGTCTTTGATGCTTGGCATCAAAATTTTTCTTGTTATGGCAGTGACTGATGCGAAGCCAAGCCACTACATTGGAGTTTGCTTTATAACGTCATGGCTTCCATGTTCACGGTGTTTTGTAAAAATAACTTGTTCGTGAAAACAGCTATGCTCGAAGTTTTCCTCACAGTTTGGAACTTCTGACAACATATTGGACGATTTTTTTTTATTTTGAGCAATATTTAACAGCTGAATATGTTGTTCTTCACTGCTAACACAATAGGGACATGAAATTACCCCCATACAATAAAATAAGATCCAGAAAAAAACGCCACAAGCAACACAATTAGAACACCTGTTTACCCCAACACCCCTCTAATTTCAATTCAAACTATTTCCGCCCCTCCCAAGCCTTTTTTCCTGGAACAGCCATAAGGATACTGTGGTGAGAAATGCAGATTTATGCATTCTGGTTCACATTTTAGTTTATTTCATCATTTATCCATAAAAGAACATGCAATCACAGAAGCATTAGCGAGCAACGTTATTTATTATCCATACAAGAACATGCACTCACAGAAAGATTAGCATGCAACATAATATATTTAACTGTTTTTCATATATATTACTGGATACATAATTATGGTAGCTTATATATTTTAAATGTTTAAAACTTCCAAACATAAACCCATATTCATTTATTCCAACAAAGCTTTTCTCCTTTCAGCACTTTGAATCAAATGTCAAATCAACCAAAGATTATGAACACCAACCAAAGAATTCTTTGTAAAATTCTGAATAATTACAAGACAAAAATAACAATAAAATAGACCAACTGGAACATGCCGAATAATGTTGAAGTTTGTATGGGGACATATTATATGAGGAAAGACGGTATAAGTCGAGGATTTGAAAACCACAAAAGGTGGCCGAGTATATATTACAAACATTTATTACAAGTATATTTTTATTGATTTAAACTTTACAAATTCTTGTCATAAATAAATGAAACATTTCACTGTTCTAGTTGTATTCCCCCATTTTTAACATGTATCAATGTATGTTCAGCCATGAGGGGATCTCATAAATGACATCAAATTAAATTGAATCATTACTTTAACAGACACCAAATTTATATTGAATGGGGAAACAAGTCCTTACAACTTAAACTAATTAATTTAGGTGATTTTATTTTAGGATTGCTTCAGTACTTTTTATCTTTGAAGTACCACCCCTGGACCCCACTTTACAAGAATTAGGTTCCAATCAATAAATCTTTAGATCTGCAACTGAGTACACTTTCAATGGACCATGGCAACCTAAACTTACATTAACTCTGCCGGTGTCTTAACTAGATCCATATGACTGCCATTTTCTGTCCCAATTAATATGTATACTGACAGGGTACTCAATGGACCAGAAACAGGTCAAGGGGTGGAAAAGACATCAACATCAAGTACTTGTGTATGTTGCAATTGTTGCATCAGCTTGGAATGTAAAAGAAACACACAAATCAAAGAATCATGAAAACATCACATTCATCAATATAACTTCTTTTTTCCTTATATCATCACAACCTTGAAGTACCTGATGGGTATTCTTAACAAAATCAACATTCAAAACAAAAATGCTGGTTCGAGGCAGATTTGGTCTAAGGTTTTGACCTATCTCCTTGGAATGTAATTAAAGACTTTTTGATCCCATATCCATGAATACAATACTAAAAAAAGAAAACAATAACTACTAACATACAAGTCAATGGTTGTACCCTTACAATTTCTTTAAGAAAAAAAATCTCCAATTTTTCTCTTAACATAGATGATTAACTTGGATTTAACTCAATAAAATGACAACAACATAAAATAAATAAATAAAAAACATACATTCATTTTGTTTGTTCAAAGGTATTTTTGTTCCGCTTTCATGTTATTTAATGAAACATATAAGTTTACTTGGAAAATAGCAATTCGTATGGAAATGTAAAAGAGCACATGGATTTGCAGCTGAGCACAAGCATTATCTGACATACATTCAATACTGAGTTTACAATCTGGTCATTATTCTATGCAGAGATATACTGAAAATTATTCTATTTTGTTTTGTGGAATTAAATAAATTAAACAGCAAAAAAAAAAGAAAAAAAAAAAGAAAAAAAGAAAACAGCAGCAAATTTATCTTACATATCACTTAAAGAAAACATAGATAAAACCTAAATTTTATTAGAATTTCTTTGCGTGGTTTTTTCTTACTGAAAGAAACGTTACGCAAAATAAACTGTCATTATATTTTTGCCCAAGTTTAGTAAATTCCATCATTAACATAACCAACTGTCCATGGATTGAACAAAGTTCATCCTTATTACATAGTAAACGCAATGTTAAGAGCAAAATATCTGTTTCCCAAGTATATCAGGTGTCTTCAACAGATTATTTGGTTTTCTATTAAACACAATGCAGTTGAATTATAGCTCTAAACACTGTCTGGATCATGAAATGTATAGTCAATACAGATTAATCAAAAGGTTGGTCCAAGTTACTAAATCAACAGATTATTTGGTTTTCTATTAAACGCTATGCAGCTGATATACATGGGAAACAAACCAACGTATAGACTGTATCCCAGCTGTAACCACTTGTTTATCACAAGTTCTCTGCTGAGTGGTACTAATAATTAATGCCCTTCAGATAATTCTTGTACTTGTCCAAGTAATCTCTACTCTGTCCTGCAGCGCTTGCCTCTGATTCACCAATGATTACGCCAGTGTTTGTCAAACACACAGTGCACGCCGTTTTTTCCTCCCCTAGACCAAACACAGTAATCATCCCTTCATCAGCAGGGCCCCGGTATATGTACTTGTTTCCACATACAGTGATCTTCTCTCCTTGGTACTGTCCCCCCTGGGTCAACTTCACCAGCTGCTTCACTTCTGCTTCTGATGGGTTGAACCCATTAGATGTTGCCCAGGCACTGCCTGTCTGTCCAAACAGACCTGCTCTCTTCATTTTAGGGCCGGTCATCAGAGCATTGATATGGCTTTCCCAGCCGCTCATTATGCCTATAAAATATTCAAATCCTATTAGATACAAATTTTTGTATCTTTTAAACCCAATTAAGATGTATTCTTTAATTTTCATTTATTACTTAAGTAACTTTTATTAACTCACGATATCAGCATGGAATAGTTTATTGCCATTCTCTTTCTTTTTGATATGCATCAACATAATTTAACCTAAAATGCCTTCATAATTTATTATATTATAATTCAATTAAGTCTGTATCTCCTTTGTTCACAGAGGTCTAAATTTCTGATTTTAATGACTCATATTCTTAACCAATCAACACAGAAATGCTTTTTTTTTTTTTTTTTTTTAAACCTCTCTTAAAATCTTAAAAATAGTACAGATTTTATATATAAATATCAAATTAGTTAAATATGCCATGCTATAATGTATAAGCAATATAAAAACAGAGAAAATGTCATCAGACAGGACCCTACACCTCTTCACTACATCACAAATTTAAAAGGTGTTGAAATACAGAAGACTGGTGTTAGAAAGCATTACCAAAATATAGTGGTTATATCCATCAACATACAGTGTATCCATGGTTCATACAGGATTTTCTTACCTAAATTTAAACACTTTTCTAGGGCCTTTCAAGGCTAAAACTATTCTTTTGAAGCAACTTTTGGAACTTTTTTTTTTTTTTTTTTTTGATGGCCACTTTTTGAACTGTTTGAACACTGAAAAATTGTCTCAAAATGTGTTAAAAAACAAGAAAAGTACCATTTATACAATATTTGACGACGTTTTACGCAACACTTATTCACAATGTCAGTTTGTTCCAAGAGCATTATGTTCACAAATATACAACAGTTTCTATTTGGACGAAGATCTTGTTTTTTAATTTCTTTCCATAATACATTAATTTTTGTTTTAAAAATGCATTGCTAATGCAGTTCTGAATAATCAAAGTTGTTTACTATTTTTTAAAAAAAATTTTCAAGGTTAAAGTAAATTTTCAAGGAATTTTCGAGGCCTGTATGAACCATATTAAGCAAGACAACATAATTCTGGAGAAAGCGTTAGATGTCACAAACCTCAAACCACTCTTCCATACGGAGATAAGATTATATGCTTCATAAACTCTAAGAAAAGCCTGTATTCAAATTAACTTGAATCTTAATTTTAATTGTAAAAAAGCTATAAGTAATAAATTTAAGAAGCAAAATCAGCAAAATTATTCATACTTTTATTTCATTCATGATTGATAATTTAAGGTGAAATATATTTTATAAGAGTTTTGATGATGGTATCTCAGAAAACTAGATATACCAATTGGAAGAATTAATACTTATAATATGTAACCCTGTGGCAGATATAAGCCCAAGTTTGCTAGACTGACAAGAAAATTGCTTGTTAAAATTTGCAATTATAGAGACAGACTTGTTGAATGATTCTTGACACTACAGCTATGATACATATATAAGACAAAAATAAAGGAATTATCAATATGGCAAGCATGACAATCACTAATCTTGTCAGACATAAACATCAAAACCTGTCAATCAGGTTTTCCTCCCCAAGAATTTGGTTTCCATTTTTATGGAACATCACTCTAAGTTGATTATGACTTTGATTATGTAATAAGACTGATGGACCAGGGCCCAAGTTCTCAAATACTGTAGTTAGCCCTTACATTGTTGTGGGCACTTGAAACTGCCTTGGTGACAAGTGTAGACCAAGATAAGACTGCATATCCTTGCACTCTGATCATGGTCTGCAATGGTCACTATACAGTCAATTAATTTTCAGTTAGGACCCCAAAAAATACCTGAAAAGGAGAATAAAATAAGACAAAATGCAAACACACCACAGAAGAAAAACAGTAATAAAAGCATCTATGACAGTAAGTGTTAACATAAACAAGAGTTGGTCAGAAGCATGGCCAATAAGGAAAACAGTATTATTGCAGATAAAAGTTCACTGATAAAAGGGGCCATAATCAAATGGCTTAACTACTGAGTTCAAACATTCCATAATCTCAAGTATATGATTGGAAACAAATTTCACATTTAAGGTCACAGTGACCTTGACCTTATTACCCCACAATCATTAGTGACCTCCCAGTCATTACCAAACAAACAATCAAGTTTCTGAAATAAAGGTTCAGTCATTTAGGTTATCTATCTGAAACAATTCAATGTGATCTTGACCTCTGACCTAGTGATTCCAAAATCAATAAAGGTCATCTAGTAGTCATGACCCAACACTTCATCAAGTTTGGGGAATGTTGGCTCAAGCGGTTCAAGTTATTGGTTGGAAACTTTCACAACCAAGATTACTGTGACCTTAACTTTGCCCTAGTGACCCTAAAATCAATCTATTATTACTAACATTTTCCTGAACGAGTTAAGTAAAATTTGATATGAAATGACAATTCATGTCAGATTCTTTTTATCATATGACCTATCGTGACAGTAAATTGTGATTATAACAACACACAAACATGAATGAACGGACTGTGAAGAAATTACTTTTGTAATCCAATTAACACCAAGAAAATAGTTTCAAATTATAACTGAAAATAACAATTTAATGTGTGTATTTCTCATACATTTTCAACATCATATGACTAATGAATCAAACACATTTAATCCAGCTTTCCTAGTTCAACACACTATGCATACATATAGAATACACGCGTGTGACGTGGACTGATGTAATTTGGCATAAAAGTTATATGTCACATGTTAAATATAAGAAAATATGTGATGGTTATACAAAACCGGAAACAGCTGTTTTAGAACAATATAATATGATAAACACCCTATGAAGTCTGAGGAATAAGGGCTCAAGTTATCAAACAGAAACAATTTTCACATTAAATATCACTGAGACCTTTACATTTAACCTTTTGACCCTGAATGGTCTACTGAGGTTGAACAGATTGACATTAAATTTTGTAATCTTTAAAGGGGAGGCAGGGCATACAAAGGCTGATGATGCTGTAGAAAAAACAAACAAAAGAAACAAATCTATTTCAAGCAGCAAATACAGGTACGCATCTACAATACATAATTATGCAACTTGAATATACCATACAAAGCAAACAAATGTACATGTATATTGTAAAATCCTTTTTGTTTTGTGAAGACTTAACCTCTCTGTTTCGGGAACAAATATTTATGGAATCATGTGCAAGAATATCACAGGTTTTATTGAAATTAGATAACGGTTTAAATTCATAGAAATTCCTCACATATTGATAAAAATGAAAAAAGGATTTTACAGTAAGTATAGACAGATAAGCAGTTAAAATCTCTATATATGCAATCCATTCAAAGCTGAAAACCACAGTGTGTTACATATGTAAAAAGAAAAGAAAAAAGTTGGAAGCGAGTCACATCTGCAGACTTGAGACAGAAGTAAACACTACCGTGCAGTATACCCACTGGTAAATAAGTTGCTTACACTTTCATTTGTAGGTGCAAGAAGTCGGTTGTTCTTCCAAACGTCTCGATATATCCAGTATTTGATTGCCATGTGCAATTCACCGTCGGTGCAAATGCAACAGTGTCGCCTCTTCTGCATATTGTCTTTAAGTCTTCTGACAGAAGACCAGCTTCAGATGGTCAATACCCAAACTCACATGAATGTATCAGGTATGACAACTTGCCATAGGATCAATTTGCTAGCTAAGCATTGCATAAAATTGCACCTCACAGAGACGCAGAAAACATCACTCATAATCTAAATCACATTGCTATTCAAGACATTGTATCAACATGAATGGACAAAACACAGACAATCTGTATTTATAAGAATTTTATTACCATGCAACATCAACATGATCTGATCCTAACCTTCATTCTATACAAACATGATGGATCAGTCTGCATACAATAGTACACATTGCCATATCCCCACCCCCAGTAACTGGGAGCAAAAATATCACAACAAAATTTTTCTAATTAAGTCACACCAGACATTCAACATAAAACAATGACTTCAAATCACAGCCATTCATTGACAATCATCCAGAGCATCTCCCCACCCTTGCCTCTGTAACAGAGGCTGATATTCAGTGATTTCCCAATCAAAAAAAAAAAAAAAAAAAGTCATGAATTTCCCATTTCTAGGAACATAAATAAATAGAATATTTCATGACTGCATTTATCAGCAAGGTTCTTAATAGGATTCCTAGATTCTAAAGTCACTTTTATGTATTTGTTGGGAATGTATGTGAAGTTTATATTAACATGCTTTAGTATTCTATCTAAAGCTATTTCTTACGAATTACTTTTTAAGACAACTGTAGTAAAACCTCTCTATTCAGAGACAAGGGGTGTAAAATTCCACTCGCCCAGACTGGTAGGAGCTCAGTCAGGCGAGTGATAATTTTAGGAATTTTACACCAGCTACGATTCCATAGGTCTATTTAGGGGAGTGGTCTTAATTGAGTTTTACTCTTTCAACTACAACACTTATGGAGTTTTTTCCCCATCTTGTTTGCTGTAAATTTCACAAGTTATTTCACTAACAAATAGGACGGCCTAAGTAACGTATCACAATGAAAATATCACTAAAATACATGTACTAAACATAAACTTTAATTTAATGATACTGGTTAACTGCTATCCCATTCAAAACTAGTGTTCTACTTCTATTTCATTGATTGACTTATGGACAAGTTTCAAGTCCTCTGATTTTTCATAAACCACATTTTTTACATTTGTATGCTGCTTTCACAATGGTGTCACAATAAGGTATCACCAATGCCACAAGAGACAAGAACTGGTACAATGGTTTACCTTAACCCATTCTCACATATAAATTGAAGAGAACAAATTGCACACTTTACCGGTATTCTTACGTGTGTCCTATCTGTTCAAGAAAGAACAAACACCATTGTTATCCCATCAAAAAAAATTACAGGACGTAAAACTTAACAGTAAATATATAAAACCACATGTAGATGAACATATAAAAACACAACCAGTTGTGATGTACATTTTATTGACAATATTATGATACAAATGAGCAGTTTCCTAAAAATCTGCACCAGAACATATCATACATGACAGTGCTGTAAACTACCTATAGCCCTGTGAGGCACTCACTCACCGTTATCTAAAGCCATGCAGTACAGCTGGCGACTAAGAGACATCATTTCAAGCGGGGTGAGAGCAAAACTAGGCTAAGTGCTTATACATATATACACAGCCTAGTTTCACTCTCACCCCACAATTTGGGAATTTTTTTTGTGTGCGTATGTAGATATATGAAAACTACAGCATTCTGATTAAGACTTCCCTGCTCACCTTTGCAAGACCCATGTTTTAGAATCCTTCCTCACAGGGCTATATATTTATAAACCCTTGTATTAGCCCATATAAAGCAAACAGTAGCATAAGATAAAAGTACTCAGAAACCAAAAGCAGAAAAAAATCTAGATTATGAGTCTTAAAAACCAAACAATATATTTTTCTTAATATCAAATCTTTATAAATATTTATTGTTGTACTACAATTTAAATGAAATCAAATCTTTAATTTACTGTGTGATATATAGATACTGCTGTTTTTTCTGCCTATTTTGGAAAATCGACCCTAGCCACAAAATAGGAAAAAATATTGACATTTTTTACCTAATTGGGTATTTCTACAAAGCAGAAAAACAGCAAAGTATGGTTAACCTATTCTTAAAAGAGGCATTTATTTTTTCATTTTTCATGAACAAAATTTCACACAAAAAACCTTTGAAGTAATAACCACAAAATGATTTTTTTAAAATTTGGAATGGGGCTTTTATTGGGATCTTAAAGAGAGGCAGTAAAAACATATGATGTAACTTATCATCTTGCAAAAACAAAATCAATTTAACACAATTCATGTGGAAATTCTATTGCACTAAATTTTAAATTGGAGGAACAATCACTTGAAGTCTAGAACAGTGAAAAGACAACATTCTGAACAATTTGAAACAGAAGAAAAAATCTAAAATCAAATCCTGCTAAATCAAGAATAAAATGGTTGATTTTAAACAATGAATTTCTAAAATGAAGGTTCAGCAAATCATAGACAACTTTTCTTTCAATAATAATAATAATAAACAACTAAAATGAAAGGCAACATTCCGAAAGTCTACAGAGATTTGTCCCATTAATGAACAAGGAAACTTCAGACATACATAATGGAATGTCTGTATGCAATTCTGTAAGGAAATAAGACACACCGCTTTGAAACCATAGCTATAAATGTTCAACATTCAAGATTTATGTCCAAACTGAAATGCATCCTCATTATCTTAAAATCAGTGACCATACTTCTAAACAATAATAAAGCTTAACAAACTGATACAATAATGAAGCCTACCAAACTACAAAATAAATCACAACCTTGGTTGCTAATACCATCAACACGTTTTGTATAACTGGATGGGTTCATAGCATAAATCATGACACCCCCCCCCCCCTTCCAAAACAATGAGGCAGGACAACAAAGCCACCATTAGAGGGCAGTGCGGCCTAACACGGATCACCAGACTAAAGCAGCAATTGAAAGAACAGGATTTTAATCATTGTAGAAAATTCCTAATAAACATCAAATCATTTTTTTTAAAAACAATATCTATTTAAATCATAAAATATTTGTAAGTCTTACTAATTATTCTAACATTTTTAAAATAAATCAACATAGTTATGGTACCCCTGGTAGTTAGTCATGCCTGGCAGTCCAGTCTGTGTGTACCAACGAGGACATAACTCTCCAGTTAAATGGGACAGCCAATAATTACGATGCTCAGCTTCTCACCCCAGATTCTGGCATCGTCAACTGTTTCCTTCTCATCCTAGTGTAGCGAAGATATGATATAGCGTTAAACCAATTCCTTCACAGCATCCGTGTGTGTTACAGGCGCTTTAAAGAAAACTTAAGGGCTAACAAACTTGCATACTGATACATAAATACACAACAATCACAAAACTTATATTGCACATTTGACGTGTAAAAACCATACTCATACAATGAAAATGTATGTATACTGTGTCCCCCGTTATAACACAAAAGCAAATACATTACTGTTCAAACTATTGACTCAAAATTTCATTACTCTTGTTATAGAGCTGTGTGGTCAAATACAGTGTGGTTAAATACAATGTGATGCCCTGTTTGGACCCTAAATGCAGCATCAAAAGGGACTTGCATTCTAAATCATGGAGTTTGCTCCTCAAGTTTAAGCAACCTTTTTTTCATGTCAATTACATACTAAGAAATACAACTCTCAAGTCCCTGTTCAGTCTCAAGATAAACTGGGAGCAGAATGGTCCACATTGAGAGTTATTAAATACCTATTTTGTGTTCAATACCCTTCCCTTTCTGATAGATATAAATGGATTCATATATACTTAAATTAACACATGAGATCAAGCTTTCAGACAAGAATCTCTAGTGCAAGCTTGACTCTTCAATGCTGATCATTAAAGTCAGTTACAGATTCACACTTACTTGAAAGTATTTAAACGGAAAATATTACAGCAAATGAATTTACTCTTCCAATAAGAACAAGATTGAATTTGGTCTTAATAAATGGCCATTTTTTTTTCATTATGATTATTTAGTTGTACAAGTATGACACTTACAAATACTTTAATATATTCATCGGTAAGTTTTAATAATAAGTGATTTTAAAAAGATTCATGTCCAAAACTTCATATAGAAGTCTTACCAGTATTTTGCACATTCCAAGGGAGATAACCCTAAATGATTAATTCCTCTGCATTAAAGAGTAATGTCCCATGCCTTAATTTTAGCATTTTTCATGACACACAAGATTGTCAATTTTGACTCTAATATTACAATCTAAATAACCACAAACAAAAACCACTTGACAAAATGTTTAAGAAAAATATGCAATTAGCACAACAGTATTTATAAAGCACTTATTAACATAGTTTCTGCTTCCACACAAACCTTGCATAGCAATAAATCTCACCATCAACACTTCATCAAGTGATGTCTTTAGTAATAGCAAAATACAATCAGTCTGTGATGATAGTACTTTTTTAAATTTCATCCTAAATGGCGACAGCCTGAAAACATGATGCAAAATGATGCCATTGATAAAGATGTTACATGATAAGATCCTAATCCACCTGCCAACATTAATATCCTGATGCTTTCAGATAATCCCTCAGTCGGCAAACCACCTTGCTGCAATTGCCCAGTTTGTAATTCTCCTGCACTGCTCCAAAGATGAAACAAGTTCTTGACAAATACGCACAGCAGGAGTAGTTCTCCTTGTCAGATGGTGCTTTAATTCGTCTGAGAATGATTGAACCATCTGCCACGTCATGAGTAACATACAGATAACTCTGTCCGCCGAGTCGTATCCCATTAAAGTCATTCTCTTTGCCCTGTATAATGTTGATTAGCCGGATGACTTCATTTGGGTCTGGGCGCACGCAACCATCCCCAGCCCACTCTCCACCGTCCAGTCCATATATACCCGCACTGCACATCGCCCCCGGGCACATCATTTGGTCTGTTACATAAGTCTGCCAGCTCATTGTCACACTCTGGAAAATAGACAGCACAGATTCAGATATCTACATCTGGCCTGAATTCCACAAACAATACTTAGCGCTACATAATACTTAAAATATTTAGGGCCAAATTTCATTCTTTTTTAAATAAATCATTTCTTGACAAATTTTGTTAGCTATTCAGATAATACTCAAGTTATGTTCTTATATATTTCATAAATAGGAATAGTTGAATGTGTTTCTACCTAGTTTTAGAATTCTAAGTATTACTTAGTGCAAGATATTATTTGTGGAATTTTAGTCTGGCAATTAACCCTTTACCACTCAATTGGGCCATTTCACATCATAAAATCTTAGATCTAATTTGTCTGTAGGCATGATTCCAATTTTTCTTCCTCCTCACCAAGGTATTGGGAGAAATGATCAGTATGACAACCAACCAGCCTGCAAGTTACTTGAAGGTCAATTTGATTTCAAACTGGTCAAAAAACTGAATCCATTAATGCTCTTGTGTGGTAAAGGGTTGAAAGTTGTTAATCATAATCACAAGAAAAAATCAATTTTTAAAATTAAAAAATAATGTCTTATTTAAAGGCATCTCGAAAGGAATGTGGTATCCCACTGAGCCAGGCCCCAACCTGCTGTGACCAGACCTGCTAATTGCTGGTCATCACTGCAGGGAGTCTTTGGCCAATATAGACCTAATCTGTCACAGTAAAATTTCTGATGGGTTAATGCAAAACTAAATTACCTGCTAGTATGGAAGTGAGATTGTAGGCCAGTTTTACATAAGCCATAAACATTTTATTGAATGATAGATAATATGTGGGTATGATCTCTTACATATTCTTTGTGAAATTTACTAATTGGAGTTAATTTTGTATCTGCATGATTATAAGATTATATATTTAGTACATTTATGCACTTATTACAGAATTCAAGTTTTGATAAAGAAAATATTGAGATACAGTGTCTGGAGGACATAATTCTGACATTGAATGATTTTTATTTTATCTATTTATTTTTTTTGCTTTGTATTTGTTTTCCTTAGAAACATTTCGTTACATTTATTCAGCAGAATTAAACAATTCAATTCTTGTTGATTTCTGACATTAAAATGTATTGAGGGAATTTAGAAATGAGAGAATGAGAATGAAAGTGATTAGTAATACATTTATGATTAATTTCTTTATTTCAAAACTTTTCTACGTTTCTTTTTATGATAAAAATTTACAAATAAAAGATAAAATCAGAAAGATCAAATTAAATGAAATAACAGACACAAAAATTGAAAGAAAAAAATAATTGAAAAATAAAGAAAGGGTTAACAAAATAGGTAAGAATTAAATCAATAAAGAAGGAAAGAAAAACAAGGAAAATTAATGTATGCTCTAATAAAAATGAATAATTGAGAACTTGAAGAAAAATTTCTGTTATTTAGGATTATGTGATTGTAGAACTGTAACTTATTTAACTTTTGTAAAAACTGTGAATGGCGATATACAATCCCACGTAGTAACAAAATTAAAGAATATAAGAATTGAGAGAAAGAAAGTAATAAGTAATACATAATTTATTTCACAACTTTGTTTCTTTTTATGATAAATTTTACATATAAAAATAAAATAAGGAAGAACAAATTTAATGAGAAATATAAGACAAATAAAATGAAAGAACAAAATAAATGAGAAATAAATCAATTTAAAAAAATCATGGAAAATTTATATATGCTCAAATAAAAATGAATAATTGAGACTTTATAAAATCATTTCTGGTATTTAGGATTTAGTAATTGTATAACTGTAACTTGTGTAACTTTTTAAAAAATGTGAATGGCTATATACAATCCCTTGTAGTAACACATGCACACTTGTATCTTGAACTATACCTGTGACTGACAGACCATGGGTGACAGACCGTGGCAGCCTGCCTTATCAGAAAACAGATGCCCCCACACGCTGGGTTTGGAATAAATGGGGGGGGTCACTTATATAAGGGTTTTGAGATGCCTTTAACATAAACCATGCAAATGTGTTATCAAATACCAATTAATGTAAAACATTTATTTACTGTTTACTATTTCTATAAATTACCTCTTTATATAGTCAACCCTTGATATGGATTCCTATTCTTTGACTTACTTTCTTTTTTCTTTTTTTTTTTTTTGGGGGGGGGGGGGGGCACTTTTTACTTTTACCAGGAAAAAAATATTGAGAATAGCTTAATTATAAATTTTGTACAATTGTTTCAAGACAATGTATGTAACAAGCTTTTATACCCCTATCAATTATAATCATAAAAACAAGCTCTTTCTTTACATTTCAAGTACATTCACTCAATTTTACAGCCAATGATGCCTTCACAGTGTACTTATACACCAACCCTTTCCAGGGCTTGGCACAAACTATTGAAACTGCTTCTTTTACGTAGTAACTAAATTTGCACCAAACCATCTGAAAACTTTAGTCACCAATCTCAGCATCATTCCACTTCTGCCTTGCACAACAGTTGTACATAACACCTTTGTGTAAGACAAAACATGCAGCAGCCAGAGTGGCAAATTCAGGTGAGACAAGCTATAAATAGTAGCTATCTTCCCGGTAGTATAAATAACAGTGCCAGGAGAGGAGAGACTGGAATGTGAGGATGGTATTCTCCCTCAGGCTCAGTTATCTACCAACCTCTCCTCCCAAGCTACAACACTTAACCCTTTCCCTCATATATACTCATTTTGACGCCCTCAATAGGTATCATATAAAGCCTGATCTGCAGAAAACCACAATTAAACCTTACCAAATTTAATTACAAAATACTCATTTCCAGACCACTGAGGAGCAGCGAACAGCATAAAACCTGATCAGCTGATCTGGTTTTATGCTGTTCGCATAGGTCTTTTCATGGTTTCCTCTATGAGGGAAAGGGTTAAAACTACCACTAATCAGTTCATTACTCTACCTTACAATGCTAATGTGCCCGAGCTAATGAGTTGCAAGCACACATTTAACTACTAAACAGGCCAGCCTATCCATTTAAATACAAAACCTATATCGGATTTAATTCTTTTCTGTGTTTTAAAGAGAGCGTAGCAGCCTTATGCAGCTGAGGATACCCAGTGCTAACCCATACATCTGCAGTACATCACCTGATGGCGATAAGGTTGGCAAATTCTCCAGTACCTCACACAGCAGGAGCCCTATCTGAATTAAAGAATTGCAACTTCACTGAAAAATTCCATTCCTATTTTAAAGTAGCATTTTATGGCATTGCCTCAATGTTCTTGGCTTTTATCCTATTTTCAAAGGCTAAGTTGTATGCGTAATGTTATACTCAGGTAGCACATTCCTGACTAGCTAATCATGACTTTACTTTCTTTTTTACCACAAAAGAAATGTATGACGTTGGCATCATTGTATCTGGATCATGTCTATCCCATTGTTGAAAGTTGAAATGTTATGCATCAGTTTAATTAAACAGTTCTTCTACAGTTATCATTACAGACATCATCATTATATAAAGTAATTTATACCACCTCTAGATCAAAAGTATGTTTCTTTACAAAACCATCCCAGAAAATGAACTCTCTACAGTATGCATGTATTATACTTTCAGAATCCTGTTTATAAGAAAGTTGCACTGAACTGTGAAGATAACATCTTAGAAGAACATCACAGCCAGGTTTAATATAATACACTACATATTTTCACTGGTATCTAGAGAGGTAGGTATGTTGTATGTTCCTTCATTCACTGGATAATGTTATAGCCCGTCAAGAATTAGTGGCAAGGTTTTGTAATAAGATTCCTGGAGTATTTCCCTGAGAGTGCTTCAGAGTGCCAAGGTGTTCCACAGATACACTTGGCTCTGATATAGGAGACTGACCGAAAAGAAGGGTATGTAAACATGTCTACAAACTACTTGATTAATATCTGATAGCTTGATAGCTAGGGAAGGAATACAGCCAGACAAAACAACCAACAGCCAACACCATCCGACAACACTAGCCACTGTGGTCTGCTCAATGCCTGAACAAGTATCAGGGGTGTATGAATCCTAAAATTATCACTTGCACGTCCTATCCCTTCCACAATTTGAGATAGTAAAATCAAAAAAATTACAAAGATATGTTTTGATTTTCACTCTCCCTGTACTATTTTTTTACTGGCCAGGGCTAGCAGTGAGTGGAACCGTACTATACTAACACTGTGCTGAAATGAGAGTGCTCTGTTTTAAGCATCCATATTGTGGACTAGGGGCCTGCTTGAAATATACTAAATGATGAACTGATCAATTCTCCATTTCCTATACACTAATTGTGCTGGTTATTAAAGAGCTATATTGATCAAAAAATCTACTCCACACAGCAGCAGTAGTAGTAGCAGTAGTAGTTGTAGTAGTATAGCAGCAGTACATAGCAGATCCATTTAAAATCTGCATGGTTTTTAGTGTCACATACACTGACTGACAATTACAAAGCTATCTGTTTACACATTTACAAATGAGAACTGACACTGGCCTAAGGAACCAGTATGAAACCAACAACTGATGATCAAAGAAAGATTGAAGTGAAAACTGCTCAGAGAGGGATCTGGCTTTTCTATGGTATACCTTGGTGTAGAATGGCTTATGTGAGTGGTAAAGACGTCAACAGAAATGAATAACAACACCGAGAGGTCAGGAAAAAAAACCCCAACGAAACCAAAGTTAACATTAGCTTGCTCTGATGTTATGCAGCAATTCATTCTCTATTCACAAGTCATGTTACAGAACTGGGTCCCCAATGGATGTCTACAGCTGTTGACAGCTATGAGTGTATGGAGACAATTATGTGTGCTAACATTTGTGTACATCAATGTGTATCAGAGCTGATGCTGTGTCCATGTATATATAACCACAGTAAAGTCAGACTGACACCTCAATGCCACAAATTTAACAGGACCTGTATAGGCATGACACTGTATATAAGCATGAACAAACAGCTTGAATATTAACTTGAATCAATAGCAACAGACTATGGGGTAATAAAATGTAATCAAGATATATCATGTGGTGATCATCCGTATCACTACCACTGATAAACACTGATGCAGGATAACCTTTCCAGTTGACAAATCTTAATCATTTTGATACAGTTTTAAAAAGTCATACACTAAATGCTTTAACAAAAATGGTCCTTTTGAAAATAAAGGCCTCCAGAATGGATTAATAACTCTTGAATCTGGTTGTTAGCTATTTATAATGCACATTGCTATACATGTATTAAGTAATGACTGTTATATGGAAAAACTTGGTACAGAGGCTAAGTCCGGGGTAAAAGGACAGAGTACGGGCTGATAAATGGATACATTGGGGTGATACTAGCCTAGATAAAGCTCACACCCAGATCCCTGGCCCTGCCACTATCTACTGATTTGATGCAGCCTCCCCTTATGTGGCCCTCCACTCACACCACTCCAACATAACACTGACCCCTTGTGCACCCAAGTTCTAACCACCTTCTTTGTTTTTTTATAACTGCAGGTTCATTTAATCAGTAATAATAACAAATTTAGCGGTGTATTTTGGGTAATTGGTTTTGTCAACAAATGAGAAACAGATTTTTCATGAATTTCTTATATAGGGTACATATTCAAGAGCTGGCCGCAATACTGCTCCATCTCATTCTATTTCTATATAAACTAAGAACAGTTTCACAGTTAATACAAGACATGTTTCAGTCAATATGTAACCAAGAGCTAACCAAGGGCTGCAGACTGAAGACAGGATGTTATATATTTTAATTTGATAAAGGGCACAGAGACAAATACTAATGTCTTTTTAAAAAAAAACAAAAAACATGAACAATGGTCAAGTCATCCTCTGGCAGAAATATGTAGTTGCAATCAATATGTTTATAAATGGCCGGATAGAATGCAAGTTCAAATTTTTCAGGTCAAGCATCTATAACCTACCTGGGCAATTCAATTTTCATGTACAGCAGAAGTTCAACAGTTCACAAACCGTGGACAGATAAAATAAGGATATACCTAAGAGTACAAACTATGATCATGTGACTTTAACTTAAAACACAATGGTATTGGTTCCTGTCTGCTCATCACATACATCACAAAAATGTCAATTTAAATATACATTTGAGTCTGTGTTAGCAATATCTGGTATTTTAACACAGTGTCCATTGCAGGTATTATGTTTATACATAATTATATGGGTTATTATACTACATTTAAAGAGACCATATTTCATAGACCTTTCAAGAAATTGAAGTACACAATAGGACAAAAACAAAAAAAGAGAAAAGTAATTGATAAAATAATAGACCCTATACTTATAGATCTTGAACCTAAAGCAACCAAGGCTTCTAATAAATTTGTAAGATAGACAGCTGGAGAGATTAACACTATCTACAGGAAATGACACATGTATAATAACCTGAATTAACTTTGATCATCGAATCAACTAAAAACCGGCACTAGCCACTCCACTTTGGACTTTCACCAAAATCAGATAGGGCTGGTGTATTAGACATTGTGATAACCTGACTGTTGACTCATTATTTTCACCAGTACTGAAAATCATCCCATTCAGACCCTGTCAACTCTAGCCGATATGAGGCTATTGTGATACATTGCTAGGTGAACAGGTTTATCCCAGCTAGATTATTTAGATAATACATCCCCACCCAGCAACTACACTAGTGACCATACCATCCTACAAGCATGGACTTTTAAGTTTGTTTTTGGGTTATTTGATTTGAAGTAATATAAATTTACAACTGGTTGTTAGACATGCAAGGTTTGAATTAGGTGTACAAAGTGAATTAACTGATGTGCAGCCAAATATTACCAAGGCCCATTAACACCGCAGACATGGACCTAAAGCCTTTCTCTTTCTTTCAATTAAAGTGAACATAATTTCTCCATTGTTGCTACAGTAAACAATATTTACCTAGCTCATCTACAGTTATCAAGAGCAGACCTCCTTAAATCTTAATTCAATCAGAGAATCCAAAGGTCCCTGTGCTTATTTCCATCTTTGTTACACCCAAAACTGTGGGACAATTTAAGTTTCAACTCATTTATGTCAGTCATGACTAACAGATTAATAACTGGAGAAATCAGCAACTTTCCTTACAGCAACTACAGTGATACAACTGACCCTTAAAATACTGTGAGCACCTCCGACAGTTGTGCAGTCAGATCTTGGTCTGCACTGTTCACCCAGCAACCCCATAAACAATTAATGGTACAGTCCAAAATGAAGAAAGTTCAGACAAGAAAATAAGCATGGTGAGGGTTAACCAGACCAATGGCCAGTTCAGTGAGTTAATTATGAGACATGCCAGAAACATGACCGTGATTGGTCCAACATGACAATCAGTGTGCTCAAATATTAGATACAAGTAACTGATATGACCAGTTAGTTCCCCAACACAGCAGCTGTCCTGTCAGTGATGAGTCAAACTTTTATCTTTCTCCTTTACTCCCTTCTCCCTATGCCTGGGTATCCACCAATACAGACTAATCATCCCTGGCAGAACAAAGATAGTACTGTCTGAGCAATGAATGTGAAAGTAACCACAAACACTTCAAGACTTACTCCAACAGTTAATTAAATGCCAATCTTTCCCATCCACCATCTACCAAACAAAGAGAAAAACTGTGGGAATACTTTCTTCCTTGGAATTCATTGTGAGAAGCTTAGCTAAGCCCTGGATACAGTTTATCAATATTATCATGATTGATTATAAATATCTGGCTCCCATCTCTTCTGTGCACTGCTGTAGTTTCACTACAGCAGTGATGACTCACTATATTTCACTGCAGACCAATCTCAAACACAACCAGGAAAGAATCAACTGTCTGAGTCAAAACACAATGAACTGACTTTACCGATAAGTGTCATGTATACATCCCATTTCCCTAAGGAAACCATTCACTTTCAACTTTGAACAGTCAAACAAGTGAATATATAAAGGAACAATTATTACCCTATGGTTTTATAAATTTTGCTTTCTCAGCAATAAAATTTACTTCCTAAATGGCCAATATTCAAAGTATGAAGCTAAAAATTGTGGCAAAATATTATGGCATGATCAAATTATTAACAACCAACTTAAAAAAGATCTATTAGACCATACAACTTACTAAAGACACATTTTTCATATTTTAGCCTGCTAGGTGAATTAAATTCTTAAAGAGAAAAACTCCGAGTTTTGGATTATACAAGGACTAATCAGGGGTGTAAAATTTTCTTTTAAGTCACTTGTCCTGAAGGACAAGTAGGTGAAAAATCTTACTCGTCCTTAAACAAAGTTAGCTCGTCCTAAAATGATTTTAATTTTTGCTTCCTGTAAAAGTGTATAAAGCTTTTGATATTTTGTTGAAACACAGCAAAACAATTTTTTCTTTTTTGTCAACCACAGAAAGCCAGAAAACCAATGATCCAGGGCTTTCCTTGTGCGTTTCGTTTCATCGTAAGCGCTTTGGTGCTTCCTATGTTTGAACTCCTGTTTTTTTTTTTTTTTGTCATCTCTGCCGCCAAGAAGCATCTTCATTGACATTTTGACCGCCAGTAACAAAACATATTTGCAGTCCCTAACTGACTGCGCTGGACTGTGCCGCAAACTAACATAAAATGGTATTGAAAAAACACCGTAGAATATTGTGAACCAGTCTGTGCTAGCACCTTACGGATCTTTATAACAAATGAGCGTCGCTATGATATTTTGTCAAAATTAGCTCCCTTGATCAAGTAAAGAGTTTTATGATCCTGATTAACCATCGTAACAATATTAAATTCATTTTTTTACTGAAACATTTCTTTCTTGGCTGCAAAAAGTTACTCGTCCAGTCGGACGAGTGTTCAAGGAAATTATGCTTGATCGACAGTGAAATTCACTCTTAAATACAAACAGACGAGTGGATTTTAACAGCCCTGCTAATTCAGCTACAAATATTTCCATATTAAGGGTCTTTAATCTCTTTACTTCATCTATAAAACCCTTCGAATTCAGAAGTTGACACCAATACTGCAGACCTACCTACGGCCACTTATAATACCAAGTGTTTGAGTATTTCGAAAATGCAGACATGTGAAAGATTAATTAAAAATATTTACTTACTATAAAGCATGCCAATATGTGGATTGATACTTTGAACAAAGTTTACAAAACTAATGGGTTTTTATAAATACTGTAGTTTATTTAAGATACGTGTAATGGTTCTGCTACATTTCGGACCTCATGACCTTTCATGGAGATAACCAAGGTTTCTTAATGTTTCAATAGGGCACCCTGGTTATCTGTAGAGGTTAAGTGGTCCAAAATGTAGCGGAACCATTACAGGTATCTTACCTTAAATAAAACCTGTGAAGATAACTTATGCAATGAAAAGATATTTGTCTACAGTACAAACATGTTAATGTCCTGTTTTGGATTTAACTTTTCTAATGTAATCATTTACTCTAGCATTACAGAGATGCTAATTCTTAATTTTTGGCATCTTAGCACTAAATGAAATTATAGTTCCAAATTTCAACACAAGAAGTCATCAGCCATTTTCATACATTATAACTGCTCTTTAATAAAGAAAGTAAAAAAAACACTAACCTCTTAGGCACTGTAATACAATAAACCCGTAACTCTACAATCAAAACTTAACCAGAAAAACACAGTACAAGTCACTAGAGAGGAAGCGTTCCTGCTACAAGGTCTCCCAATCAAAGACTCACTACTACTGAATGCCAGAGTAACAGTCTGGCCCTGGGGGGGCAGAAAACACATTAACATTCCTGATTGGTATCTTTACTCCTCATAGCAGACTCATTCAGCACAGGTAAACTGAAATACGTCACTTGCATTAGATGGTTTTATCAGCTTCAGTTATACATTCAAAAAGCATAACATTTGCTTTTTTTCATCAAGTTAAATTTATCTTGAAAAGATAATCATACAGATGATGGGAGAGAGCTTTGGGGGGAGGGGGAATATATTTCTTGATTTCGGAAAAAGAAAAATCCTACAAAATTTAGCATATTTGGGGAATACTGCATTAATTTGGAGACATCTTTAAACGACCCGAGATAAATAAGGGAACAGTCCCAAGGTGCGAAAATGTGGTTTACACTTTTAATTGATATTGCTGGTCTATTTCAAGAAAGCAATGTTTAATTTCATCTTCATGGTACTATATTTATATCTAATATTTATATCTACCTACAATAAATTCAGTTTAAATATTCATTTTACAATTCAATATAAACATCTAACATAAATTGTATAATAAGAAATCATTTAACACTAAACACCTTTTGGGACAATAATTTTTTTGATAAAGTACATAGCAGCACGCCATGCAATTGAAGAAAAAAAATTAAAAAAATTGATGGTGAATATAAAAATTATGTACTGAAATTACACATTTTGATTTTGCATTTATAGCAATCTGCAAAATCAGCAGAACTTTGTGACAATTTAGTTTCATTTTTATTCGAACAATCAAAATATTGGACTTTGAAACCGACACATATCATGTAATAGGTAAGTTTGACTTGACTTGACTATTTGAATTTACCATCGCTTTGACAGTATTTCAGTCATATAGCGACGTCCAGCTAATCACAGGTGGAAAACTTTGAAACTTCAGGTTGGTTCCAATTAAGCACATCTGAACAAATTTTCCGTTAGAAAAATGTTGGGACTCTGTTCTGACCTATTTACAATTAAGTTTATACATTCTGAAAATTAATGTCTAAATAGATTCATGAACAAGTTAAACTACCAAATCTAGTTCTTACAGTTCTTCAATGTTTCTATCCAAACCAATCTGATTATTTCCTTTCTTATAATCATGTATAAGAATGATGCCTTCAATTATTTATTTCTTTTGTCAAAATTATCTTTTTATCTGACACTTTTCTTTTTTACTTTTTTTTGTAAGGGTATGTATTCTTAAATCTAACCCACTTCTGTATAGCTGAGAACTTGAGAAGATGCTTAAAAGTTCTTAAACCAAATGCTAACGTCAATACTACAGTGTAACGCCTTTCAAATGCAGCCCATTGTTTTGGGTTAACCAATATATCCCAACTGATCTGTGGACCCTTAAAACAAATTGCATCATTTGCATTTCCTGGTGCATATGATTTAACACAAAACACATCCATCCTTTTTCATATCTGTACAAACAATTTCCCAGTTAATACTCAACATGCTAGTGCACTGACACACACAGTGTTAACAATTCAACACCCCAGGTGGTAAGCTATCTTTTTTAGAAGTAGTTCATCATTACACAATGATGGGGTGTTAATAAAGCAGGTTTGGCAGTGTAAACACCAACCACAGTATTGGTAAAAAGAATCCCATGCAAAGCAGATACTCAATAAAAAACACAATGATTAAATCCACTGCATGTACCTAAACATTGTACTTTTGTTAAATATGAGAAAAAGTCTGAATAATCTTATCCTGGATAAAAGGTCCTGGAAAACAGAAATTCTTACTCACCAGAAGTAAACAATAAATGACAATTGGATCAGTGTTATCCAATATTTTTCTTAATATGGATTTGTCAATCATTTAACATGAATAAAACTAGTCATATCAACACATCATCTTAAGCACACCTCAACTTTCATTTTGACAGCCATGAATTGCAATGAAAGGGAAATTTTCACATTTACTTTTTTTTTTCTTAATAAACAATGGATGCTGTCTGCCACGCAATTATTTATAATGAGATAGGATCAGGAGTTTCAGCACCACTTCATATCACCATACCATGCACAATCCATTAAAGAACTATTTTAGTTAAAAGCAATTAAAGTAAGGAAAAAGAAATATTTAATATATCTAAATAACTCTATACATATTAATTCATATTGCTTTGCATTAAAGGGGACAAAGAATGTCAGTAAACACAAAGCATTCTTATACTGCTACAATGGACCAACATTAATTTTGAGTTTGACCATGATACAAAAGGCATTACACTGTATCAAGTTTTGACAATTTTCATTTAGTTTATCTTTCAGACTGTCTCATACACGAACTACTTCTTAACTCTTCAATAATATGCAAGAGACTTTGCTATTACAAGACTTTGTTAGTTAAAATATTCAAGAAATATTTAGCAATACAATGAACTCCATGCACAATGACAAAATATTTCCTGTCAACAAATGTGTGTTTCTTCACTGAATAATTTGTAGATAGGACACTAAATGCTAAATCAAAAAGTGATATGCTGACTTATTAACAGGGGTTGACACTAACAGTGTCCCGGGGTCCCAAGGACACCAAAATTTTATAAGGGACTCCTGGAATTCAGCATTTTAAATAGTGAGGTGTTCCTGATTTTGCTAAAATATGCCCAAGGGACACCTGTCGAAAAAGTTAGTGTCTACCACTGATTAAAGACTTATTTTACCTCTTTCACAGGTTACAAACAATTTTGAAACTTTAGATTAAACACAAAAACATGTATCAAAACATGCATCAAAGTTGAAACAAAAGAAATTCCAATCAAACAAAAATGAAGCTACACAGCTGTTTACCTTGAAGCTAAATGAAGATCAATTTTGTATGATTAAATCTGGTAAAAAAGTGATTGTCTGAAGATTTCAAGTTAGGGTTGCTTCTGAGTTTAAAACTAAGGGTACAATTGTTGTCTTTCCTTGTGGATGTACCCCTTCATTGGGAGAATCTACAATTTTTGAGGTATATGACAAATTTTGGGGGTAAAAACATCTACAGGGGTTAAATGGGAATACTGAAATTAAATCTTGAGGGTATTTAACTTTGTTTACTAATTTAGAGAGTGATCTTGTATAATCATATTCGATAGATTATAACTAAACTATTATATTTGAACTCATTACTTTATGTTAAAATCCCATACCCCCTTTTCATAAGGCAATTATACATAAAGATGTGTTTGGGATTTTTTTTATATACTCTCAATCTATACTGAAATTCTTAATATAATTTAACATGACTAATTGCAATAATCCTTTCAGAAAGAGATAGATCTACCATTTTATTTCAGATGGCATCAGCACAACTAGAACAATTAAAGTACATTTTAAAGTGTAATTTTTTGTTGACACTGATCGGTATTAAAAGATAAACAATCATACAAGTAAAATAAAGATATAAATACCTGTTTCAACATGGATTGGCGACATGCTCGATTCACAAAACCATTCCTTCATTCAGCAAAAAGCAAGCCTTCTTCGAAAGGTTAAGGTCGTCGGCACCGGTTCATGCGGGTTACTCATGCGCGACAAAGACGTCTGTCATCTCTAGAATTAGTCTTAACAAAACTTGAACTCCTCGGCAAAGTTAGTGACGATAATTCAACAACGATAATATATACAAACAAACAATCATTAAATCTCGCATGCCAAAATTTCTCTTTAAACAATGGTGCTGTATCCACTGGAACACGCCCGGAACTTCCTCTATGAATCCTGGAAGTAAGTTTGATAAACTATGGAAAATAAACATCAAACGAACAATATATTGTGTCACCTACCTTAATTACGGTTCGGAGAATATAAAGGTGAAATCAATGAAATGGGTTAGCAGGTTTTTGTCCTGATTTTTTGTCTTTATTAGTCTTCAAGCTCCAGAGGAGGTGCCCGGCGAAAATAATGGCTGCAAAGGATGACACAAGCTATTGGCTGAACCAATCAAAACCTCACTTCCTCAAACTCTTTTTAACCAATCGCCGTCCTTCTTTCCTTGCTGCCGGTGGAAGTAGTAACTGTCATGAATGCTGAATTCGACTTTCTGAGGAAAAAAGATCATTGTTAAATATCTAGAATAATCAAAATAAATAAAATAAAGAAATAGGTATTTATATTCTATATATATATTACAGGGCCACTTCATTATGTAGTGCAGGCCCGGATCCCAAATGTTCAACTCGGGGAGAGTAAAATCTGACTGTGATATTAAGTATAATTGAGGTGTATAGAAGTATTCGGGGTGGGGGGATATATAAGGAAGGACAAAAAGATTCTGTGAAAAATCCCACATGTATTTACAATGAACTAACTCCAAAAGAAGGAGTGTCTATGTAAATGGAAGACAGGGTATTAAAAGGAGAAATACTAACAGTTTCCACTTTGGAACGGTCAGTCGGCAAAAGGACAGGGCAGTCGAACACGCTAATGCAACTTCCATAAATATGAGATTTTTTTTTAATAAAAACATAAAAATACTACCAACTGCGTTGCAGCTGGGAGCGGGGGCTGTGGGTTCGATTCCCGGTACGATAAAAAAAATCTCTAAACCATTTTATCTGTATCATAAGAAAGCCGATTTTTTCGTTGGTAAAAAAAAATCAATGTTCGCAAATAATCGCGATATTTTCGTGAATTAACGCATTATTTTCGCGTTTTAACGCGAAACTTTCACAAATTAACGCGTTATTTTCGCGTTATAACGTGAAACTTTTGCGAATACATTCCTTAGTGACATACTATATACCATTACCTAAATTAAGAATTACCCGTAAATACAGAATTTAATCACATACTACAATACATAATGACGTTTCTCCCCCCCCCCCCCCCCCCCCCCCCACACACCCACACTTTTTTTTCCCTTTTGGGTTATATCTCAATATAAGGAAAAAGAATAAGAAATGCCACTTTCAATTCTGACACAGAAAAAGTTGTTCGAATGCTACTGATATATTTGCTCCACGTATAAGGGTAGCTGACCCATCCTCAGGATAATTTGACTGGGTGTGGTATCATACCACTCATCTACAGCGTGATACTGCAGTGTGGCAGCACTATACCTGTCTTAAGGAGACATATCCTCTGAAATGACTGAAATGCTCGATGGAACGTCACACCCATCGCACAAACATCAACATACGTTCATTTATAGTTGCAATCGAAAACAATGAGTGATGTCTCCAAACTTGTTGCTACAACTGTCGTTAGTAGAGTTTCGCTGTGTTTATCTAAACTGATTAAAACACATTTTTGAATAGCTTACAAAGAAAATATAGAATCACTTTTGAATTTTAAAACTATCCTGACACCAACTTCTAATATACTCTGGAAAAGACATAACGTAAATGGAATCGAAAATACTTCGAAATAGCCAAAGATACTAAATATCATTTGTAGAACTGGTGATATTGATTTCATTAAATTTGTATATAAAAAATATTGTTCGAGTCACCTTTTTATCTGGTAATTAATATTGTATATATACGTCATTGTCATTCTCTCGGTTTTATGTGTTTTCAAATTTTATTATCATAATATCACTTATTGCTTTTGTTATTTTGATTATTATTTTTGGTGACTGTCTTCTGTGGCCGAGTGGTTAGAGCTTCCGCCTCGTAGGGCGGGAGTTCGTAGGTTCGATCCCCGAGTGCGACATACCAAATGGTACTGGTAGCTCACTGCTTGGCGCTCATATACAGCGGAGCCCCAGGCTCAGTGTCAAGATAATGTTACGGTGTGTGGTATCATTCCACATGAATACGGCGTGATGCTGCAGTATGGCAGTATTTTAAACACGTTCATCCTCACTTTATCATACTTGAATTACTTTTAGTTAAACCTCTACTATTGAAAGTCCAAGTTCAAAATATAAGTGGACAAGTATTTCGCTTTGCTTCTTCAATGCAATGTACAAACTAGATCATGCTACTTAATTAAAAAAAAAATATACTGCGCTTAATCGAGAAAAATGAGGTTTCTGCGAAAGTTTCAGTTTAAAAGCGAAATTTACGCGATATAACATTAACGCATTTATTCGCAATATTCGCGAAAATATCGCGTTTTTTCGCGAAAGTAACGCGTTGATTCAAGAGAGTTACACGTTTATTCCCAAAAGTAACGCGTTTATGCGCGAAAGTTATGCGTTAATTCGCGAAAGAATATTACGTTTATTCGCGAAAGTTTTAATGCAAAAAAAAAAAAAAAAAAAAGAAAAAAAAAAAAAAAAAGCAACAACAAACAAACAACGAAAATGAGCTCAAAGGGCTTTCGTAATATCAACAGATGAGATTTAGAAAGAGAAACTATTTAGATATTTACATGTATTTGATAAATCATGCTAAGTTTAATAACAAATACGGTACTAGTGTCCATATAGATCTACATACATAATCCTGCTGGTACATGTCCACCCCCCCCCCCCCCCCCCCAATAAAAAGACTAGACAACAGTGTTTAAATTGAGTCAGGTATGGTAACAGTATAGTACATGAATATATTTATTTAAAGTAATTGTAGTTCAAACCATCATTTAAAACGTATGATTTGTTTGCCGGATGCTTAGAATTATTTGTTTATAATTCTAACACAACTAGTATATTTCTTTCTATACAGAAAAAAAAGGAAAATAGCTGTGTGTAAATTCGCATCAAAACACAGGTCGCAGCGCGCACACTGGGTGCGTAAATTTATAATACGTGTATTTTATAACACATATACACACTTTTTTTTAACTTATTATCGTCATTTTATTTTTAGAGATACGAATATAGTTATTTGGCTTGTAGTAATTCGCATTTTAAGAAAATAGTAACAATGAAAAATGATCGACGAATACCGGGTTATCCTCGTTCAGAAGAAATAATTGTATCACGAGGGCGAAGCCCGAGTGATATAATAATATGCTCCTGAACTCGAAACTGTAGTTAAAACACAACAAAACACATTGAGATTGATTATTTCTTGGTTAAAACATATGCTCTATGTTTATTCAATTAAGTTTGACATAGTTTTTAAATATAAATACAAATACATTACATATAGGATTACAACGATAGACATAGGTAATAAAGTTCTGTTCCTTTTTTTTAAAAATTAAATATAGAACTATAGTATGGCAGGTCAGTGAAATTTACAAACTGTTAACTTAAACTATATAAATTTCATATGTGAGAGAAAAATGATATTAAAAGGAGACAAAAATAATCAACATTCTATAATCAAGCAAGAGTGGAGGCACATATGGTTATAGCTAGCTATAAACAATATGAGTAGTAAGGGTGTCTCTTTGCATTCAAACAAACGGGCGCCATTTTGTTGACCTAATTTCTATTTTTAGTAATCTTTGTTACTATTTATAGTAACTCATTTGCATATAAGCATTTAGGGCATGACGCGTAGTGGTCATGTTGAAAGCGGCCATTTTATTTCTTATGTGTGTATTGCGCATGCGTGGTGGCCATTTTGGATTATAGTATGACATCATGAGCTATATTTAAAATGACATCATGATCTATAGTTAGAATGACCTTATCGGTAGAATGACCTCATGTTTGTTTCAATGATGTACAGAGCTGACTTGTACATTCGACCTAGGGCTTGATCACGGGCATTGAGGGTCAGGTCCTTAGCCCTAGGCAGAGACTCATGGTGTACAATGGACAATTCAAACACCGTATGAGAAAAAAATGGCAGCAATAAGTAGAAAATACAATTGGTAAAATCACTACTTTAAAAATAAAAAGGAACAAAATACATTAAAATAAGTAAGAATAAATGTATAAATATGTAATATAGAAAATAAGAAAAACTCAATAAATACATAAGTCAAAATAAAATGATACATTATTATCAAAGAGAAACACTTACGATGTGAACAGTTCCCTATCTTCCAAGAGAATGAATACATTTCCGGTAACTACTCTAATGTGTTTTCCATTTTTGGTCAAAGTGTTTCCGGTCTCTATTTTTAGTCCAAAGCGTGAGAACATACTCTGTGATCATGGGAACCCTGCTGTGAAAGTTATTAACTTTTCCCCAACACCGGATCTCCGGTATGAACATGAAGTGGTATCCAGCTGTGAAAGTCATTAAATGCATGGCCTTTTTTCTGCTCTAACATTTAGTCATTTGAGTATAGGAATTTTATTATTATGATATTAGAAATCAGTTTATTGATATTGTTTTAGTGCGAATTAAGTCTAAACACATAGATGATTGATCCGATATTGATTATTTATCGATTTTTGTTATATTATACAAAAAAACAATATTTTTCTTTTTTCAATAACATTTAGTCATTTGAGCATACAAAAAGTAAGTAGCTTCAAAATAAATCTGTTGTTTTTATTTTCAATCGAATTATTGTCAATAATCGATTTTATTGATTTCCCATTTTTTAAAGAGTTGGTTGTTTTGAGGATCCTATTGTCATAGAAAACAAACACATTTTAATCTGTTACTTATTTTATTTTGCAATACAATTCGCTTTCATATGCACACGTTTTCCGTTCTACAATTATACAATTTAAATCTGTTACTTATTTTATTTTGAAATACAAATCGTTTTAACATGCACACATTTTCTGTTCTACAATTATATTGTCCTTAGTCTCAAACATAGAAGGTTGAATTGGCCGGAATTCCTGGTGGTCGAAATCTTTTGTTTGATTTTACAGGGGAACCCATATTCTGACGTTTCATGGAAGTAGACATTCTTTCCCTTGGTGGAGAGTCTTGTCTCTTGAGTTCTGAATTGGCCATTTCTACCGCTTGTGCCACAGGGGTAACATACTGAATGGTCGGTTCTTTAGACGTGCCACCAGTATGTATTTTTTCTACAACGTAGTGTCCTTTATGATTAGGACGTAGTTTTCCCTTGGCCATGTGGCGAAAATGTTGTGACCATCTGTCAATGTTCATTATTAGTTTTTATTTATGTCTATTAGTCTTCTCCCCTTATAAACTTACTAGTATTCATCATCATCATCATCATCATCACTAGATTCCGAATCTATCTCTCCGTGACCAATGACCTCATCGAACCAATGATTGTACTTTTACAATACTCGTTTAATCACTTTCTTTTTATTGTATGAATCCAAAATTTCTCGAAGAATTTTCTGATGAACGACGCTTCCTTCTAGTTGAGCCGCTGTTCTAAAAAAATCTGTATACATTCGCATGAATTCTTTTTTATTCTTCAAAGACAAACTCGTAGGCTTTTGAACGGGCTTTCTGTTCTGAGTTTCCTTTATTTCTATATTCGTAGTATTTTTCATCCCAAATTGTTTCCGTTTTATCACCAGCTTTTTTGGCTAAGGATTCAAAATATTAATTTATGTCTTCAATGTAGTCTTGTTCGTCCATAGAACTTTCATTATCAGAACCATCAACGCAGGTGATCCAATCTCGATAGCCTACTTTACTCGTAGGCTCATCTTCATTACTAGTATGTTCAGCTTTTCTTTTCAGCACCGCTGGACTAGAAGGAAGCGTCGTTCATCTGAAAACATAGAACTGCAGTCGTCGCAAGAAATCATGTTTTGCAAAGTCTCGACTGGAACAGTTTCCTGTCTCTGTATATCGTTTGGTGGTTCCATTCTACAATCTGTTTCTCTTATAAATTCCATCACATTTGTGCGCATGCGCAGTGAAGCTGGTGTAAGTGGCCTTAAATCTACAAGTAAATAGCCATAGGGATGACTAACAGCCTTTTCAAAAGGCCTTTACAGTTCTTGGGGGTTACTGGGGTACATTTGTCGGGCAAGGGTCATAACCTATTGTCTGTCTGCAGGGTTGTTAAATAATACCAGATAATGGCAATTTCGTCTCTGGGTAGGATCTTTGCTGAAATACAGGTTTTGGTTGAGAGCAATGACAGACAGATTTCGATGGTGGCTACCTTCCGTGAATAAATCTGTCATTCGTTGGTCTTTCACCGCTTCCGTAGCCATGTCATCTAATATGATCACATTTCTGACTCTAGGGTCCAAAAACTCATCTTTTTCCAGATTAAAAGGTACTCCTTTTTTGAATTCTACTTCCGGAAAACGTTTCTTTGTATTTTGTCATATAACGGTTGCCATCTCTTGTATAACCAGATAATACGTTGTGGAGCGGGACGAAGTTTTTCATAAGCCCTCTGTAGTAGCTGTGATACGAAGTAAGTTTTACCGCAAGAGGTCGGTCCGCTGACCCTACACGTAAAGGGATGTTGAAAAACAAATTCCTGTCCATTAGTTAATGTTGAAGGAGGTATTTCCATAACTTTCTTTTGTGTCTGTACTAATTTCCATGTGCACAATGTCTTAACATATTGTCCCCTCTTGAGAATACTTATTCACACTCTAAACACTTTATAGAAAACATGTTTTATGAACTGAAAAAGGAGGCACTTCCCCTTATTAGTTATAAGACTTTGATCCTGCTTGTTCTTATATTAACTAGTGTTTATACATCTCTTGATCCGGCTCTGAAAATCGCTCGTCAATGTTCATGACATTGTCCATTTTGAAGGAGAATCGACCAGCAAAACGAACATTGAATATAACATCTTATTTCATATTTCAAGTCATGCTGAATCTCCACATTGTTAAATTCCATGTTATTCACCTTAGTGTCAAAACCTGTATAACTGACACGATTTTCATATGTTTTTTTATACCCTCGAAGTTCAAACTAATGAAGAAAGGGTCAGTTTCACATAGAATGTCGTCATTTCCGGTTTTAAGGATCTTGGACTTCCGGTAAAACGAATTCGTTGTATAGATTTCACTATACTATATAGGTTATTTTTACATTTGATGACGTCATTTCCGGTTTTAAAGGCCCATGAACTTCCGGTTGACAGAGTTCAAAGTAAAGATCTCCTTACTTTTCATAGCTATGAAAATGATTCAAATCGGTTAACAACTAAGGAATATAAAGTCATTTTTTAAATTTGATGATCATTTCCGGTTTTTCTTCCGGTTAGAAGTTCAAAGTAAAGATCTCACTTTGAGCTTTCAATTGCTATGAAAATGATTCAAATCGGTTAACTAAGGGAGATATTACCTTTTAACATTGTACCTTTAAAAAAAGGGGGTGGGGGAAACCAATAAAATCGATAATTGACAATAATTCGATTGAAAATCAAAGCAACAGATTTATGTTGAAGCTTCTTACTATTTGTATGCTCAAATGACTAAATGTTAGTGAAAAAAAGGAAAACATTGATTTTTTTTTTGTATGATATAACAAAAATCGATAAATAATCAATATCGGATCAATCATGTAATTAGACTTGATTTGCACTTAAACAATATAAATAAATTGAGTTCTAAAAATTCAAAATAACAATATTCGTATACTCAAATGACTAAATGTTAAAGCAGAAAAAAAGGAAATATTGTTGTTTTTTTGTATATATAATCGATAATTAATCCATTTCAGATTAATCATGTGTTTAGACTTAATTTGCACTAAAACAATATAAACAATTGATTTCTGAAATCAAAATAACAAAATTCGTTCAATGTTTTATACTTGTATACGAATGGTATATAATTTGGTAAACTGAGAGAGGTAATGTCATTTTAATTAGTTCCCTGCTGCAGCTCTTTCACCCCAATCAAGGATTATGTCGATTACACACAAACATGTGTTTTAAGTTAAAATCGAGAAGCCAAAACATACACACACACATCATAAAACATAATCTTTTTCACGCGCAGAGTACACAGTTTTTTTCTCAATGAATGTTCTTAGAGTGATCAGTTGGAATCTTTTGTGCAGTAAATTTCTAAAGACTAATGGATATACATGTCATTTACTTTTTGGAAATTCTGTTGTGTTATATAAAAAAAATGGATTCTGAGGAAAAAGGGTAGGTGATTTATATATTTAAAAGTTTACCTTACTCAACATGTCCATTTCATTTCCAGAACCATGAACACATTCTATGATTTTGTTTGAATAGTGTGCGTGTGTGTGTGTATACGCCTCACAGGTTTATAGAGAAAAATGATTGCTGGTTGTTGTGCAATGTCATGCCTCTTCATGGAATGAAACATGGTTGCGATTCTGCAGTTCTTTTCTGATTGGTTGTTGATCTAAGTCATGGTTATTTTTAAACAACATGTCTAGACATGTTCAATCGACATAAAATGAAGACATTGCATTGGTCGGTCCAAATTGTAAACCAGTTATCTCTGGTTTACTCTAGTTGTACACTGGAAATACATTTCCAAGAATAATTACCGGAAATACTATGACCTAAAATGGTATATCACGTGTGATGTTTGTGTGTGTGTGCGTGAGAGAGAGAGAGAGAGAGAGAGAGAGAGAGAGAGAATATAACATGAAAATGTTACATGTACGGGCTCATGTACTTCATTAAATTTGATTCAAGTTTAAGTATGAGAATGTGCTTATATAATCATATACAAACTCCCCAGAAATTAAGAGAAAGAGAATTAAACAAATGGAGGTCAATAAGTGTGTTACTCCAGATTCAAAGTAAAACGTATTCATGTATGGTAGGTAAGATGTTTATAGGTCATTGTGTATGTGATTATGAAATGTACTGGTGCCTGCTTTAAATGATTTCAATATTCGCAAGTCATTATGTTCAAATAACGTGTACAGACATGTTAAAAAATTGGGTTCCACACACGTCTGAATTCTGAGAATTGACTTTATATCCGTTTCAAAAAATTTTCCCACACGTCTGATTCGGAATTGACTTATATCCGTTTCATGTTGAAATAACGTGTACAGACATGATCAAAAGATGTGTTCTATTTCCTACACGTCTAATTAGGGAATTGATCTTTATTTCTGATAAATTTCTGTATAAGTAATGTGTACAGCCAAAAAGTTTCCAATTTTTGATATTTTTTTATTATTTTTTTTTTATGATGATCATATTTGATCTTAAATTTTTTTGAAGTCCCTTAGGGCTAGGACTGACCTAATGTCCACGATTAAGCCCTATGACTGAATATACAAGTCAGCTCTGTATATTATTGGGACTATCAATACCCCATAATCAATAGCACCGCCAAACAATTTCAATATGGCTGCCACGCTATACACACAATAGAGTCTAAACTAAAATGACCACCTCCACCCAGGGTTCCCATGATCACAGAGTAAATGTTCAGACATAATTCTTCAGATCCATGCATTTAATGACTTTCACAGCTGGATGCCACGTCATGTTCATACCGGAGATCCGGTGTTGGGGAAAAGTTAATAACTTTCACAGCAGGGTTCTCATGAAAACAGAGTATGTTCTCGCGCTTTGGACTAAAAATAGAGACCGGAAACACTTTGACCAAAAATGGAAAACACATTAGAGTAGTTACCGGAAATGCATTCATTCTCTTGGAAGATAGGGAACTGTTCACATCGTAAATGTTTCTCTTTGAAAACAATGTATCGTTTTATGTTGACTTATGTATTTATTGAGTTTTTCTTATTTTCTATATTACATATTTATACATTTATTCTTACTTATTTTAATGCATTTTCTTCCTTTTTATTTTTAAAGTAGTGATTTTACCAATTGTATTTTCTACTTATTGCTGCCATTTTTTTCTCATACGGTGTTTGAATTGTCCATTGTACACCACGAGTCTCCGCCTAGGGCTAAGGACCTGACCCTCAATGCCCGTGATCAAGCCCTAGGTCGAATGTACAAGTCAGCTCTGTACATCATTGAAACAAACATGAGGTCATTCTACCGATAAGTTCATTCTAACTATAGATCATGATGTCATTCTAAATATAGCTCATGATGTCATACTATAATCCAAAATGGCCACCACGCATGCGCAATACACACATAAGAAATAAAATGGCCGCCTTCAACATGACCACTACGCGTCATACCCTAAAATGCTTATATTCAAATGAGTTACTATAAATAGTAACAAAGATTACTATAAATAGAAACTAGGTCAACAAAATGGCACCTGTTTGTTTGAATGCAAAGAGACGCCCTTACTACTAATATGATAGACAGAAAGAATGAAATACAAGAAATGCTAATTCAGAGAGTGGAGATAAGCAGAATCGTTAGCTGTTCTCAAATCTCTGTGTTGAATCGATGAATTGCATCAAACACAATCAAGCTTTGAGATTCAGAGAGATTGTCATCACCATGGAGTAAGGTTCTGAAATATACATCAGTCACCGTATTTACAGAATTACATGTATATAACATCTGACATTGGTTTACATACTTAGGATATTGGAACATATAATGATACGATGTTTCAATCTGTCCACAGTCACAAAGTGGTGAAGGAACTAAATTTCTATATTTCTATTTCTATACGTTTTTTTTTTGTTTTTTGGGTTTTTTTTTTACAGAACTACAATCAGTGTGGAGACGTGTATGGAGAACCTGTAATCTACGTTTTCCATGATAATATAATTTATTTGGAGCAGGCATGTCACGGTTTATATAATTTTTAAAGCCGGAAATACTGTCAATTAATAATACATTATCTGGAAGTGAATTCCACGTTCGAATAACAGATGGAAGGAAGGAATTCAAGAGAAGTACGTGCTCTTATTTTAACGAAATCAGAGGAGTTTCTTAACGATCTTGTAGAGCTCTGGTCAACGGTTGGTGGAATTAATTCAGATAAGTAATCAGGACAATATTCTTTTAACATTTAAAAAAAAAAGAAGAAAGAAAACAGAAGTTCGTGTTTTGTCCTACGTGTTTCTAGACTTTCCCACCCAGCCTCACCGTATAAATTTCGAAGTGATACTGATCTAGAACAACCTGTACACACACGTGCTGCTTCATTGTGTATTAGATTAAGTTTTTCATATTCGGAAGAGTTATTCCAAACAACATCAGCATACTCTAAAATAGGTCGAATAAAGGAAAAATATATAAGTTCAAGAGATTTTCTGTCTAAAGTGTATCTAAATCTTTTCATTATATTAATTCGAGACCTGGCCCCGAGGTTTTAAACATTTTCCGTGCTCAACTCGAGTTTTTGCTCAAAGTTTAATTGTACTAGTCAGTTAAGTTTTTCAAATTTTGCTATACTTTCTCTGTTCCACAATTAGCCCCTACTACAATTTACATAAATTCACTATCAAATTTACTCAATTTGTTTTGATATACATAAAATAAGCAAACCAAGTTTTAGTCTCAAACTGATTTGAGCTGGAAAAAGTTTTATAACATCGGGGCCAGGCTTTCGTTTTTATATTATTAATTTGGTGATGCCAGCTGTTAACAATGGAGAAAAATACACCTGAGTGCTTCTGATATTCAACAGAAGGAATGGGGGTGTCATA
>CM037795.1:8437380-8459356 GCA_021229015.1 Solen grandis
TAGTGAAATGTTAAACCTATACGACCAGTAATAAAGCGGGTGGCGCTATAGAACCCTGGATGGCGCATAATCCTGGATGGCGCTTTTTAGTAGGACCGCCTAAAAGGAAGCTATTGTAAATATAACAATTTTCATTTTTAAAAATATTAACAAAATGGGGAAGAACAAAGTTCTAGATGATAACAAGATTTGATATTATATAAGCTTAAAATTTCAAAATAGTATTAGTTTTATCGATACGCTATGGCTAATTCATAGGAGAAATTTCAGCTAATACACTTATTAATCTTTACATTGTAACAAAGTCAAAAAAAAAAAAAAAAAAAAAATAAAAGTATTGCCTCTGCAAATCCAACAATTAGCCAGATTGATGTCGACAGAATCACTAATCAAGAGCAACAGATAAGCTGCGTATTTGTGTAAATACACAATTTGAATAGGCAAAAAAACAACAGTTGAAATAAAAATCAATGCATATCAATATGTAACAAAATATTTTGATACCCAAAAGGATTCAAACAGACCGCGTACCAGTCCAGTTTTTACTTATCATCAACAGGTGCGCTGTAGAAAAGAACAATAAAAACAACAGGTGAGCGGTATAGTGCCTGTTCCTACAAAAATACTACTTACTATAGGTTTGCCTGTGAACAGCCCTGTATTCAGTTGTCTTTAAAAGTCCCTTACATAAGTGTTGGATCATAGCGTATATAATGCAATCAGGGAACCAACCCCCGTATAGATGCGAACAGCAAGATATTCTTGTCCTTATTTTGAACAGTGTGTGTAATGTCCCCAGTAGATGGGTATGTCCTTATTTGGAACAGAGTGTGTAATGTCCCCAGTAGATGGGTATGTCCTTATTTGGAACAGAGTGTGTAATGTCCCCAGTAGATGGGTATGTCCTTAGTTGGAACAGAGTGTGTAATGTCCCCAGTAGATGGGTATGTCCTTATTTCGAACAGAGTGTGTAATGTCCCGAGTAGATGGGTATGTCCTGATTTGGAACAGAGTGTGTAATGTCCCCAGTAGATGGGTATGTCCTTAGTTGGAACAGAGTGTGTAATGTCCCCAGTAGATGGGTATGTCCTTATTTGGAACAGAGTGTGTAATGTCCCCAGTAGGAGTGCCTGTCCTCAGTTCCATTTGTGTATAGCGTCCTCAAAAGGTGGCACTTTTTGAAAAATACGATTATTGACTTTTAAGATATATAATCGATCAAAATCTATATGAGTACTTATTCGTTATATTTTGGTATGAGGCTTGAGCATAAAAAATCAGTAGAAAGCACTGTCCTCATTTGTATGTAAAATATGACATGTCCTCAGTTGATGGTCCTTACATGTGTGTGTGTGTGTGTGTGTGTGTGTGCTTTCTTTTTTCTCCCTTTCTTTATTCAGAATATATGCTTCGTTTCGATAAAGGAAGTAGCACGGAACTTAATATCATAATCTATATTGCCCGTTTGTTAATTTTTATGCTTTCAGACGTGAGAGCATATAGTTGCCGCTTTGTCCGTCCGTACGTCCGTTCCGTCAACATTTTGTCTGGAGCATAGCACAAAAACTGTAAGAGGTATCAACATGAAACTTCATAGATAATAGATCTCATTGGGGAGAAGTGCAGTGTTTAAGAACCATATATCTCAGTCGCATAATTAAGGAGTCATTACCCTTTGTTGTTTTTCATACTTAAATTTTGTCCGGAGCTCAAATAGTATATATGTAATACAGTTCTCATCAAGTGACAAATCGCAGTTCGGGGAGCATACACTGGTTCTGCCGGCACTTGTATGATACTGTCTCTCTTGCGTTCCTCAGTATATTATTTCGTAACTCGAATATTTCGTTTCGATAAGGGAAGTAATGCGGATATTTTTCGAAACTAACATATATCTGTATATTTTCTTATAATACATATATTGTGTTGTGCATGTTTCATGATTGTTTAAATTGTGTTTATATTTCGTATGATCTCTTCCGTCATGTTTTGTACACTCGGACTTATATTTAATAAAAAAAAAACTTCAAACATTATCTTTTACATTTATATTATTCAGAAATATTTATACTGTGTAATTATATATATCATGAAATCACTGCATTTCATAATAAATGGGATTTTTTCCTCACATTTTTTAAAATTATCTTTTAAGAAAAAAATGTTTTCTTGAATATCTGGTAAGTGCCATGGTTGATTTGTTAATTGCCATTTCAATGTCTGATATCGTAAATGGCGTAATAGATAATACCGTTAGTCCTCTGGTGGTATTATAAAATATTTGGTCTGTTATGTCAATTTTATGACTTACTAATGACTCTTCTAACTGAGGTTTTGTAAAAAAAATAGTACTGGTATATCTCCCTTGCTTGGCGCTCAGCATATAAGGGTAGTTGCAGGACTGGTTGGCCCGGTGTCAGGATAATGTGACTGGGTATGGTATCATGCCACATATCTACGGCGTGATACTGCAGTGTAGCAGGATTATATCTGTCTTGAGTAGACAATCAAACAAATCGCTCACTTAGGCGAGACTGATATATATGTTAATTTTGTAACTGTAATATTTATTATAAAAAGATGATTCAATTTTTAGCCCCCGTCCTGTGTAGAACTATGTCAGGAAAACCTTTAAATATTTGATTTCAAAATGTGTTAAATGTACTAGTAAGTACTTATTGTTATTCTGTATTTGGATATTTTTGATGAAACATTGCTGTCAAACAACACCGAGCCTTTGTGTGTAATCACGGATGAGTTGTTAATAATATCATTGGAATAAAATCAACTTTGATATTTAAAACTTATTTTATGATTCTCATATAAAATGTAACGAGTTTATTTTTTATACGCCGCCGGAGGCGGCCATATTTTGGCGTCATCTTCTCCGTTCGTCCGTCCACATTTCTTGTGAACGCAACTCCTCCTAAGTTTCTGAACGGATCTTTATATAACTTGGTCAGTGTCATTATCATTATGGTTTAATGTACATGAAGCGGCCATTTTTCTGGTTCATTGATTTTTGCAGAGCTATGTCCCTTGAAACTTAGTCCCTGTAGCTGATTGATATTGCAGCATTATGAACGCAACTCCTCATCCGTTTCTGAAAGGATCTATAGGTAACTTGGTTTATGCCATTGTTATAATAGGTAGGTGTGCATGAAGCGGCGAATTTCCGGTTCATTGATTTTTGCAAGAGTTATGTCTCTTCAAACTAAATCTCTGTAGCTATTTGATGTTGCGGCATTGTGAAAGCAACTCCTCGTACGTTTCTGAATTGATCTATTTGTAACTTGGTCACTGTCATAACTATAATGGGCAAATGTGCACGAAGCGGCGATTTGAGGCCTCCGTGGCCGTAAGGATAAGGTCACTGACTTAAACATTCACTCAGCCCCTCACCGCGTGGGTTCGAATCCCGGCAGGGTCATTCGGATTTTCATGTGAAGAAGCCTTCCAGCTGGCTTGTGGTAGGTTTGTGGTTCTACCCGGGTGCCTCCGTGCATTCGGGGTCTTCCTTCACCTGTAATTAGCTGGACGTCGCTATATGACTTAAATACTGTCGAAGCGACAGTAAAATCAAATAGTCAAGTCAAGTCATGAGGCGGCGATGTTCCGGTTCATTGATATTTTGCAAGAATTATGTCCCTTTAAAGTTAGTCTTTTTAGCTGATTGATATTGCAGACTTGTAAACGCAACTTCCCCTACGTTTCTGACAGTATCTTTTCAAATCTTGGTCAATGTTATAGCTCTAATGGATAGATGTGCATGAAGAGGATATTTTACAGTCCATTGATTTTTGTTGGAGTTATGTCCCTTGAAACTTAGTCTCTGTAGCTGATTGATATTGAGTCTTGTGAACGCAACTCTGTCTAAGTTTCAAAAACGTGGTCAGTGTCATTACTATAATAGGTAGATATGAATGAAACAGAAATTGTCTGGTTCAATGATTTTTGCGATTGTTGTGCCTTTCAAAATTTGGTCTTTGTAGTATATTAATTTGAGAATGCAAGGTCTAAGTTTCCAAATGGATCTTAATTAATGTTATTACTATAACAAATGCATGAAACAGGGATTATCCGGTGCAGTGGTTTTAGGAAGAATTATGCCAAGTTGTCATTCCATTTATGACCAGGCGCGATAACACGATATTGAAGTAGACACACCAACTATACATGCATTACGAATAAAGAATGTCACTTGACGCGCATGTCGTCCTATCAAAATGTAGGTTATATCCTACGTAATTTAAAACATTACTGTAAGTGAAATATTAATGTCAAAGGCGCTCGTTCTCTTCGCTCGCTCCGGCCCATCTTAATCATTAAGATTTCATTTAATATGTTCTAACTACTATAATGCACCGTCTTAAATTACATATTTATTAAAGTATAGAGCTTTTTATATGAATATTGTACTACTGTTAAATAATATCCTTGTATTGAAATTTACATTCACAGTTTATAAAATGCATAATTATGTATAGACATGCAGCATATGACCTCCCGTGCAAAGTACTTGATACGTTTGCAGATGAAATAACATAACATTGGCATATTGTAGAGGAACGCAAATGCTATATCATGTACAATTATTTTCTGTAAAATTACATTTAAATGCACTGAAACTGTCGATCATATTACGCCATTTAGTATTTTGCATTGATGTCAAAATACTCATATTGTTTGCATTTTGCACTGACGAGTGTTCCCTAGAGGGTCCGTAACTGGAAATAATTTGAATTTAAAAACAATGATTTTTATCTTAGTTTGTATCCAGTCAATAACCTGGATATTGGAAAAAAGCCTCATTCTCAGCATTTTGTATTGCTTATGACAAGACGCCTCTTTTAAAACTCACAATACATTGATCAAGTTACTTGGCAGATAACGTGCTCACAGTTATGCATTGAAATGCAACAAAGCACTTTCCGGGACATGGACAATCTATCTGCACTGCGTGCGTTTAAATACAGACAAATTGGTTAAAGATAATAGATAAACAGCTACGAAAACGTAGAAGGGCTTTCATTTGAGATTTTATGCGCTTAGTCAATTCATTTTTATTCACTTTAATCCAATATTTTAATACAAGTGAATTTAAGTCAGCTTATTTGATTCACAAACATGATTATTTTATAGACATTGCAACAATACTTTATATGTTTGATTTTTTTGTCTAGGCTAATTGATATATTTTCGCCTACACAACTCATTTAATCTTTTTGAGAAATATGTGTCCAGTTTTATTTTTTGAAAAGAAATATGTCAAAAACTGATATTTTTAGGTGCAATATCTATAAAAATCTGATGTTTTTGATGTGTGTATAAATATATGATCAAAGCGAATGAAAAATAGTCGCTTAGGCTCAAAACATATCAAATGAAGGCCCTTCTATGTTTCCGTACTTTCCGATATAACTGATAATCACGATTACTTGAATATTCGCTCCCCGCCTCTATAAGGGTAGAGTAGTTACTAAAGACTATTCATACGAACTTATAATATTATCGCGTATATATCGTAAGACGTCTAGGTCTTGTCGTTCCCACGAATGTCGTTTCAAAACAGAACAAAGGGGTAATTGATATTTTCCATGTACGTCTTAATATCTGCTGTGAGCGAGGTTACGGTCAAGATAAATCTTTTGGAAGGACACCCTCCCCAAAGGCAAAACGTGCAATAGAATACGTCCACCTGCAATGTAATGACATAATTTCAGACACTGTACAGGCGACAATGTAAGATATCCTCTTAGCACAGAAATGTAGTATTTCAATCAAGTGATATAGTGACACCCAACTAATTACAGACAGAGAAATAACGCTAGTGCAAATAAACACGGGTAGTTGTATTTTTGTATAAAGCATATAATCTTCCTATACATTTTTAAACGTGTTTGCCTCTATTTTTTTGTGTCGCATTGAAGTAGAATGATGAATATGCTCATGAGAATAGTTTTCCTGTTAATCGTTATAGATTGAAATGTACCGTTTAGAATCAATACCTCTAATTTAGAATTCAAATTGTTGTTTATTTCAAATGAATTGCTCTGCTGCCTGAGGACATACCCCGAATAATGCCGAGACATTAAGTAAATTTCAAGTTGAAACGTTCCCATTGTTAACATGATTAGAACTGAAGAAGACCATTAACAATAAGACTGGACACCCAGCTAGGACTATCGTCATTTATAAGGAAACATATATGCCTACATAGTTTTATTATGCTTACATAAAACGCCGATTATAGAGTTAGTTGAAAAATGCATGTTCCTTTGTATTTTACATACAATTGCTGTATGTTTATTTCAAATGTTATCAAGTTGAATTAGATTGATTTGCCCTTGATTTAAGTATATAATATGGAGTAAGTATAATTGAATGAGTTTTATTGTATAAACTTGTTCGATGTACGCGTATATCAAACATCAGATATATAGAGGATGATTGTTTGTTCTGAATGGATATGTGTTATATCTCAACGAGTAGTGATACAAATCGTTGTCCTGGCAGATCTATATCATCACACCGCGGGATATATATTTTATCTCACTAATAAAACTCAGTATTTGATCGGTTAGCATAAAAAAATACTGTTACAGTATATCAAACAATTTCACCATGACCCTGGGTGTGCTCGTTGACCACTGATAACCTAATAAATTGAAACAAGATAAACAGGCCGCATTCTGAACAAGTTGACTTGTATGTTATAAATAACATTTTATTTATAGAATTTTTAGAGCTGGTCGCTACGTGTGTAGATTTGTTGTTGTTGTATTGGGGTTTACCGTCGCTGCGATAGTATTTCAATCATATAGCGACGTCCAGCTAATTAAAGGTGGAGGAAGACCCCGAATACACAGAAGTACCCAGGAGGACCACCGACCAACCGCAAGCCAGCTGGAAGGCTTCCTCACATGAAAAATCCGAAGTCCCTACCGGGATTCGAACCTACAGCGGTGAGGCGCTTAGAAAATTGTAAGCCACGACTGAAACCGCTCGGCCACGGAGGCCTCGTGTAGATTTGGTATCAAATCGGTAGAACGTCAAGTACACGTGTTCCTTATGTTATGGGCTCGAACTATCTACGCATTGAATTAGAACACGTGAGGTTTTCAAAATCAAAGCCTTTGTAGGAATCGTCGGATTTCGTCTTAAAAGAACGATCCAAAGAATTGTCAAAATAAGTGAAACTTAAAGAACCGGGAAAGGAATTCAACATTCTAAGCAGACATAGATTGGGTTTATCTATAATAAAACCGGTTGTCTGTGTATGCTAAAATGCAGTCATATTCAGCAACTAGGGGAAGTTATTATAAACCCACAAGCTGCACTGCATCTCCACAAAGTAAGTTACACTATTGCCGGTAGCCCAGTTTTCAGAATATTACTTTATGGCATGGAAGGTCGTACGTTTGATCTCTGGTTGCGCCATTACAACCTCATTATTAATTTATTGATATACAGTATAGAAGTATAAGGAAAGATTTGAACCGGTTTGCTATGTTCCATCACGATTTGGATGAGTCTTTTTTAACGGCGTGGTATCTCAGTGAGGTACCACTTAGATTATATAAGGTTTATTATTTGTATTCATGACCTGTTAAACTGAAAATGTCAACAGAAATATACAACACAGGGATAATAAGTAAGCTCACGACCCTATAGCTCATATGCATATGAAATTGTCCTTAAGAACTGATGTTTTCAAATTAAACAGATAGTATTGCATAGTCGGAAGTAAATTACTGTTCTCAATATAATTAGGGTAAACAACCTTAAATAACTATTCTGGTGATACGTTTATAAACTGCAGCTACACTCTGTAACGCTATTTTCGGTATGTATGAACTGTACATCAGAAGGATGTGTACCTTTTAGGTTTGGGACTCAAATGCATGATTTTTAGAATGACAAAAACATTCGAGAATAACGAAAGTATGATATAAAAAGTAAAGTTAGTAAAGACAGTCTATAGCAAAGAGGTTTTCCAGCTAAAACTTTAGTTATGATATATTTAATATTTTGTTCAGCTTGGCGCCGAAAACTAAAAGGACTAAAAGTACTTAAGTATAGCTTTGATTATGAAAAATATATTTTAATTATATAATTCGTAAATTGTTTACCAAAACTTGACTAAACAATTCTATATATCATACAAAAACAGTACTGAGAAGGAGAAACACATTTGTTTTTTTTGTACTAACGATGTTAATGAACATATTGATTCTTAAAACGCCAACTGTATGTGACATTGTAGGTACAGTCAAGTAATTTGCTACAAAGTTTATAGCATTTTATTGTTGAATAAGTGTGTAACAATTATGATTATTTATCTTATTTCGGAGTTTAGAATTTAATATTCAGTAAGTGAAGCAAGTACCTACACTTATACGATATTACATAACTACTTAAATAGATAAACAAAACATAAGGCTCGTGATAAGAACATGTTTTTTTCTTTTCTTTCATAAATCTTTTATGAGTGATACAGAAATGATAATAAAAGAGAAAGTAGAAAGAAAAAAGTTGACTTGAACACACAACGTTTAGTTTTAAAGCAGTTTCCAGCAATTTATCTCATTAATGGATACTCTTCCAATGGAATTTGGAGATAATGCATTAGAATTCCAGAACCTTGAATTGAAATAGTTCCGAGAATTATCGATTGTTTCGTAATCCCCTTATATCAAACGCATGTACTCGGATAGTGATATCTACTTCTAGAAAGATCTTCTCCGGTGACCGAGTGGTTAGAAAGTCGGCCTCGGGAGCGGGAGGTCGCGGGCTCGATCCCCGGCCGAGACATGTCAAAGTCGTAAAAAATAATACTGGTATGGCTCCCTTGCTTCGCGCTTAGTATATATGTGTAATTCTAGGATTGGTCGGCCCAATGTCAGGATAATGTGACTGGATGTGGTATCATGTCACGTCTACGGCTTGATACTGCAATTTGGCAACACTATAGTTTGGTAACAATATATCTGTTTCAAGTTGACAGAGTCTCCATATGACTTAAATACTGTCGGTGGGGCGTTTAACCCAGTAAGCAAACACACTTCTAGAAAGGGTCTATAGTTTTAGTTTTTTTGGAAATAACATGACTGTTCAGACACTTGTTTGCACCTGGTAGCTGACAAGGCTATTGACACACCCTGGTTTTTACGTCATTGTGGAGGCAGCTGCAAATCGATCGTAATGTTAGCACAAGCATACATAAATAACTAGAATAATAGGTTTTAGTGCCTATACCTCAGCTATAATAATGAAACACATACAATCTTTATGTAAAACTGAAATCTGAACAGGTAGCATCACATTACACGTTGTAATATTTAGTCATGATTCAGCCATCTGGTATTACCATCAGCCAAACCGATATTGTCCTGTCTTCACCCTTATTCCGTCAGGGACCATATCAGCTAGGGTCACTAAATGTTACAGGATTGTTTACCAGCATACAGCTATAAATACCCTGGTTTTTAATTGTCTGCATATACACAGAGTTATGGCCTATGAATATCCTATCTGTAGCACATAACTCTAAAATGTTATGAGCTAGTGTCACAAAACTACAGAAATGTATTCACCAGCATGCAAAGTTAAACTCCTTAGAATGTTTCCTGTCTTCGTTCAATATGTTCAGAGTTATGGACTCCAAATAACTTAATGTAAGAGTATTTTTTCTGGTAGTACTAGATGGTTACATGTTGTAGGTATGTTATATTCCGTAATATCAATTTATTAGTGAATCCATATATGTAAGGAACACATAAAATGTTGGAGAAATGCAATGTACACTTAAAATGGAACAAATCATTATAGAAGTATTTATTCAGATATATTTTATGAAAAGTCTTGCACTGTTCATTCATCTCAACGTGGTTAAAAAATAAATGTTTGTAATTTCATAACGACCAAAGATTTCTCCCCTCTCACTTTATATATATGTCGTAAACTTACATTTTCATGATTTTTTGAGTAACCATTTATCCTCAAAAAACAAAAAGTGCTAAACAAGCCCATATATGTTTGTCGCATCTGCCGAGTATATCTTAAAATCTATATGAACTTTAAAGGATTGATTACCACATATCAACGCAGATACCTGAGATTTTCTGTGCCGTTTCGCTTAATATGAACAGGATAATGACCTTTGTATTACTTAAAATACATGTGGTGTGCATATCTCCAATGATATATGAGCGAAAATTTTACAGGAATCTTCATCAATAGGTAACTTTATGTTTATTTAGAACTAAAAGTCCTAAGTAATGGCGAATACATTGAATACATGAGAAACTAACGTAATTGAACATAACTACCCCTGGACACAATGTTAAATGCACTGAATAGCATGCCAAATTAACTTAATGTAAAATTAATATTACTATCTTCACTGAATCGCATGATAAATTAACTTAATGCAATATGACACTGACCACAATGTTAAATATACCGAATAGCATGGTAATTTAACTTAATGTAACATGGAATAACACTGATTATAATGTTATACACTGAATCTCAAACGTATTATGAATAGCACTAAACACACTGTTAAATGCACCGAATTACATTGTAAATTAACTTAATGCAACATGAATATCACTGAACACAATGTTAACGGAACTAGCCATCATTGAATTATATTTGGTAATTTCTTTTAACAGCTTAATAGTGGGTTCTGTGAGGAATATAGCCATTGGTTTTGTTACAAAGACTAAATGGGGACATTGAATTATATTTGGTAATTTCTTTTAACAGCTTAATAGTGGGTTCTGTGAGGAATATAGCCATTGGTTTTGTTATGGGGACATATGTGTCCTAAGAACATATAACTAATATTGAAATATGAACAGTAGAATGAATCCAATCTTTCGTTAGCCATCATGCCGGTTTGGATAGGTAAATTTTCACAACTAGTGTTAAACAACCTTGTAAGCGGGGAATATCAATTCAACGAATGTTCTTGTTTAAATTCCTTCTTCCTGTTTTTCATATACATTTTTTGTATGTAACTATGTTTGAATAGCATGGAGGAAATTATTTTAAGTACCAAATAACGTTTTTTAAATATTGGAATGCACATTGCATACTTTAATAGTAAACTTCACCGACTCGGTGTTTTTCTGACAGAGATAATACATATAATTGGCTTCTTTAAAAAGAAAATACGGAAAGGACACAGGCAACACACAAATTAGATACTTAGAAATGCCATAACGTAGATTACGTGAGGAGAATATCAAGTAATGGTCTTGTAAATCTTGCAAGTGTAGGTTTCGTGATTAATCTTCTTTTGTCACGCAGGCTAAAGATATGGACGCTCTTGCAGAGTTACAGTTGACATTAGCGTATAAAAGTTCCTACTTATGAGCTGTTCATGTCGTCTTTATCAAGAAGCAGGAAGTTCTCAAGAGATAAGAAGACCAGGAAACATCATTCTTTGTCAGAGAGATAATTATCATGATACGATTCACATGCAATGAACCAGAGTGGGGTGGTTTCTTGACATTGAATCAGGGTCAAAAGAAGAAGGGAGGCAAATTTTCTATTCATTTCTAGATCCTTTTAAATTTGTTCAGATTGATTTTTCTAGCTCTGTACATCATCATCGTTATTATTATTACTATAATTATTATTATAATAAATATTAATAATATTATGTTCCCGTCATATTAATTTATTGACATGTATTATCTTGTCAAGCTAGAGTCGAATCTAATCTAATCTTGTTTTCGACAATAGTAATGTTTATTCTCTTTGAAAATTGCACCAATATTTTATAATTGGCAATACAACTTGTATAAACTAACCTTTTTACAACCATATGCTGCCTACACACGACTCCTGCGAGGTGTCGTATGCGGTTGTAATCTAGCCACAAGGCAGCTTCGACCAGGGCTTTACCGGACAACGAAATCCGTAAATGTAAACAAAATAGTGGAGAACCAACTCATCTCCACCTAACCAACCTCACGTGCGCACGCCATTTTGTATTTAAAGCTCACAATGCAACAGAAAATAATTTCGGAATAGTTTGGATTGTTTGCTTGAAATACTGTTCTGTAGTAGCATTTTTTCCATCGCACAAAATTTCGGGGCTATATTTAGACACAATTCCACCCCTCCCTTTTTACTACGTGGAGGTAAATGTCCAAGTTTTGTTTTCTGTTCTTATCAATAAGTGGTGATAGTTTTCATGTTTACTTAAATACGAGTTTATTATGTAAGCCAAAATTTAATGAAAATGTATTAATCATGAAGATAACGTGTTTAATAAACTGTAATAAAAAGGATTAATTCATTTGAAATATCACTGGCTGAAATTTTGTCAGGCAACAAATACACTGTAGTTAATACACTCGTATAGGAAATATACTGTCTTAGTGATCCAGTGGGTAAGATTGCTTGGATATGTGACATCAAAGCGCCAAAAGGTAGGGTGCTGCGTTCGATTTCAAAACAAAACATATTTTCTTATCCCTTTTGAATATATGCAAATATGTATTTTTATGTAATATTGAATGTCATCAAATTACATATTTTAAGTACAGTGAATGTAAATGAAATGAATAAATAAACTAATGTTTTAGATTTACTCCATTTTGATTTATTTACAGATATTAATATAAATATTATACTTGTAAACTCTAAGCAAAAAAATAATAAATAGGGAGAGTAAGAGTGGCGATGTGCTTATTATTAGGCATCCGTTTAAACAAATGGTTTGTTTATATTTTCTTGTAACGACCGAGTTTACACAATGTTAAAGCGGATTTATGACACTGGGTTTATTAGCATCGCTTGAAAATGTGGGCCTCGTTTATTGAATTAACTTTGATAAACGAAAGTAATTCCCTTTTTCTCAACACTTTGAGTAAGAAACAGAAAGCACAAACATTCCATAAATAATAATAATAATAATAATAACTAGAAGTCGTTTGTTTAAGATACAAACGAAGCGGCTTTCCGTTTGCTTATTTCAAAGGTATTAAATATATAAGTTAATACAAAAAAATGGAATAATGAGGCATAATCATGTATGATATAATGCGTAAATCATCATTATCTTAATATATACTTAAGATTATGTTCAAAAAAGAAGCTTTAATCTTTTCTTTTTTTTTCATCTTCTTAAGAAGATATTGAGAAAGCATAAATATGATAGCTTTACTATCATTCAGAAAAAAAACCCAAAAAACAACAACAAAAAAACCAGGAAAATTTTAAGATAACACTATCCTCAAGAACTGTTTTCTTACGTTATTCAATCGATTTTAATTTTTCTTTATTCTTTATTTAATATCTTTTTCTTTGTAAGCATATGACTTAACATGTATTCATTGCAATTTGATCCACAACTGAAAGATTGAGTTTTACATTTGCAAAATAAGATGGAAACAAAGGCACAGATGTAAGCAAAATAATGAAAATAATTTCTTATTTCTATGTAATTAACGTTATAAAAGTCTTGGAACTTTCAACTATTCATTTGCTTTGTATATTTGCTTATTTTTACAGATTTAGAAAAAGAAACCGTTAAACATTTAGAAAAATAGATGGGAGATATACATGTATTTGTCATTTTCTTCAGGTTTGCAGAAAGCCGTGATAGCAAATGCAATAAGATATCCGTAAAGGTTTTCTGGCTCTAGTATAATTATACTAATTCATCGTAACTGCGACTCATTTACTCAAAAACGTATCACAATTCACTATACAACGCAGGCATTCATTCCTGCAAAAGAACAATCGGATCTTGCTCAACCAACCCAATGACCACTTACATTTCTTTCTGCAAATTATTTGATTTCCATGAATTAGCGAAATACATGAATAAGTCATGTTTGATAACGTAATCACTTGAAATTTTCTGGACTTTTTGCGCATGTTAAGTAAGGTACGGCATTATTACTTATTTAAAGTTAATATAAACAATCTTTTGATCTTTTTGATATATTTTGCTTACACATCAATGTTGTCATAAACAAGTTACACAGCATACATTCTTTAAGTTATGCTTAAGATTGGCATCAATACTCATGACGCTGGATCGCGAATACGCATTGAAATGAATGATTTTTATATTTTATCGACGTCAAAATCAAGTGACTAAAGAAAAATATCTTTTTTGCAAGGACATGTTCAGCTAACGTTCTATAAATCAAGAAAATAAGTATCTTCAAGAATGCGAACTGGTTTGTTTTCACATTTTCAAGTAGGCATTCCATCAAACATGAATAACTGCCATGTTTGATGACGTAATCACTTGAAATTTTCAAGACCTTATGAACGTACTAAGCTTTGATAATTTTGAAAAGTTAATGTTCATTGGTCTAATTGGCGATTTTATATGATTTTTCAAAATAATTCTTGCTTAAGTATGCATGACGTCATAATCACGTGACAAAACAAACATTTCTTGCTGTATGCATCACTTCAATTTTAACTCTATCAATTCTGAAGATATAATTAAGATTGACTTAAATTCATGGTACCAGAGCGAAAGATATCTTTAAAAGGAATTGTTTTGTCTTTTTTATGACGTCATAACCACGTACTAAAGAGAAAATCATTCAGAAAATAGAATATAAACTTCTATGCCGATAGGCTGTCCAATTTCATGCTTGTAACGCATCAGGGGCTTTGTAACATTTAAATTAATTTTGACTAAAGTTCGAAACTCGGTATTGCCATGAAATCTTAATCTTTTGGAATTTGGAAAATTTAAATGCCAAGGTGCACATCTACATCCTAAAATACATCTTTTGTAAAAATATCAAGATAATCGGACCAATAATAAAGGCTCTAGAGCGCGAACAAACTTTTGAAGCTGACGTCAAATCTGACGTCATATGACGCCAATGAAAATTGAAAATGATTGAATGTATAAAAAGATACTTTTTATCGCTGCAATTTCAATTTCATTAAAATTGACTCAAAATGTATGATGCCAGAGCGAGAGAAATCTTTGAAAAAATAGGATTTTTCCATTAAATGACGTCATAACCACGTGATTAAAAGGAAATCTTTCAGTGAAAAGAAAGTAGACCTCTGGGCCAATAAGCTGTCCAATTTTCATGCTTCTATCTCATCAGTAGCCTTTGTAACATTAAATAATAGTTTTAGGACCAAAGTTCGAAACTCGGTTTTGCCATAAATTCTTAAATTTTTCGAATTTAAAAATTTGAAAGATAAGGTGCACATCTACATCATAACTTACATCTTCTGTGAAAATATCAAGATAAATATCAAAAAATAAAGGCTCTAGAGCGCGAACAAACATTTGAAGCTGACGTCAAATCTGACGTCAATTGACGTCAATGAAAATTAAAAAATATTGAATTAAAAAATTTATAAGTTTTTGTCGAGGCAATTTAATTTTCATGTTGATTAGACACTGACAACATACCGAAATTAACTCTTAGATTTGGTTGGAAAAAAAGGAATAATAATAATAATAACTAGATGTCATTCGTCTAAAGGAATGATAGGACTTTCTGCAACCTGTGTTAATGCAAAAAGCAGGAGATAGAAGTTTCATGTAATGACTCACCTCTGGTAGTATTTCATGTTCATTATATTACGCGAAAAATAAGCGTTTAGTTACGAAGAAAAAAAATAGGTAGCAGTAGTAGTAGTATGCTTATGACGTCATATGACGTCACGACTCAAAATATATTAAGAAATTATGCAGAACTGCAAACTGTGTAAGTTTCAACTTTCAATCTCATCCCTAAGTTTTTTAACCCTAAAATGAAATTTTTGGTCCTATGTTCGAATCTTACTTCAGCCACAATAATTCGGTTTTGCAGAATTAAGGTTAGCTGGCAAAATATTCACGCCTTAGTTTCAAGATGTACCATCTGTAAAAATTTGAAGAAAATCTGATCATTAATGGCGGCTGTAGAGCGCGAACACCATTTTTCACTATTTTAGCTCTGACGTCACGTGACGTCATAGGGTGCTGAAAATGCTGTTGCTCAAAAGCTCATACTTTACTGCAATAACTCTGAAATTTTCATTTTTCTGAACAACTGGCATCATGTCGAAATCATTGCCCCAAATTAAAATTAAGTGGTATGCTTATGAGGTCCTCTGACGTCACGATTCAAAATTTTGTAGAAATGCTGCAGAACTGCAAACTGTGTAAGTTTCAATTCTATCTCATCCTGAAGCTCTTAAATCTTAAATGAAATTTTGGTCTTATGTTCGAATAAATACTTCAGCCACAGAACTTCGGTCTTTCGGAATTTTGCTTAGCTGACAGGATAGCACACCTTAGTTTCAAGATGTACCATCTGTGAAATTTGAAGAAAATCCGACCATAAATGGCGGCTGTAGAGCGTGAAAACCATTTTTCACTATTTTTAGCACTGACGTCATATGACGTCATAGGGTGCTGATGATGCTTTTTTATTCAAAAGCGCATACTTTATTGTCATAACTCTGAAATTTTCATTATTTTGAACAACTGGCATCATGTCGAAATCATTGCCGTAAATAAAAAATAAGCAGTATGCTTATGACGTCACATGACGTCATATGACGTCACGACTCAAAATATATGTAGAAATTATGCAGAACTGCAAACTTTGTAAGTTTCAACTTTCTATCTTATTCTGAAGCTCTTTAATCCTAAAATGAAATTTTCGGTCCTATGTTCGAATCTTATTTCAGCCACAGATCTTCGGTCTTTCGGAATTTCGCTTAGCTGACAGGATATGCACACCTTAGTTTCAAGATGTACAACTGTGAAAATTTGAAGAAAATCCGACCATAAATGACGGCTGTAGAGCGCGAACACCATTTTTTTACTATTTTTAGCTGTGACGTCATAGGGTGCTGACAATCATTGAAATCAAAATTTCCTCACGTGACTAATTACCCATAAAAATTTTCATCGTCCAGGACTATTGCAACATTAAAATAAGCGTTTAGTTAAGAAGAAAAATAATAATAAAAAAAATGACGTCACGTGACGTCAATGACGTTTTTATTTTCACATAATTGTTAAGACACCCAGAGATCTACTAACTGACAAAATTTCAACTTTTCTATCTCAAATAGGACAGTTTTTTTATAAGCATTTAAAAATTGACGTCCTTGGTTCGAATCGCCATAGATGCTTGGACTTTTCGAATTTTGAAAAACGGACACCGGATACACAATAAGAAACGAAATATACACATTCTGTGAAAATTTGATTGAAATCGGCCCATTAATAATGGCTCTGGACCGTGTACAAACTTTCGTAGTCAATTTCAAATGTGACGTCATATGACGTCATAGGCTTCTGAAAATCATTGAAATCTAAATTTCAGCATCTGAATCATTTGTCATTAAATTTTCATTGCCCTTCGACAATTTCAACATATAGAAATACTCTTGTTAATATTAGAAATACATTATCATATAATGACGTCACGTGACGTCATATGACATTTATTTTCACAAAATGTTTAAAACTTCTAGAGACCTATATACTGACTAAATATCAACTTTCTATTTTAAATAGGACAGATTTTATAAGCATTTAAAAATTTACGACCTTGGTTCGAATCTTGAATTCGCTAAAGAACCTTGGACTTTTCGAATTTTGAAAAACGGACACCGACATGCACAACTAGAATTTAATATACACAATCTGTGAAAATTTGATGAAAATCGGCCCATTAATAATGGCTCTGAACCGTGTACAAACTTTCGTAGTCAATTTCAAATGTGACGTCATATGACGTCATAGGCTTCTGAAAATCATTGAAATCGAAATTTCAGCATCTAAAGCATGTGGCATTAAATTTTCATTGCCCTTCGAAAATTTCAACATATAGAAATAATCTTGTTAGAATTAGAAATTCATTATCATATAATGACGTCACGTGACGTCATATGACATTTATTTTCACAAAATCTTTAAGACTCCCAGAGACCTATATACTGACCTAATATCATCTTTCTATCAAATAGGACCGATTTTATAAGAATTTGAAAATTTACGACCTTGGTTCGAATCTTGGAATCGCTATAGAACCTTGGACTTTTCAAATTTTGAAAAACGGACACCGGGATGCACAACTAGAACTTAATATACACATTCTGTGAAAATTTGATGAAAAATCGGTTCATAAACAATGGCTGTAGACCGCGTACAAACTTTTGTGCATATTTCAAGTGTGACGTCATATGACGTCATAGGCATATGAAAATCATAGAAATCAAAATTTCAGCGTTTCAAGCCTGTGTCATTAAATTTTTTATTGCCCTTCAACAATTTCAACATATAGAAATATTCTTGTTATTATTAGAAATCATTACCCATTTAATGACGTCACGTGACGTCATATGACATTATTTTCACAAATGTTTAAAACTTCTAGAGACCTATATACTGACTAAATATCAACTTTTGTTTTAAATAGGACAGATTTTATAAGCATTTAAAAATTTAGGGACCTTGGTTCGAATCTTGAATTCGCTATAGAACCATGGACTTTTCGAATTTTGAAAAACGGACCCCGGGGATGCACAACTAGAACTTAATATACACAATCTGTGAAAATTTGATGAAAATCGGTTCACAAACAATGGCTGTAGACCGCGTCATACATTTGTAGCTTTTTTCAAATGTGACGTCATATGACTAAAGGGCATATGAAAAACCTAGAAATCAAAATTTCCTCACGTGACAAATAAGTCATAAAAATTTATCGTCCTAGGAGTTTTTGCAACAAAAGAAAAAATAAGCGTTTAGTTAGGGAGAAAAAAAGAATAATAATAATAAGAAAAGAACAGATGTCATTCGTGAAAACGAATGATAGGACTTTCGCAAGCTGTGTTTAATGCAAAAAGCGGGAGATAGCAGTTTAATGTAATGATCACCTCTGGTAGTATTTCATTTTCATGCTGAACATTGACATTATATTCCGAAATAAGTGCAAATGAAAAACTAAGTATTACACTTTTTTTTAGCTCTGACGACACATGACGTCATAGCGTACTGAAAATTCTCTATGTTCAAAAGCGTATATTTTACTTTCAAAACTCTGAAATTTTCGTTATTCTGAACAACTGGCATCATGTCGAAATCATTGCCCTAAAATGAAAATTGAAAGTATGCTTATGACGTCACATGACGTCATATGACGTCAAAAACTCAAGGGTATTTGTAGAAATTATGCAGAACTGCAAACATGTAAGTTTCAACTTTCTATCTCATCCTCAAGACTTTAATCCTAAAATGAAATTTTCGGTCCTATGTTCGAATCTTATTTCAGCCACAGCATTCGGTCTTCGGAATTTCTGTTAGTTGAAAGAAATAGCAAATTTAGTTTCAAGATGTACCATCTGTGAAAATTTTGAAGAAAATTCGACCATAAATGGCGGCTGTAGAGCGCGAACACCATTTTTCACTATTTTTAGCTGTGACTCACATGACGTAATAGGGTGCAGAAGATGCTTTTGTTCAAAATCGCATACTTTACTTTCATAACTCTGAAATTTTCATTATTCTGAACAACTGGCATCATGTCGAAACTTTTTCCCCTAAAATGAAAATTAAGAAGTATGCTTAGACGTCACATGACGTCATATGACTTTCATACTCAAAATATATGTAGAAATTCTGCAGAATTGAAAACTGTGTAAGTTTCAACTTTTATCTCATCCGAAGCTTTTTAATCCCTAAAATGAAGTTTTCGGTCCTATGTTCGAATCTTTTTTTCAGCCACAGAACTTCGGTCTTTCGGATTTCGGTTAGTTGACAGGATATGCACACCTTAGTTTCAAGATGAAACCATCTGTGAAAATTTGAAGAAAAACCGACCATAAATGACGGCTGTAGAGCGTGAAAACCATTTTCACTATTTTTAGCTGTGACATCATGTGACGTCATAGGGTGCTGAAATGCTTTATTTTAAAGCGCATACTTTACTTTCAAACTCTGAAATTTTCATTATTCTGAACCACTGGCATCATGTCGAAATCATTGCCAATATGAAAATTAGGAAGTAGGCTTATGACGTCATATGACGTCATAGACGTCACGACTCAAAATATTTGTAGAAATTCTGCAGAACTGCAAACTGTGTAAGTTTCAAACTTTCTATCTCATCCGAAGTTCTTAAATCGTAAAATGAAATTTTCGGTCCCTATTTTCGAATCTTATTTCAGCCACAGAACTTCGGTCTTTCGGAATTTCGTTTAGTTGACGGGATATTGGACACCTTTTATTTAAGATGTACCATCTGGGGAAAATTTGAAAAAAATCCGACCATAATTGACGGCTGTAGAGCGCGAACACATTTTTTCACTATTTTTAGCTGTGACGTCCATGTGACGTCATAGGGTGCGAAAATCATTGAAATCAAAATTTCTTCACGTGACTAAAAGCCAAAAAATTTCATCGTCCAAACGTCCATTCCCAACATATAAAAATAAGCGTTTAGTTAGGAAAAAAAAAAAAAAATAATAATAATAACTAGATGTCATTCGTGAAAACGAAATGATAGGACTTTCCTGCAAGCTGTGTTAATGCAAAAAGCAGGAAATAGAGTTTCATGTAATGATTCACCCTCTGGTAGTATTTCTGTTCATGCAAAAACAATTGACATTATATTCCGAAATTAGTGCAAATGATAAGAAATTAGTATTATCTGTGACCTAACATGATGTTATATGACGTCGGGACTGACTGCAAACTTGATTTTATTTTTAAAGGTCCTATGCTCGAATCTTGCTTCAGCCACAATACTTTTGGTTTTTCGGAAAATTTGGTTAGCTGACAAATATTCACACCTTTGTTTTCAAGAAGTAACCATCTCTAAAATTTGAAGAAAATCTGATCACAAATGGCGGCGTAGAGCGCGAATACCAGTTTTCACTATTTTAGCTCTGACGTCAGGTGACGTCATAGGGTGCTGAAAAAGCTGTTGCTCAAAAGCGCATACTTTACTGAAATAACTCTGAAATTTTCATTATTCTGAACAACTGGCATCATGTCGAAATCAATGCCCCAAATTAAAATTAAGTGGTATGCTTATGCGTCCAATGGGCGTCACATTCAAAATATTTGTAGAAATGCGCAGAACTGCAAATTGTGTAAGTTTCAACTTTCTATCTCATCCTGAAAACTCTTCAATCCTAAAATGAAATTTTTGGTCCTATGTTCGAATCTTATTTCAAACCACAGAACTTCGGTTTTTCGGAATTTCGGTTAGCTGGCAGGATATGCACATCGTAGTTTCAAGGTGTACCATCTGTGAAAAAATTTTAAGAAAATCCGACCATAAAATGGCGGCTGTAGAGCGCGAACACCATGTTTCAATATTTTTAGCTCTGACGTCCCCATGACGTCATATGGTGCTGAAAATTTTTTTGCTCAAAAGAGTATACTTTACTGTCATAACTCTGAAAATTTTTATTATTCTGAACAAATGGCATTATGTCGAAATCATTGTCCTAAATAAAAATTAAGAAGTATGCTTATGACGTCCATGACGTCATATGACGTCACGACTCGAAATATTTGTAGAAAATTCTGCAGAACTGCAAACTGTGTAAGTTTCAACTTTCTATCTCATTCTGAAGCTCTTTAATCCTAAAAAGAAATTTTCGGTCCTATGTTCGAATCTTTTTTAAGCCACAGAACTTCGGTCTTTCGGAATTTCGGTTAGCTGAAAGGATATACACATCTTAGTTTCAAGATATACCATCTGTGAAAATTTGAAGAAAAATTCGACCATAAATGGCGGCTGTAGAGCGTGAACACCATTTTCACTATTTTAGCTCTGACGTCACATGACGTCATAGGGTGCTGAAGATGCTTTTTTTCAAAAGCGCATCCATTTCTGTTATAACTCTGAAATTTTTCATTATTCTGAACAACTGGCATCATGTCGAAATCATTGCCTTTTTTAAAAGAAAATTAAGATGTATGCTATGACGTCACATGACGTCATATGAC
>CM037795.1:8459456-8509456 GCA_021229015.1 Solen grandis
GGAATAGACCAGTATTTCAGCCTAGGAAAACTATGAAATATTCCAGCCCACTTTGGGATTCAGACCCACAACCTTTGGATCTTCAGTTGTGTAATTGTTACCACTAAATCACAGCACCAGCTCAGTATATCATGTTACCATTTGTTTTTGTTTAATGTACTACAGTAGAGAGCAGTAAATATGTATAAATTCTGATCAAGTTCATAAGAGTTATTAAAAGGCTTATCTTGTTTTTATGATGTTTCTGACTAGTTAATGATTAAAAGAGAACAAGTTAAGAAATCCATCTGAAAAGATTTGATTCATAACAAGCTGTCAGAAAACAAGATGAATAACACTGCAGCAGTTACTTCCCTTCTTTTGCATTAATTTAAATCCTGCTTTAATAGATATGTTAAACATTTTATATCAGACAGCCCTAATGGACTCTATTGCATGATGGTCTTTTTTTCACCTGGAAATACCAGCTCTGTTATTACAACAGGAACCTTATTTCCATCCAACAGCTATTTATTTGAACAGTGATATCAGTGAACTTAATATTCTAGATAGGGCATTTTGGATGACCAGATCTGTGAGATGTCCTGATCCTATTTAAGTTTAACTACCTGAGATGTGGGCTAACCACGTATACTTGTCCCAAATGGAGTACAAATGTACTTCTAATAGAGAAAAACAGTCAATCTTTAATCAATATTAGAATTATCATAAAGCAGGAGAAACATTCACATTCCTCATTATAATGCACCATTAATTAAATTAGAGTATTGAGCAATAGGTAAGATAACGAACCTCCAAGAATTAAGATAAATTCCCACAGTTTACCTTCTGTAAAGGCATATCTAGGATCATCTTCTAGCAAAACCCATATCTTTATTGGGTAAATAATGTAACCCATAATCACATTGTATTCCCGTGTAGATATTGGATAATCTGTTCATTTAATTTAAATATAGATGTACATGTTTATCTAAATCTGTAAGCATTTGAGAGATCCATGGAGTGACAAACTGCCACTAGTCAGTTATGGAGGGTGCTGAAGCAGAATACAGGATTCCTGTAGAACCTTACACCCATTCTAGCCATACCAAGTGACAGTTCATAAACTGGATGGTCCCTGGCTCAAGACCACTGCTTCTCTGTTATCAGTATCTTATCGGACTGATCAATGTGAGGAATCTATTGACAACAGATGCTAATTCTCTATCATTTTTTTATTCTTGAAGTTGAAGGTCAAATAAAGGTGGCTGTTAAAGCCTTCTTTTTAATGATTAATCTGTAAATGACACATTTAGACTGACAAATATTTGATAGCTTACTAATAACTAAATATCATTAATGTTTTTTTATGGCATTCTTTTTTTATTTGTTTACAAATGATGCAACAGTATTTCTGTCATAAAACAACATCCAGGTAATTAAAAGGATATGACATTGTATACATCATTCTGGAATAGATCTACCTGGGTAGAACTGCCAAGCTACCACAAGCCAGCTGCATGAAAGTTCAGGTTTCCTTTTGTAAAAATTCTGAGTGACAACACCGTGACTCAAACCCAAAGCAGCCCACATTGGGAGCAGGTGGTTGTGGGTTTGGTCACCTGCAGCGACAACCAAAGTCATAAAAAAATAGTACTGTATGGCTCCGTTTAATGCTTGGTGCTCAGCATATAAGAGTAGTTCCAGCTGTGTAAGGATTATGTGACCAGGTGTGGGTGGTATCATGCCACATGTCAATGGTGTGATACTGCAGTGTGGCAGTACTATATTTGTTTCATAGTCTCAAAATGACTGAAATACTGTTAGTGGGATGTTAAACCCAAAAAACAAACAAACCAACAGCAGCGAAGGGCTAGTACGTTATAGCAAGTCTTTTGATAAAGCCATCCTGAGTCTAGGAGGCCCCATATCTTGGTCTCTGACTTACTATGTATCATTGTACTGGATAATACATAAATCTAGACATATATATTGACTAAAGTATGTTATATATATATTTATATATATATATCTTTAAGTGAATCCTTATTTTACCCTCCTCCTCTTTTTCCACAATTAACATATTCTGCCAGTAATTTCACCCATTTCATCATTTAAAACAGGGGCTTATATAATAGCTGTCAAAATGTTTTGTAACTCTATTCTATTCAAGTCCTATACCTTTAATCTTTTGTCTTATCTAGACTTGTCTTACAAAGCAGACCAGATTAAGCTGTCTGATCAGGGTCTCCTCTGTTTGTTTTATACAAAATTGAAGCTCTGCAGATTCTACATGTCCTGCATGGCAAAGAAACATTGTTTCAATATCAGTACATTCATATTCATGAGTCATGTACTGGTACTTGAATATTTATTTTAATGAATCATTATTTAACCCTTCTCTTTTCCACATTAATACTCAGTAATTTAACCCATTCATCATTCAAATAAGGGCTATAATAACAGCTGTCAAATGTTTGTAAACTCTATTCTATTAAGTCCTATACCTTTAACTTTGTCTATTAACTGTCTTACAAGAGACCAGATTTAACTTTGATCAGGTTCCTCTGTTGTTTTATACAAAATGAAAGCTCTGCGATCTACATGTCCTGCATGGCAAGAACATTCATTGTTTTCATTCAGTACTTCATATTCATGAGTCTTTTATGGTTACTGAATTATGAAGTAAGATAAAGATTAGATATAAATTGTATTTTTCAACTGACACATATATCTTTAAGTACATTAAAAGTACAGAATGGCAGTTTCCTTTAAAAGCTCAAAAGCAAACACTATTCTATAATTCTTTTGAGAAATAAGTCATGTTTAAACAAATTAATGACACTGTAACAATACTAACACAGAAAGTACTATTATGGTGGTGAATATTGAACAATACAAATTGATTTCTTCCAAGATAAATATATCCAACATTTAAGTGAAAAGAAAGTGCAAATCCATTAGAAGGGTGCAACTGGGCCCAGTGGTAATTTTATTGACTATGGAGCTGAAGGTTGCAAGTTCAATCTGTGTAAGGGACATCAGATTTACATGATGTTCTAGAACAAAATGTACATGTATCATCAAGGAACAAACAAAAATTAGTATACGTAATAATAACTTTTAAAATTTAAAATAAAAAGTTTTAAAATTGCCGTAAAAAAAAATTAAGTTTTATTTCTTGTCCGTGTTGAATTTTGGGTCCAAACCAAGATGCTGCATTATACTGGACTGCATTGAAACTATTGAAAACCATCAAAAATCATACATAGGGATCTTTCCACCTTAATTAGTATCATATACCAATAGATACTTCTGTCATTTAAACTGAATATTAACAGGCATAGCATGATTACATGTACATAAAACATGTACAGTTTAACCCTTTCCCTCATAGAGGAAACCATGAAAAGACCTATGCGAACAACATAAAACCAGATCAGCCTGCGAGTAACTCGCAGGCTGATCAGGTTTTATGCTGTTCGCTGCTCCTCAGTGATCTGGAAATGAGGATTTTGTAATTAAATTTGGTAAGGTTTAACTGTGGTTTTCTGCAGATCAGGCTTTATGTGGTACCTATTGAGTGCGTCAAAATGAGTCTATATGAGGGAAAGGGTTCATTACATGTACAAAGATATCATGTGATTCAAGGTTTTTTGTTTTGTTTTGTTTTGTTTTGTTTTTTTGTGAAGGGCTTGAATGTGCTGGCTTAAATTGATGCAGAAATGTACCCAGCTGCCCATAAATTGTTGACTCATATTTATCCCTCAGGTTTAGATATGCATACTTTTATAGCTGCGCACAATGCTGCCTGCCAGTAAAATGCAAGCACTTGAATTATATTAAATCAACAGACTGGAATTGGTTTACACTGTAACATACATTTGACTGTAACTTTCTTCTTCTATCTTATTTAATAAAATCTTATTTAGACCAAAGATCAATTTTAATTTAAAAGTACTGATATTCATACTCAAAATCTGATTTTAATTCCAAACATAAATATTACTAATGCCAATTGCCTTACCATTGCTTTTTAATATAAATATTTTGGGTTTTAGCAATATCCTGTTTGATTCTAATCCAAACAATTCCCACTGATAACTGATCACATACATTTGATTTAGTCAAATCTCAATGTATTAATGTATCAATGTAAATCTTATTGAATACAATTTCAACCAAATAATATAAACATCAGATTCATAGTGGCTAACTGGTAAGAAGATAATTTGTTTTTTTGGGTTTGTTTTTTTTTTCACTTTTGTGGAATAAAGAACGTTTTGGCACTTCAAAAGTCAGTGATCAGTGACACCATGAGTCTCTCAAGGTACATAAATTATCACAGCAGATATACCTGTGAAATTTTATAAATATAGAAGACATACTTAAGATAAATACTTTACCTAAGATAAAAAAAAATTAAAATATCTAGAGATAATATCCTAGCTATAAAATAAAAACACACTCAAGTAAATATACTGGTAAAATTTAACCACTTTCAGTGGTGGGACATGTGCTGCAGATTTTAGACAGAAATACAGATATAGATGGAAGCAAATCTACATTCACTTAACCCTTTCCCTCATATAGACTCATTTTGACGCCCTCAATAGGTATCACGTAAAGCCTGATCTGCAGAAAACCACAGTTAAACCTTACCAAATTTAATTACAAAATCCTCATTTCCAGACCACTGAGGAGCAGCGAACAGCATAAAACCTGATCAGCCTGCGAGTTACTCGCAGGCTGATCTGGTTTTATGCTGTTCACATAGGTCTTTTCATGGTGTCCTCTATGAGGGAAAGGGTTAAAAAGGAAAATGATTTGTTGAAAAGGTTTATATAGCTTGACAAGGACAAAAATATAGGTATAATCTCAGACTAATATCATACTTATATCCCTATTAAATCTAATGGCCATCATTTGAGTTTGAACATGAACATGTTTTGTCCTTCCCCCTGAGATTCTCACAACATATCCCAAGTTCTTGAAAAAAAATTAAAGTACAATCTCATGGCTGCAAGCTCTAATTCAGTCAAATACAATACTAGTATCCCCTGCTGAACCTAATGGCATGTGTATGAAATTCCTACTGAAGAACAGTAACCAATTTCAACACTGATGAGTCCAGAAGTCCATTATCTATAAACCCTCTACCTGAAGAGTCAGATGTTTTATAGCTATCTTTATATTTTTTCATTTGAGACTGATTTCAAATTCAGTAATTACATTAAGGTATTCCCTCTACTATTAAGGTTGACTCTCACTGACTACAATGTCTGGTAAACACATAGCTGAAATATTTGTTTATATGGATATGTACTATGAATTCAGAAAAATTAAATATAATGCCTAAAGAATTTTTGTGATTACTTTCCTAATGTTATGTTTTTTAATTCCACTGATTTTCCCATTAGAGGCCTCAGTTTTAAGGGCAAGAAAAGTAATATTTCCTATGTGACCCACATAGCAACATATTTTCAAACAATACCAATATAATGACATACAGTGTTACCCAGTCTGGCCATACCATTTGGTATATGGCGTCATTTTAAGCTAATGCGTAACGCAAATTTTTCATCATTTCAGAGGGAAAAACTCACCGACTGTAGATATCTTATTTCTTTATCAATTTTAATGGTATATAGTGCATGCAAAGCAAAAAATTGTGTCCTACACATAGTTCTAATGATTCCTTTGTCAGATATACAGTTTTTCCTTGCATTCAGGAAAACCTTCCGAGATTGTGAAATATTGTTTGCTAACACGTAATGCACATTTTCCCTAATGTTAGGAAAAACTGTACATCTGACAAAAGAATCATTAGGACCTATGCGTAGGACACAATTTTTCGCTTTGCATGCCCTATATACCATTGAATCGATGAAAATTTTGCTTTTTCGTATTAGCTTAAAATGACATCATATATATACCACATGGTATGGCCACACTGTTACCAAGCATACTTATATTTGATAGATCTGAATATCAAATTCAGCATGCATCATTGAGTTATTATACACATGTGTGTCATACAGACTGAAAGATATTGAGTCAATTTTAAACCTCTGACCTCTCATCCCCATCTCCTGGATCCTGGCCCTGCAGAATGGAGCTGAAAGGAGGCTGGGGTACATCTGCCTGGTCCCCAGCTCCTTCCTCAGTCACAGCATCTTTATTGTTATCCTCTTTGCCCTCACCTCTGTCATCATCCTCATCATTATATCCATTCCCATTAATAGGGGGCAACACTTTAAATCCACCATCAAAACTAACACTCATCTTGTCTTTTCCAGCATGAACACTTCATACATCCATTTTTTTAAAATGAAGATATCACTAAGGATATTTTAACAGTTTTGATTTTGCAGAAAATTGAACTTCTCTTACAAATGTATATAAAGTATTGAAATTTAGAGCATACGGGAAGTTGGCAAATCTACCCGATAATATACATAGGTATACTTATCCATATATTTGACTTTGCAAAGGTTATCACAAACTCCACAACCTTAGCTCCTATCTTTGGCTAATCTCAACTGAATAAAACATTTGGTTCAATTGTGTGTTATTTGCACATATATCACATTGAAATAATCTCAAATATATTACATTTTCTGATAAAGTCCAATGTTTGAATATGATAAAGGTGATTCTCCTCCCAATAAACCTATTTTTTCACAATGGTACGTCTCTCAAGTTATGTAGTTTTTTCAGTCTCCTAAGAGACCTTCAATTTAAGATTTTATTATGGTGCTAAACAACCACAAGTGTACAAATCACTCAAAGCATTAATTTTTTAACACATACAATCAAACAATCCAAATGTAAATGTCATAATATTGTCAATAGACCATAAAATACTTCTCGTGTAGTGGCATTTTCCTTAATTTCAGTGATAATTACATTATGGCTCTATATTGCTGCCAATCATTTATACAAGAACTTATATGTCCATTTACATCTTTAATGAGTGTCCTTTTTCCTTTCAAAATCATGTCAACATGTCTCTCGATGTCGAACAAACACACCTTTCATTTCCACTAATAGCATCGCAAACACGGATCATTCAACCACCCGATCCAACAAGTCATTATCTACAAAATAATCACAGCCCAGTATTTATACATCTGCTTTACACTGTGCTAGGGAAGTAAGATTATGAGTCTGATTAAATCAGAAATCCAATATGACATGATCTCACTGACATTTGCTTCCAGGATTTTTCATTTAAACACGATATGTATTTCTATAAGGAAATCAATTATTTTAACAAATGTAAAAATATACTGTACGTGAACATGGCAAACATTCTTCTTCTTTTCAAACATGCCCTGCCTTTCATGCCATCAAGAAATCTTTTTTTTTTTTTTTTTTTAAATCAATGTACATGAAGCGATTTATTGCCCCTCCCATTTATGATATATTTTTCTTCTTTGTATTGACATAATAATCCTACTAAATCTCTGTATTAAATTCAATGGATTGTGAGGAAAGCCAATATTCTATTATCAAGTGAACATGCATGGGATATTCCAATGGTATTAATATGTATTCAGAAATTCAGAGTATTATTGTGTGTAACATTAAATTTCCTGTTGAATCATGATGCTTCTGCTATTGAATGTTATATTCATGTGTGACAGGATATCAAATCAATACCAGGGTTTTAAATAAACATGACATAGCTAATTGTTTATACATATTTTATAATGAAATATTTGAAATATGAAGTTGATGCTGTGGTGTACTTGTTGACTTTTTTGATGCTCAGGGTGATGATGGGATGGCAATTAATAAATGCTTTAATTAACTATTACTATTATGATCTTAGATACCATGTTAGATAGAAAATCAAAGATGTCTATACTGTCCACTTGCACACAAATATTCCATGCATTAGCAACAAAGCTGAGATACCAGTTCAAGAATCGTTGTAGCTTTCAACTGATTCCAAACACAAATACAAGTATATCAAACAATGTTTTTTATTTCATTCATCATAACTGCAAGATCATGAGCTCTGTTATTACATGTATTTAAATATCTCATAATTTACCTAGCACTGTGACAGAATCTTCAATTCTATTTTCACAAAGTTTGTCCTTGTAAACAATTTTAACCTTCCTCTAGAGGTATCATGAAAAACTATGTAACACATAAAACAGATCAGCTGCAGTAACTCGCAGCTGATCAGTTTTATGCTGTTCGTCTCCTCAGGTCTGAAATGAGTGTATCCCAATACAGTTTAATGCCATAATTTTATCTGTGGTTTTCTGCAGATCAGGCTTTATGTGGTACCTATTGAGTGCGTCAAAATGAGTCTATATGAGGGAAAGGGTTAATAACACTGCACTATAAAATCATGTTCAGATACATGTAGTTGTATCCCAATACAGTTTAATGACATAATGCAGGAAAATGAAGATCTAAAACCACACAATGTCTCTAAATAGCAGTAAATCGGAGGACCTGCAGGAAGGTCCAATAATCTGCCATCCAAACACTGGGGTAACAGAGAGCAGTGTACATGTAATGTTTTCACAACAATGGAATACTTCAGTGACCATGCCATTGAGAAAAGTAACATTAAAGGTAATTGTTTCTTTAGGAATGGTGCAATGCTTGGTCAATGTTTTCATTTCATTCTATTGACATTTAATCTAACTTTAGTTGCAGAGGGTCATAAAAACAATTAAAGTGGCACAAAGCTCTGTGATTTACATGAAATAGCTATAATTCTAAACCCATCATCTGATAGAGGCAATGATCATTTGACGCCAAAAGCTCCACACGTTTTCCTACAACTATGATTATTAGTACAAGCTGAACTTGCTCTTTTTTTCATGAATTTCTCAGTGCTTTGAGCACTTTGATTTATTTCCTAATGATCCAGGGTTAGGGTCCACTGAGCCTGATTCCATACCTGATGAGGTCATGTTCTTACTGCAGTGGTACATTCTAACTTTTGTTGCACGGATTGATATGGTGCAGTTAATTGGCTGCTATAATAATGCAAATCAGCAATGCTTTTTTTATTTCCTGCTACCTAAGACTGGGCTGCCCCCAGTCTTACAAGTAGGTAGAGGACATCATGATACATGTATGTCTCTTTTAGTTAAAATTTGAGTCCTTTTTGTAAGAGAGTAGAAAATAGACTTACAAACTTATCTCATACTTTATATTTCTTAAACAATTTTGAAATTTATGTTCCAATGTATTGTTGTTGAAGCTGATCAAGCAATCTGTGTTTGACAAAAGAGAAGTATAAGATAATCCACCAACAACAAATATAAAACTTTAAGGCAGACTAGAAATTAAAACTCTTAGTTATAGATAATCCTAACACTAGCCTGTAAATGGTCATCACAATACTGTGACTTTTTTATATTGCGCTTACTTTTGATATCTTTATAATTTTCTTTCAACATGCAATCCAAGTTCCTGAGATGAAAATTCAAACCACTAGATCCCTGATGCTTCAATTGTCCAATAACATCACAGCAGGCCTACAAAGAAAGCCAACATGTAAAATACTTTGATGGTATAACTCATAAATGTAAATTACCCATTTTAACTTGGAACAGCTTTTGAAAGCTCGAGTGGATGTCACACAAGCTGATAGCCATTTTTGTCCTTCTACCAGTCTAAATGGTGAAGTAAACCTGTGTAAGGAAAAAACTGATGCTTTGAACTTTAAAATTGATTCATCAACCCTGACTGTAACCAGAATATGCTGTATCCCAAATATGAAATATATTATTTAAAGAACATTATTAATATGAAGTAAAACTCACAAATTCTCCATATATCACCTCAACACCCTGTCTTTAATAAAGCAGGGGAGGGGGGCACCTGCAATAGTTTTCTGTGACTGTGTTGCGGACATCTTCTTCTCTTTCCATGTGCACTTACATTAGTTTCACATTATGTCTCTCGTTGTATTTTCTGCTGTCACGGTTCACCCATATCTGACTAGCAACATTTTAGATAAACCCAGCAACAGCTTTCTGAATAACACAGACACCAACGACCAGCATTGATTACCACTTGTTCATGTTTGGATAATGAAATAAACAGAATAAGAAACAATCCCCTGCCTGGAAGCTCTTTTCAGTCCAACACAACAGTACATAACTGTTCAATTAATGCTCTTTTGAAACCAGGTGCTTCATTCATTTAATTCTTAATGGAAGTTATGAAGGTTAGTAAACAGGTGTTTTTTTTGTGTTTTTTTTTTATAAATTGAGTAGACCAGATTTATTACTCACTGTAGTTTAAAATAAAAAGGTCTACATGTGTCTGCTTTATGGTACTTAAAGCAGCTCATTCACAGAGATGATTGGTAAAAATATAAAAAATATTTTCTTCTCTCCTTTGTTAGTGTTGGTGAAGACTTTGTCTCCTGACAAATAAACTTAGCAAGTGTAGATCACATTGTGCAGGAATTCCTTACGTTTGTAAATGCACATTTCGGAGAAATTGGTTACATAGAGAATAAGGTAACCCCATAGCTGGTGCTAATGGTACCACATAACATGTTCTCCAACATTGTGTCTTCACAAGTTCCAGGTAGCAAATTCATAATTCAGCCTGTGAAGCGAGAGCAGGCGCAAAGCGTGAATGTAATCTGCCATTTTACGACACACCGAAATAGAAATTATAAATATACGTTTTTATGACTCTAAAAATAACTTCAATACTGTCCGTAACGCTATTGCCTGTGGTGGAGAAATCACCCATTTTTCTTACAATTGTGGAATGTTGCATTGGGTGACCATAGTCTGCAGATTGATATTGATAGGTGAAATACACACAGACAGCTAAAATCAAATTATAATTAAGTCAATGACCATCCCAAATGAGTTGCTTCAAAGATGATATTGGCACATATGGTGTAGGGTTGGACTCAACAAGTATTTCCAATACTTCACGATTACAAACACATAATCCAGTGAGAATTCAGAAAAACACCTTATACAAAATTTGTTTCCATCCAATAGCAGTATTTCAGTTCTCAATCAGAGTCTATTTCTATTTGAAACAGATATATAGTGCTGCTACACACTATAGTATCACACCAAAGATACATGGCATGATACCACACTGAGTCCCATTATATCCTGAACTAACCTATGCTGTAAGCACTACACAGCGAGCTACCACTACCACTTAAATTAATTTCTATGGGACTCTTTATCTTAATGGCATTTTAAGGGCAAAGTTGGGAACCCTTGATAGCTGGTTTAAGCCATCCAGTTGATCTTTTTGGTGACCATTCAAGGGCAGTAACAGTTGGTATTTCTCTATTTTATGTGATGTCCTGCCTCTATTGTTCTATTTTTTTTTTTGTCCATTTACATTCACCTCCTTCTGGAGTTAGTTCATTTTTGATCTCATACGACCTTTTTGTCCCTCTTTATTCAGCCATGGACTTAACCTGCAACCTTTTACTCCCAGGGTGAATACAGTTGGTGTTTTCAAAAATGTATATAATTTTTGTGCTCAAACTCAAAATAAAGCCATTATATCTATATGGATTTGAGTATGGTATTTGAGTTTTAGCCTGAGATCTTAATTTTGTATTTCGAGAACATTGACGGTCAATTTTTAAAACACTTTGTAACATATCTATAGGTGTTATACCCTCTTGGGCGCTAGTATGTCTCGTTCACATTAGAGATAAAATCAAATAAACATATACAGCAAACAGTCTGAGTGGTTTTCATGCTAATGTTGTGTTTACTAATGCTATTGTCATGTCAATATTAGCAATAATCACTGTCCACTCCATCCAAGATTAAGAGTATTACCAAGTGTTGGAGGACCTGATCATACAACTTGTCTGGAGGACACACGATTTAAATAGACTGCTATCACTAAATGGTCCTTTAAACAATGGACTACATACCTCAAGTACTTTCCCAAATACAAGTTACTCTTCATAAACAAGACTGGAGGTTTCCCTTTTAACCAATAATTCTTATATATACCTATAAATCATCAGTATTTAAATACGAGGGGTGTTCAAAATGCATTGTAAAAGTTTCATACTACTCATATGAATGTAGTAATTTGAAAGGAATTTTCAAAAGACATTTTGAAATATCTTGTCCTAATAAACTGGAAAAAGTAAAGATGTGTGAGTTTCAATTTGCTCCACTCAGTGTTACCTGACATGTGGGCTTGGCATCAGTGCAATTTGTACCATATTCTTTTTCTTTCAGATTATGTAACTATAAAATATGTCAAAGAATCATTTTTGAAAATTTCATTTTAATAACCATATTAATAAATAAGAGCACCACATGTGGATGCATTATATAACATATATAACATATATAACAAAGACCAATCATGACATGCCAACAATATGTGCAACTATAGGTTTGGTACCAGCCTTGTAAAGTTTAATAAACAATGCAGACATTGAATCTTGTCCACAGAAAGAGCGGCAGACTGACAGACCAATGGATGGATAAATGTGACTCCTGTGTAGCCCCCATTTACTTTGTAGATGAGGATATAATAACTGAAAGTCATAAAGTTGCTTAATATGGTCATTTATCACATAAAATGCTTGAGATTAACAAGTTTGATTGGCAAAACATCAAAATTACCAAAAGATGTTGAAGATACAAATGTAAATTAAATCTATATCACTGGAGGTGATTCACTGATACCCTTTCATCACATCTTTATCTTGATTAACTCACAATTACAGTTTTCTATTTTAAGTAACAGTGACCTTGACATTGACTTCACCCATCTTACAAACCATTTGTTATACAAATTTCACAAAGAACATAAAGCACTGAAGTAAAATGGGACTTGCTGCAAACAGACTTACTCAAGAATAACAAACACAGTGGTTTTCCCCAAGTTCCATGTAGGTACAAACACATTTTAGCTTTAGTCTACAAAGAATGATAATAGAAATACAATTTGTGCTGCATGTGCATGAACACCTTGTTTGTACCTTCATGGAAAAAACTCATTTAAATGTGGATATTGTCTATTGTAAATGATTCAGTGGGACAAGACACATTACGACAAGATGCGTGGGATTTGAGTCTAATCCCACTCTTTTCATAATGAAATGATGAAATATCTGAAGTCATTAGCCAAAATCTAGGGTCTTATATGGAGAAACCTTGAGCAGTCTGACCCTAGTTGTATGATCAGAATATCTTGATGTGCTAATGATCTGCCATGAATATCAAACTTTGATGTCTGTTTGAACAATTTTCTCAAACAAATATAGAAGACTGAGAGCTGGCTGTCATTATGCATACAGAACATTGAGGCAAACATAATAAACAAGCAATGTTAAACACTCATGCTTAAATAGTTAACCTTAATGAATTCCATGGCCTTGAATCATTGATCAGCGTAATTAAACGAATTCAATTAAAGCAGCAATATCATTGCAAATCATGAACAGTTTCATGTGATGGACATGCACGTAATTTGTTCAGGGTAAATAGTGGGCACTAAGCTGACTGACTACGAATCCAAAGGTTGTGATATATGTCTCCCTGCTGGGAATAAGAATTCCACAGCACAAAGTACTGGTCCAACTCAGAAACCATCCAGATGAATTTGTATAGGTTGTAAAAAGGCATCCCAATAGACACAAAAGAAATAGGTTTTAAATAGAGACACTCTGTTGTGTAGATTGTTCAATGTTATTTCATTTGTATCATGCTCTCATGAAGTCTTTGTTTCAGACTCAGAATTCAAATGAAAGTTTTGATGTGACATTCATCTCTCTAAGATTATTTTACTAGGATGTTGTTTTAATTTTGGAATAAGGAGCTTCTGGTACCATTTTCAGAAAAGCAAATTATCAAACCTGACCTGCCATTTAATCATGCCAGACAGGTGTGTTTGGAGGAATTAAATGTAGAAGTAACATAAAAGCTTACTAATGTCTATTTTCAAATTTATGGCTGTTCTAAAAAAAAAAAGAACAACAGTTGGTTAAATAATAATAAAAAAAATATAAGAGTTTATTCATGTGGTACTTTAAGTGTCAAAAAATCAATACAATCTGTATAAGGATCATGTGTTATTTTCAGTTTCTAATCTCCAAATGTCACTTTTCTCCTGCCATAATTATGGAGATGAATAATGTTGGTATTCAGACTACCCCTCTGTATTGTTCTGCATTGTATCAGTCTCTCATTTGTTACCAATATATGTCATTGAAATTGTGCATGATAAATTACTCACCTTAAATCTGTAAGGTATGAATGAGAAATATGAGTGAATATAAGATACTTTACAACACTGTATTCAAGGTTCAAGATTTTGTAATTATAGACTTGTTCAGATGTTAAAGATTTTTCAAAAGAAATGGATGCACCACTGTTACACAGGACTCTGTCCTTATTTCATTTTTCAACTGCTTTACAGCAATTCATAAAGTTCCTCTAAAGAGCTTTTTATGTTACGTTTCTGAAGATTATAAGATAATTATACTGTGTGATTCTCTCATTTTTTATATCCAGACAATTTATTAATGATTGAAATGTAAAGACATATTAACTTCCTATATAGATCATTGACTCACTCAGTACAAAAAGTTGATCTGGAAAATCACAGTAACTTATCAAATTAATATAAATCCTTCGACACTGAGCGAACAGATAAAACGATAGCGCATATCAGTGATCTGGTTTAATGCTGTCGCATAGGTCTTCATGTGTCCTCTATGGAAGGTTATACAGTTAGAAAATGATAAACAGAAAACTGTGAATTTAAGTATCTATTGAGAAAAATGTAATGTCAAGTAGTGGAAAATCTGTCATGAATTATTAGACTGTCTCTAAGATGGTTATATTCATCATCATCGTTACAAGGTTATTTTTGCTTTAAGGTTATATACTATGTTATACTGTACATGCTAAGAACATAATTATTATAACCTTGCACAGTACTGTATGTTTCTTTTCACAGTATCTGCTAAATATATGTTTTCCTTAAAAAATTCTTAGAAGTAAATAAAATGATGGTTAACCTTCCTAGGACACATGAAGACTATCGAAAGATAAAAACAGATGTGGGTAACTCGCACTGATCATGTTTTATGCTGTTCGCTGCTCTCAGTGTCGTAAATGAGGATTGTAATAATTTAGTAAGGTTTACTAGTGGTTTTGCAGATCAGTTATGTGTTTTGGCGTCAAGATTATATGAGGAAAGGTTAACTAATGTTTTTTGCCCGGTTTGTACTGAACCATTCTAGATAATTTGAAGTTCATGAAAATAAATATCATAATTATGTTTTTGTTATGACTGGATAATGCTGTAAATCAGACAATCACTTGAATTTCAAGTAATGGTAATGATGGTTGAAATCTAAATTCCATATAATACATGTGTACACTGACAATGTATTGAAACTTGTAGTTTTTTTTCTTCTAGCTGAGTCTTGTGCACCTTAAATATCTTGCATCTCATCACTGTGACACTCAGCCAAACAAAATTCTCAAATCTCATCATTGTTAAGCAGACTGCATGCAACGCTCAGCCAAACAAAACTCTCAAATCTCATCATAACGTTCAGCAAAACAAAACTCTCAAATCTCATCATAACGGTCAGCCAAACAAAACTCAAATCTCATTTAGCAACGCTGCAGCGCCAAACAAAACTCTCAATTTCATCATAACGTCAGCCAAAAAAACTTTCAAATCCTCATACGATCAGCAAATAAGTCCAATCTCATCATAACGGTCAGCCAAAAAAACTCTAAATCTCTCATAAAGTCAGCCAATAAACTTCAAATTCATCACGGTCAGCCAAAAAAACTCTCAAATCTCATCATAACAGTCAGCCAAACAAAACTCTCAAATCTCATCACTGTGAGGCAGACTGCATGCAATGCTCAGCCAAATAAAACTCTCAAATCTCATCATAACGGTCAGCCAAATAAAACTCTCAAATCTCATCACTGTGAAGCAGACTGCATGCAATGCTCAGCCAAACTAAACTCTCAAATCTCATCATAACGGTCAGCCAAATAAAACTCTCAAATCTCATCAAGCCAAATAAAACTCTCAAATCTCATCATAACGGTCAGCCAAACAAAACTCTCAAATCTCATCACTGTGAAGCAGACTGCATGCAATGCTCAGCCAAACTAAACTCTCAAATCTCATCATAACGGTCAGCCAAATAAAACTCTCAAATCTCATCATAACGGTCAGCCAAATAAAACTCTCAAATCTCATCATAACGGTCAGCCAAATAAAACTCTCAAATCTCATCATAACTGGTCAGCCAAATAAAACTCTCAAATCTCATCATAACGGTCAGCCAAATAAAACTCTCAAATCTCATCACTGTGAAGCAGACTGCATGCAACGCCAGCCAAACAAAACTCTCAAATCTCACCATTGTGAAGTTCTTCCAATAAGCATTCAGTCTGTTGCTAGGTACCTTCCTTACATTACATTATCTGTAATCTTGAGGATGACAGAGAACCAGACTACAAAACACATAGAAACTCTTGCTTTAGTCTGACACCCATCGTCGGAAAAACATGCATGTTCGCCAAATAAGGCTTTGCTTCTTAATCTACCGAGGGATATTTGGTTAGCAAAACTTTACTTAGAATCTAATAGATTTCATTGGATCCATAGCAGAGACAGCAAAGTGACAACAGGAATCATTTGCTCAATGAAATGGCATGGAATTTTGAAATTACTGGTTCACATGTAAGATGAATCAAGCTCTCCAAGATGTGTTTATCTTCGAGGAACGGTTTCTTGTAAATTCAAAAATATCAAAATACTATGCTTGATTTCATTGATCAGCAAGTAGCTGATTCATTATGAAAACCAAGTTTTGCCAGCTGAAAATCCCACAGTATATACAGAAGTGATAACAGAATATATACCGTGGGTTTTCGATGATGACTAACGCCATCAGCCAATCAAACTCTCACATCTCACCATTGTCCTCTTAGCTTGATCTGGCTTTACAAAAGTCACAGTGTCATTTGGCATAATATCTCAGTAAACCAGATATCATTCAAAATTTCACATCCACAAACAAAACTTGCACAAAGTTGTACTTTAAGTCGTAAATAAGGCAGGCACACATTCCCCCATTTTTTTAGTTTCACAAAATATTTAAGTAAATGGAATATAATTAGATAGTTTAATATAGAAAACATAAAATGTTAACAAACATCCTAAAGTATTTAAGTATTACGTGCTACTAAGTTACAGGTTGATGAAATGCCAGTTGTCTTACATTAGGCCAGCCCTTACTACATGTAATGCTGAAAATTAAGAGGGGCTCCATATGACATCCCTAGTACCCTGAATGGGTTGACCCCGTCAGTATTAAAACCTTAACTGACATATGTTGCAGCTTTATCTGTCGTGGGTTGGCTATTTGTCCTATGTAAACTGGGGAGGAAAAATCAACATTGAGCTGTCTGATAGCTGGAAAAGTGCAAACATTTCTGTTGATAACTGGATAAATTCCCGTGGCTATACACTTATCATGACTTGGGTTTATTAAAACAGGGAATAAAACATACTATCTAAATCAGCTGGGAGCATTCATGGGATTATTGTTTTCCTTTCAAAAGGCATGAACACCGGACAGTCTATCAGTTTCTGTCTGAAGATTGAGATCCAAGATGTATATTATAGTATTTACTGACACTGATAGGGACCAAGACTCTATGAACATTTCAATACATTGCAACATAGATTTTAATGCACTTGCAAAATGTCTACCTGTAAAATGAGTATGCATGCATGTACAATTCCCCTTAACGCTGCAATATTGTTATTATAGTTATACAACAGGGTCCCCTCTATATATAAATATTTATTGTAGCTCAGATTCTAAACGATCTGGAACATTGTTTTATATACCCTTTAAAGCTCAGCAAATTAATATTCATCAAGTCATAAATTTGTATATGAATATTCATGAGGTGAAGGGTAGTGAGTGGGAAAATAAGAATTTCCTGCATGTGATCTAACTCATCTATATGTGTTCAACATTAAAAGATATACAACTTATTAGATTTTGCCATGACTTTTAAATCCCAGCTCTATTCCTATTATCAAGGGAACATTTTCCTTTATTATTCCTTTATGGGGTTGGGACTGGGGGATTTTCAAATTTTAATATATAGGCATCTAAACTTGAAAGTGTGTATCTGCGCCTAGATAGAACTGTATCATACACATCATGTTCTTTTGTGTAAATTAGGTTCACCATCTGTCACATGGTAACCTAGTGTTGCTATTGGATAATCCAATGATATTTGAATATTTCTTCAAACATTGAAAAAGTCTATGGTTTTCTTAAAGAGTTGAACTGATGCCTTCCTGACTCAACACAAGGAGTATAATATATATTTTAACATGCTCTATAGGTATTAAATGCCTTAAGATATGACAGCATAGAAAGTTTAAAGCAACCCATGCAGTTGTCTCCCTTGAATAAATAATTATATGTGTTCAAAGGCATCTAAGATTTATTTTAATATTACACACAAAATAATTGGAAATCACCAACAAATGATGAAAATATTTCTCATCTGGTTGTTTGACAGTCATCTGAAGGCAGTCATATTTCTGTGTTTGGAATAGTGATATTTATATTAAAGAAAAAAAAGGCAACTACCTAACAATGCAAGACAGTTTTACCTAAGGACAGTTTCAATATCCATCTACTCTGTTTTTTAACAAAATCTGGTGAGGGAGTCATTTAGATTTTTTTTCATTTTCTGGCTGTAAGTACTTCTAGAACAGTTTTATATATTCCTAAATATTTCAATGGCACAACTATTTTTTTGTTTTTCAAGTGAATGTTACCATGGTCCAAACATCAGCGAAACATCAATAAAGTCATTTGTACCTATTTAGCACCAAATTATTGGAAATTTCTCAGTTTATTCAAATAAGTGCTAAATAGGCATGGTATTCCATTGATGTTCAAATGTTAACCCTTTCCCTCATAGAGGAAACCATGAAAAGACCTATGCGAACAACATAAAACCAGATCAGCCTGCAAGTAACTCGCAGTGATCAGGTTTTATGCTGTTCGCTGCTCCTCAGTGTCTGAAATGAGGACTTTAAATTAAATTTGGTAAGGTTTAACTGTGGTTTTCTGCAGATCAGGCTTTATGTGGTACCTATTGAGTGCGTCAAAATGAGTCTATATGAGGGAAAGGGTTAACACATTATCTTAAATATATGACTGCACCATAAAAGTGTGATTGAAAGAAAAATCTAAGAAAAAATATTTTAACAATTGGAAATCAACTTTCAAAGGGAAGTAACTCTATTTGTAAATGGTCACTCACTAAACAGAGTTATCATTATTCCTGTCAATAATATTATTATGAGAGATAATTGTCTCCTTTCATTTTTCAGTAAGCCTTGGATCATGTTCTGGAAGTGATGAACATGTTCACTATTATTATAGTCAGTTTTCTGAAATAAACTATAATTGACTAAAAGTATTCGTTTGCATGTTGGTGAAAATTGTGTCAGCAAAACTATTGCAAAGAAAAGTGATAATTAAAAATTCATTCAGTATTTTAGCTAGGAGGTACTGAAATGAGCCATTTTAAGTTCCAGGAAGAATTTATGTTCTTTTATAGATCTATGTCTGACAAAGTAAATCAGACATAAATGGAGAACTCGTCAACTGCATTATCTTTTATCTTATATCATTTTATAAATACCATGGCTATTTTAAATGTAAGAAAAAAGTTCCATTTAAATTTAAAGGATGCTAAGAATTTCTTGTAAAGGGTAACTTTCAGCAGTGCAAGTTGGTTTGATGCCAAAAGGTACGTAGTTTAGCACTTAATAATGGGAAAAAGACCAAAATCGGGGAAAAAAAAAAGAGAACAATAAATGAGGCAACTCATAAAATATAATGCTAAACAATAACCCTGAAATTACATGGTTATTTTCATTTTCTAATGTGTTCCATCCTTTTTTATGATACAAAACAACAATTTTCTGAAATCTTATAGATCTATCAAACTTAAAAATTTTCTTGCATCAAATATGGAATAAAACTATAATAGTTTCTCATTGAGAAGACAGGTCTGTCTTGGGACTCAAATTGTGAAATAAAAAATCCTTGCTTGCACCAAAAAATGCTTAAATAATAAACTTCAGTACGCCACTACACTTCTTAGCGTACCTGGTCGGTATGCATGTTTATATGTTCTGAAGTGCCCATCCATTATCATACATAAATAGCGACCTGCTTTCACTCACGCTTATCTTCAGTTTTAAGAGCACCCTATAACAGATACAACTAATCCATGTTCCAATAAACCTGGCTGAAAGAGATCCACAAGTGCCGCTACCTTACACGTGGGTTTTAAATGGTGGGTAAGTCATGTAAGATGTCAAACTGGATAGATATAGAGGGTACATGTCACATAAATCTGACTCCTTGAAACCAAGTAGATGTGAACACAGAAAAAGCTTAAATCTTAGATAAGAAGATATGAAATTTAAGCGATTTGATAGACGGATTTTATCTTCAGTCTTAAACAGTGATAAGCGTTTTGTTTGATGTAATGCACAAATCAAATAATTCTTTTTAAAGAATAAATTTGAAGTTATTTTACTTTCTGCAGATTTCAAACAGTCATTTGCTCTTCTCTTTAAACATTTTCACAAAGAAAGAAAAGGAAAGATAAATTGTAAATTAAAAGCAATATGTCCTCCTAATTTGAATATATTTTCCAAGGCAAACACCATTTCAGGAAAGTAAATATACAATATTAAGGAAAGCAGTTTATATGGCAGATTGAAATGTGAATGGCAATTGCCAATTAGCTATTATAATTATATATATAAGAAAACTGGAGAATTGTAGCTTGATAAGTTTTTCAGCAAACTAAATACATAAAACTTATAAATTTTCAAGGGTGTATTTGTTAATCATATTTTCTTTATGAATTTTACTTGCAGTAAAAGTACATAATCATTATTTCCAATATTATATTTTTATGATTCCCAACATTAGCATTTCTTAATAACCTTATATATTTGTATGTGTCTGCAACATTTAAGTATGTAATTGTGAACCAAAACAATAATAGCTAGTGGTTAGATCAATGAGAAACTCTACATCAATTATTCCCCCACCTCTTGAATATTTATTTACAGAACTTTAAATGATAATTATGAAACAATGGATATTTCTAAGTCAAGCATACTGAAAAGAGCTGTCTGATCTGGGTCTACTCGGTGTCAGTTGTGTCTATATGGTCATAAGGTATAAAGGGTTATACAGATTCAGCCCAAAGACAATCAGCAAAACTAAATCATACTCTAGATCTGTACAGGGTTGTTGTTTTGATATTTGCTTTTGTAATACCTAGCATTGCTCATAATTAAGTAACCTTTTCAATGTATTTGCTTATTTTCAATAAAAGTTATTTCTTCACCAACATATATCTCAAATTAGAGTTAAATTGAGATGATGTTTGTTTTCATTATCAAGTATCTGATTGTTCTATCAAGAGGTCCGTACCAGACTATCAGTTTCTGTAAATTTCATTAAAAAAAAATCAGCCATAGTTTTAGTGGGATATATATTTCAAGAAGTATATATCAACAGTACTGAACTTGAAACCAATTTTATTAGTTTTCTTATCTCTATATCAATAACATCTGAGTTTTGTATTCAGTGGTCAAAATACATAAGTTAATATTAAAACAATATGCATGTAATTGTCTTTATTCCAATTTCAAATCTTCTAACCATCAAGTAATAGTATGAAAATTCCATAATTGAATCTAAGTGAATTGGGCATCATTGTGATTAAACAGACAATTAGTGCTGTAGGGTTAAACACAGAGAAGAAATAGAAAAAAAAAGTCAAGACTTGAAGCAGCCTACCTTTCGATCTTTTCTGGATTGCTAAAACTTTTCCTTCTTTTTACATCCTCTACAATTCTAGGAAGCTGTAAAATAAATAAATATAAAATTTAAATTAGGTTATTTGGGAATTTTTTTTAAGTAATTTTTTATAACTTTTTTTATTCACTTAAAAATACATGTGTAAATCTAAGCTATAAGTATAAAACATGTATTGTATGAATAAAATAAATAGGAAACTCTGACAAGACACTGCTGCTGGAAGGAGCCAAGGCATCAAATCATGTCTGAATGAGGTATAAACTTATTGACCAAGGGGTGAAATCGAAACTAGACTAAGTGCATATATGCATATAAGCACTAAACCTAGTTTCGCTCTCACCCTTTGAAATTTAATTTAAATTTAATTTCATTTCATTTTTATATTGATTGGATAACAAGTTTTTACAACTTGTACTATATCCCCTATACTGTTCCTGGAATAGACCAGTACTTGGTGCATGGGAAGGCCATGAAACATCCTAATGCCCTGGACAGGATTCAAACCCACAAACTCAGGATCCACTGTCAAGTATACATCACAGGATTCATGCCTATATGATGTGATAGGTTGATAAACTTAAACCTGAGGTAGCAGTCACCTTTTGAAGCTCAGCAGTCAGACTTGAACAACCATTTTTTTAAATTCCATAATAGCACTAATAAGGAAATCAAACTTGAATTAGCAGCCATCTGTGTCAAGAAACCACCTTCTCTTTGCCATTCCCTTAAGTGAACAAGTAAGACAGGTTTGACCATTCTAGTTGTAGGCGTGTGAGCAGAACATAATAACATCATCTTGTTAAATCAAGCTTGCATATTAAAGACATATATGTTTATTTTAATTTCTGTTCACAATTTCTATACCACATAAGCTGTTGTTCTAAAATAATTCTAAAATTACTTAAAAACCTAATAGAGTCTCCATGACCTAGCAGTTATAGTTGCTGACATACTATAACTAGCCCTCATAGCTGTGGGTTCAAGTCCCAGCAGGTTCACTCAGATGATTCATATGAGGGCTTACTTTAGGTTTAAATTCTACCTAGGTGCCTCTGTACACTTGGGTTAGAGCGTCCGCCTCAGGAGCCGAGGTTGATCCCAACCTCAACATACCAAAGTCGTTAAAAATGGTACCGGTATAGCTCCCTTGCTTGGAGCTCAGTGTATAAGAGTTGTTCCAGGACTGGTTGTCCTGGTGTAAGGATAATATGACTGTGTGTGGTATCATGCCACATGTTTATTGCCTGATACTGCAGTGTGGCAGCACTATATCTATTTTAAGTAGACATAGTCTCCAATTAACTGAAGTAATGTTGGTGGGATGTTAAACCCAACAAACAAACACTTGGGGTCTTCCTCCACTTATAATTAGTCAGATGTTGTTATATGATTGAAAAGTGTCACAGTAATGGAAAACAACAACAGTTACAACTAACTTAATTTCTAATTTAAGAGTAATTTTTAAGGAGGCTTTTTTGTATTTATTGAAGTTTACTGTAGAATCATTTATTTTCATGGAGGATGTATATTCAAAGATTTTATGGATGGCCTTTCCAACCATTTAAACAAAAATTTTTTAAATTTTGTTTGGTATAATGAAAAATAATGATCTTACACTATGACAAAGAGCTTTTAAAATATATACTGCCTCATAGAAAAAAAATCAAATATGTTTATAGTTAGCAACTTTATAGTGTCTTGCTTCTGAGTTTTATACTAAAAGAAACTTATAAAACTTCTCAGCATTATGATTTGTCAATGATTTTTAAAGGAATCAATGTACAGGTTTCGTTGAGTGATTGCTAGGATAACACATTTAGTCATAATGCATGCACAGCAGATCATACGGGGCCAGTGTTTGCATGCTGTGAGAAATACTTCTTCAATATTGATAGTTCATGATACTCAATGCCTTTTAAAAAGTGGAGTGACTATATTGATCACATTGTCTGCACCGATGAATATTATTTAAAAAAAAAAAATAGAATCTAAATAGTTTTTTCCTACGAGGTAACTCGCATATTACATTTGAAGTATGACCATACGTAAAAATGTAGAAATGAAAATTTCAGGACCGAAATAGAATGTTATGTAAAGATAAAAGAAATGAAAAAAGCAATTCATAAAGACCTTATTGAAAATATTGACTGAAACTCAGACAAAGGCTTCAGCAAACAAAACTGTAAACAGATTGTAGAAGTATGACTTGAATTCACAAGATCAACCAAAATCAATTGATTTTAAAAAAACAACAACAAAAAAACAAACAACAAAACACACACACACACACACTATGCTATGCCTGGTTGCAATAGGCTGTGGGTTTAATCCCTGGGTGGGAACCAAACTGATTCAGTTTACATACATGTATGGGCCAAACTCCAAGAACAGACCTTAAAACATCTCTTTACATCATTTTAATTAAAACATCTGATGCTAATAACTGTCAATGGGACCTATGTTGGACGAGTGCTTTGCACTTGGAAAGGTCCAGCTGAAATCAAACTTATGACTCCCGTTCATCGATACACAAAGTACACTACCAGTGGGGGGGGGGGCCTCCGTAGCCGAGAGGGTAAAGTCGCTGAGTTTAACACTCACTCAACCCCTCACCATGTGGGTTCGAATCCTGGCAGAGTCATTCGGATTTTCATGTGAGGAAGCCTTCCAGCTTACTTGCGGTAGGTCGGTGGTTCTACCCGGATGCCTCCGTGCATTCTGGGTCTTCCTCCACCTGTAATTTAGCTGGACGTCGCTATATGACTGAAATACTGTCAAAGCAATGGTAAACTCAAATAGTCAGTCACACACTACTAGTGGACCACAGTATCAGGCTTATATAGGCCAGCCTGTTTTACTCTTTCCTCTACACAAGAAAGTTCTACCTTCTAAGTTGTATTGATGGGTTACAAAAAAAACCCCAAAAACATGAGGACAAAATTATTAACAATTTACTGCAACAGACTACAGGAGTTTGAATTTTTATCAATAAATTAGTAAAATATAATAAAATATAGACCCCATAATTATGTAATGGGACTCAATTTTTATTATATTATTTATTTATTGATAGATCTTCAAACTCCTGTGAACCAACTCACAGTCAATGAAGTTCATATTCAGTTCCTTCAGAACTTTTTTCAGTTCTCCAATTTAGCACACTCTAACAAATGTTTATTGGACAAGGAAATCACCATGTTCCAGTATGTTAATGTCTCTTCCTGTTCCACACTTATAATGAATAAGGTTTAAGTAGGATAGTTAAAGAATCACTTTTTTGTGTGTAAACCTCACTCACATTACAATGTCATAAGACCAGGTCAGATGGCTGGGGTATTAATCACCTTCAGTGATAGTTCTAGTTTTCTTCAAGACCTGACTGTTTCTACATATGTTGGTAATGACCAGTATTATACATAATTATATAATTATATAGATCCTATAACTTTCAGAAGAGATCAACCTACCCTCAATGGTTTCTGCTGTAGAGAAAATTTCACTTTCCCAAACAGAGAAGTCTTAGCCCTTCCATGCCGCCACTTAAACACTGCTGGGGGTTCCTCAGATTCATTAGCTACATTAGCTAGTGCAACAGTAGATGGTCTCCAAGACATGACTGCTGTCATTCACATTTCAAGCACACATGTTAGAAAAATCACACAGAATCCAAGTCTTTCTTGAAATGCCACAAGTCATGCTTTGATCAAAATACACTACAATCCACTTGGTCTGTTGTGGTGAACATCATAATGTTGTCAGGAGGTTCACATGCAAGGCCATCCTTGCTTGTTTGGGTAACCCTACCTACATTACGAAATTGACCATACTCAAGTTTTTCTAAATTTTGTTTTATGTTTTGTTGAACATACTTTCCTGTCTGTATTTTTTTCTCATTTAACACACTTGAGTTGAAAAATCTACACAGATGGTCTGTACTAAGTCAATAGTAAGATGGAAAGTTATGCTTCTCTTTTGTTGAGATTTTTTTACCGCTCATCAACAAAGAAATTCCTACTACTGGTATCGACTACTGAATAAGGTTTGGTATCGTAACTGCAAACAAATTTTTTTTCAAGAATGGCTCAAGATTATCCAGAATGTACCTCATGAATGTCAATACTTTCAATAGAAACTACAATGTAACACCTGCTGTTCCACAAAGGTCAACAAAAAATCATCAAAACAATCAATACCATATTTATATCACAGATAAACGTTCACCATGAATGATCTGCCTTTCTAATGCACGAATTCTTAAAATCCAAAGATTTTACAACTCAAGTAAATATATTCCAGACTTGATCATCTTTTCTGAGTACTCAAACGAGACTCATTTCTTATTTAAGGGCAATGATCTGAGGTTAAAAAAGTAAAGTCAGCGTGATCAAATACTAAGCAATGCTTGCTCTTAGTGTCATGAACAATGTTTATAAAGCACTCAAAATCAAGACAGTCCAGATATTTTGAAAGTGTACCTGCCCTTACAAATAGAGAACTAATCAAATGTCATGTAATTTAATCTTAAATTGAAACTGATCTACATTGTGAACTTAAACACATTTTGTGGCTGTTATGAGTTAATACAGAAAAAAAAAATAACATCCAAATAAATTTTAAATGATTTTTATGATACCTATTTTCTCAATACTGATATTAAATAGCGTGAAAATTCTTTTTAAAGGTAAATACAAATTGAATTCATCTCTATAGTGGAGTACATTAAATATACATGTATATCTGTGTGTATGATTTTGCATTTCACAGCATTTCCTTGTACAGAGTAGATGCTATATATCATGCTCCATTATAACACGGATGCCTACATAACATGGCTCGATTATAACACAGATGCCTAATAAGATATTTCATTATAACACGGCCTATATAACTTGCTCCATTGTCACATGGAAGCCTATATAACTTGCTCAATTATCACATGGAAACCCATATAACCTGCTCCATTATCACATGGAAGCCCATATAACCTGCTCAATTAGCACATGGAAGTCCATATAACCTGCTCCATTATCACATGATCACATGGAAGCCCATATAACCTGCTCAAATATCACACATGGAAGCCTGTATAACTTGCTCAATTATTATATGGAAGCCTACATAACCTGCCCCATTAACACATGAAAGCCTATATAACCTGCCCCATTAACACATGGAAGCCTATATAACCTGCCCTATTAACACATGGAAGCCTATATAACCTGCCCCATTAAAACATGGAAGCCTATATAACCTGCTCCATTATGATATGGAAGCCTATATAACCTGCCCCATTAACACATGGAAGCCTATATAACCTGCCCCATTATCACATGAAAGCCTATATAACCTGCCCCATTAACACATGAAAGCCTATATAACCTGCCCATTTAACACATGGAAGCCTATATAACCTGCCCCATTAACACATGAAAGCCTATATAACCTGCCCCATTAACACATGGAAGCCTATATAACCTGCCCCATTAACACATGGAAGCCTATATAACCTGCCCCATTATCACATGGAAGCCTATATAACCTGCCCCATTAACACATGAAAGCCTATATAACCTGCCCCATTAACACATGGAAGCCTATATAACCTGCCCCATTATCACATGGAAGCCTATATAACCTGCCCCATTAACACATGGAAGCCTATATAACCTGCCCCATTAACACATGGAAGCCTATATAACTCGCTCAATTATGATATGGATGCCTATATAACCTGCCCCATTATCACATGGAAGCCTATATAACTTGCTCAATTATGATATGGACGCCTATATAACCTGCTCAAATATCACATGAAAGCCTATATAACCTGCTCCATTATCACATGGAAGCCTGTATAACTTGCTCAATTATTATATGGAAGCCTACATAACCTGCCCCATTAACACATGAAAGCCTATATAACCTGCCCCATTAACACATGGAAGCCTATATAACCTGCCCTATTAACACATGGAAGCCTATATAACCTGCCCCATTAAAACATGGAAGCCTATATAACCTGCTCCATTATGATATGGAAGCCTATATAACCTGCCCCATTAACACATGGAAGGCTATATGACCTGCCCCATTATCACATGAAAGCCTATATAACCTGCCCCATTAACACATGAAAGCCTATATAACATGCCCCATTATCACATGGAACCTATATAACCTGCCCCATTAACACATGGAAGCCTATATAACCTGCCCCATTAACACATGGAAGCCTATATAACTCGCTCAATTATGATATGGATGCCTATATAACCTGCCCCATTATCACATGGAAGCCTATATAACTTGCTCCATTATGATATGGAAGCCTATATAACCTGCCCCATTAACACATGGAAGCCTATATAACCTGCCCCATTAACACATGGAAGCCTATATAACTTGCTCCATTATGATATGGAAGCCTATATAACCTGCCCCATTAACACATGGAAGCCTATATAACCGGCCCATTAACACATGGAAGCCTATATAACTTGCCCCATTAACACATGGAAGCCTATATAACCTGCCCCATTATCACATGGAAACCTATATAACCTGCCCCATTATCACATGGAAGCCTATATAACCTGCCCCATTAACACATGGAGGCCTATATAACCTGCCCCATTATCACATGGAAGCCTATATAACCTGCCCCATTAACACATGGAAGCTTATATAACCTGCCCCATTATCATATGGAAGCCTATATAACTTGCTCCATTATGATATGGAAGCCTATATAACCTGCCCCATTAACACATGGAAGCCTATATAACCTGCCCCATTAACACATGGAAGCCTATATAACTTGCTCCATTATCATATAGAAGCCTATATAACCTGCCCCATTAACACATGGAAGCCTTTATAATATGCTCCATTATCATGGAAGCTTTTATAACTTGCTCGAAAATCACATGCCCCATTATCATATGGAAGCCTATATAACTTGCTCCATTATGATATGGAAGCCTATATTACCTGCCCCATTAACACATGGAAGCCTATATAACCTGCTCCATTATCACATGGAAGTCTGTATAACTTGCTCCATTATGATATGGAAGCCTATATAACCTGCCCCATTAACACATGGAAGCCTATATTACTTGCTCCATTATCAATGAAGCCTATATCCATTATCATATGAAGCCTATATAACCTGCCCCATTAACACATGGAAGCCTTTATAATATGCTCCATTATCATGGAAGCTTTTATAACTTGCTCGAAAATCACATGGAAGCCTATATAACACGGTCCAACGATGGATAACAATTTTTTATTCCTACTATTCAGATGAATATTCAGAGTTACAGTGTGGTCCAACATAATGCGGTTTTTACAAAATGGACCACAAATATAGCAGAACTGCACTGTATACCTTTGACACTTGTCCCTTTCCAGACTCCAGAATACCTCAACCATTTGCTTCAATCACATCAATCAGGAAATCCACTATGAATATGAATCTTTACATTTAAGTCAAGACTGTTCATATGATTTATATACTAAATTGTCAAAACTGACATGTCCATCTGACCAAATGAATAGGCTTTCTCAACATTCCACAGGATGACCAAAACACTAATCTCAGCCTGACCTAGGTTTGTCCTTATATCAACATATTCTTAAGACTTAATAAAGACTGCCTGATGATAAATTGAGGACAATTCTGGGAATGGTAAATACCGAATAAATTAAACATTGATAAACTGTTAGCACTTGCGCTTCTTAAGATCTTAAGCTGTAACAGTGAATTGTAGGCTTCCTGGGGTGTTAACATAGCTCCCGCTAATTCTCTCTCTGTCTGCTCTATCATCATGAAGTGGATCTGCGATGACAAATAACGCATCATCAAAAGACCAATCATCCCAGTGAAAACACATACGACTTTGACCCCTTAATCCCGGTAGTCTGTCTGTCTTCACTCACCCCCCAGATAAAAAGATATTACATATGCATACGGCATGCAATGATGATAATCGCGGTTTTGACAACATAAAGAAAAGAAGTAAAATCAAACATCTGAGACTTGATATAAAAAAGTAATGAATCAATCATATTCAATTATTCTCTTTTAATTTTTTATTATCTGGTTTAAGATCAAAAACGTCAATTTAATTCAAATACATGATAAAATGGTTACAAGTTACTTTTGTACTTGCAAGGTTTTACATTGAACACATAAAACATGCAATCTTAAACCATTAAGTAATAATTAGGAAAATCACCTTATCAAATTTCAATTATTTGCCCTTATCGGAATATGCATGACTGATGTATCTTTACCTCTCTTTCATGAATATGTAATTATTATGAAGGTGAGATAGAGCAATGATTTAACACACAATAATACTACTCAAGTTTTAAAAATATTCATTCTATTGCACAATGGCATCAATTCAAACTGATATTTTAGTCTCATTATTGTGATAATATCACTGACACTTGTATCACAATCCGTTTATTAATCACTGACATGAAGAATATCACCAAAAATGTATAATGGCAGGCATGCCCAAACGTTGAATGATTTTGAAAAGCTCAGGTGACATCCGTCCCAAGATGCCATTTCCCAACTGCAACCTATCTATATTTACATTCCAGTATTTTTTTTTAACCATGTGCCATTTCTGAAGTATACTCCTCTAACATCTTACAACAAAAGTAAACATATCAGATAAATGCAGGCAATGTTTATATGAGTCTGCAATATAAGCCCTTTTATGAGTAGAGAGCTCTCTATGTGAAGTAAAACTATACAGATATATTGTGGTAAATGATCAAGATATATACTGTAGTATATGATCATATATATCTGTCACAGAATATGATAAATTACTTCTTCAGATGTTTTAATTTCTTCTAAACTTTGTAATGTTTTAATATAAGAATGAGTGTTATGATAACATTTATTATTTTCATGTACTTCATATAAATTTATTGTCTTAAAAAATTAAATTTATAATACTTTAAAATCAATTAAAAAAAGCAAATAAGCTAATTAGTACATGGAAAAGTAAAAGGTGACAACTAATATGATCTGTAAACCTTAAAGATTTTTTCAAATGTTCTGGAACTAATGAAATCTGTATGAGGGTTAATGATAAAAATATTTAATAATCCTTTGAAAAGTGTCTAATGATTCACAAATATAGGCTGGCAAGTAAAACTATGATTTAATCAAATTACATGAATCGAACTGTAATCATGGAGTAACAAATTTATCACTATTATCATGTCAAGAGTGAAATCTTCTTGATTTTCCCTTAATATGGACAGTTCATATCATGGGCACATCTCCATCACCCCAGTAACAAGGTGTTTTTTTTTTAATTTCTTTTGGATGAATGATGAATCTGTGGGACATGACAGTATCAAGCTGGGTAGGGAGGACAGTATGCATACCAGAACACAGGGCATGTTGTCCTGCGGGCTCAGCCCATGGAAAGCTCAAGTGAAAGTTTACATTGAGCTCATCCTGGGCAGAGATTTAAGTTTGTGTAATTAATAATCCAGTTGAATTTGCTGGTAAGAACCCAGCATTGGCTTTGAAAGTAGAAATGGTAGATCATTAAGTGATTTTTATTGGAGAATGTTATTGTCCCAGAGTGTTTGTTTTCCAGCAGTGGAGTGTGTGTGTGACTGGGCAAAGATTGGAGGTCTGTTGACACAGGGTTACTATAACAAGGTCAGCAGGTCAAGTAAATATTAATTGACAGGCCTTGTGTATAGATATAAACTCAGGTAAAACAAAAACCAAACCTTTTTTTTCTTTTTTGTTGTAGTGGCTTAAACAATCATTTTCTGATTATTATGGCCATATTTGTGGTCAAGGATAACCCACAAGTGGGATCCTGTTTTTTGCTGAAGAGAGACAGCATCAGAAAAAACAATGGTTGGATATAAGGGAGTCCAGGTGTGATACCCTAGCTTATTTTGCAAATAGACCCCTTGGTTCTTTTACATATATCCATGCAGTGTATAGCACCAATACACAGGAGACAAGTTCCTGGGTAGAACCAATACTGAGTATTCTGAGTTCCCATAGCAACCCATTTTTGCCAAGTGCCAAGCAAGGATGCATCTGGTACCAAATTCATATGTCTTTGGTTTGACACGGTCACTGGAAGAAAGTGCTGGGATCTGAGCCCCAGACCTTCCAAACGAAAAGTGGGTACACTACCACTGAGCTATAGCGCCAGTTTTTGTCAATAAATATATTAGAATGACAATGATCTATCAATAAAGTTTCATCTTTTTTGTGAATTGTGAATTAAAGTCACCCTTCCGATGGCAGATTAATTATCAGGCCCTAATGTCATTAAACTTAATGAGCACTATTAAATTAAATTAAGTTAGAATACATTTCCCCATCTGTGTTTTCATTAGAAAGATAACAAAATATTTTTAATCAATATATTGTTGCTCAGTATAAGGTAATTAATTTTGTCAGTTAAGTTATTTTCTGTAACAAGAAAGAGGAAGAATTTGATCAGACATTATTTTCCTCAGTATGATGTCCAAATATTGGTACATGTATCCTAACCCTTTACTTCGTAATATTAGACTTGTTCTAAATGAGCGGACCAAGATCAGATAGCTCCTCACAGTCTCCTCTGTTTGCCAGATATACTGTATCAAAAATTTGACTCTCCAGTCAGCATGACAAAGAAAAATTCATTGTTTAACCCTTTCCCTCATATATACTCATTTTGACGCCCTCAGTAGGTATCATATAAAGCCTGATCTGCAGAAAACCACAATTAAACCTTACCAAATTTATTTACAAAATCCTCATTTCCAGACCACTGAGGAGCAGCGAACAGCATAAAACCTGATCAGCCTGCGAGTTACTCGCAGGCTGATCTGGTTTTATGCTGTTCACATAGGTCTTTTTATGGTTTCCTCTATGAGGGAAAGGGTTAATTCCAACACCATTTAAATTTCAGGAAATTTATATGCATCATATGCATGGTTATCAATAATAAATGTTTACATGAATGTGAGTTAACCCTTTCCCTCATCAAGGATACCATGAAAAGACCTATGCGAACAGCATAAAACCAGATCAGCCTGTTACTCGCAGGCTGATAAGGTTTTATGCTGTTCGCTGCTCCTCAGTGGTCTGGTAATGAGGATTTTACAATTAAATTTGGTAAGGTTTGAGTTTGGCTTTCTGCAGATCAGGCTTTATGTGGTACCTATTGAGTGCGTCAAAATGAGTCTATATGAGGGAAAGGGTTAAGGATTTAGATTACTATGTCCCCATAATGTCTATATGTCTGAGATAAACCCAAACCCTTTAACAACAAAGTGAGTAACATTTTTGTAATTGTTTAATATGACTTAAATTATCAAGAAACAAAAAACACTTTTTTAAGAGTTGGAAGAAAATGACATCATGAGTTTTAAATTAAGTTATTTTGAGTTAAACACAGCTAAACAGTCTTTTAAGTCAGATAGCAACATGCAACTACTTATGGGTGGAGGAAGACCCAAACACATGGATGTACCAAATAGATATAAAATATTAGAAGTTGGAAAAAATGCTGAAACCAAAACCATATGATCCTAGTGTTTAGATATTATCAACTATATAACTATTTAGGTACATAGTTGTCAGATTTCCGTGTGGCATTTTTAATCATGATATGTCCAACACTGCATGCATATGAATAAAGGGGAACAATCCTGACTTACTAACTATATGAGTAAAGGGACATAATATTGATAAAAATCTCTATGTCACTATCATGGGGAACATAATGTTTGATATGTAAAGATATAATTGTTATGATATGTCCTCTGTAGAGAACTATGTTGGTATGTAAAGAAATATATTTATATCCTATCCCATCAATACAGATTAATACTGAAATACACAAAGGACAATGTACTATCTGTTTGTTGGGTTTGATGTTCATTTAACAATATTTCACATATATAGTGAGATCAAACGTGATACCACACCCAGTCATATCCTGACATTGGGTCAACTAGTCCTAGAACTACCCTGTTCATATCCTGAGTGCCAAGCAAGGAGACAATGTCTGGCAATATTAACATGAGACATCTTATTATTCAGTGACCTTTCTTCAGCAACTGTTTTTCTGAGGTAAAACATACAAACTTTAAAGTATGTTACAACATGTATACATATTACTTAGAAGCACATGATGTTTTGTGTGTTTCACAAGCCCTACTAGCCTCAATGATATTGTGCTAGATGTGTAGCTGAAGGTTGTGGGTTTGAATCTAGCTCAAATCGAATCTTTTGAATTTTGACCACAGTGTTTGATAATGTACCACATGCAAATAACACATTGCACGATTTTATCTAACTATTGTTGAATATTTTAGATGGTTTACTCAATGCTCAACTGTATATAGGATTAAAATTCTTAGAAACAATTAAATTAAAAAGAAAACAAATTATTCATCCATCCACTCACCTTGCAAATATCTAAAAGAAAAATGAAAAGTGAGAAGAATTATGAAAAAAAACAACCTACAGCAAGGATTCAAGCCAGCCATTTGGTGACTACAAGACTGCTGACCTTACCACTGGGCTATCAGGATGGACTTGTAGTGAAAAGCATTGCAAATCATACTACCATTAAAAATAAACATTTGGATTATAACCAAAAAAGAACATCTCAAGTTAATATTGCAAAACAATACCAGCACCATATTTCACAAATATGGTATGACGCAGTCGGATATTAAACCTAAATCTCCAGTTCTAGAGGCGGACAGTACTAAACTATGTTTTGTAGCATGAGGAAATACCGTGGGTACAACCGGGAATAGAGCCTTGATGACTGCCCGGTACTGCTTGAGCATGTGTGGGTTGTGACTGATGGAGTTAAGGAGGGACGCCTGGTAGGTGGGGGCGGCCATGAAGGTTCCCAGTTCAGGCAGGGTACCGTCCGTCACATGCTCCTTCACCATCTCCCAACCTGACCTGCAGGATAGCAACAGATTATCTAACCAATCAAAATTGATTTAACTGCAAATATCTTAGTCTTACTGATAAACAATGAATAATCAATGAAAATTGATTTTTCAGGGGAAAGAAATAAAAAATAATTTAAACTGTATACAGATTTGTTTTTAAGTCTTAATATTTCTGTAAAAAGTTATTAAATTGTTCACAATGTTTTTCCTCAAAAATGTAGCGTAAAAAGAGTAATGTGATAAATATTACTTTGTGTTTAGCCAAGAAAGGTATTCCAAAACATATATACAATGTATACGGTAAATCATTCTAGCAACTTTTCCAGATTTTTTTTCATGACATTGTATATTATAATTCAGTTATTTGAGATAAATAAAGAATATGGACCTTATGACTGTAAAACATGAGGCTTTTGTGCAAAACTACAATAACCATAAGTAAAGAAGCAGTTACAATATATAGATTTGCACCATGCCTCAAAATGTTCTGATGTATATGAAATCATTTTGACCTATTACAGGCCACTAAGTTCAACAGTATCTTTGTCCTATGTATCTGATTTAACCCTTTCCCTCATAGAGGACACCATGAAAAGACCTATGCGAACAGCATAAAACCAGATCAGCCTGCGAGTAACTCGCAGGCTGATCAGGTTTTATGCTGTTCTCTGCTCCTCAGTGGTCTGGAAATGAGGATTTTTTAATTACATTTGGTAAGGTTTAACTGTGGTTTTCTACAGATCAGGCTTTATGTGGTACCTATTGAGTGCGTCAAAATGAGTCTATATGAAGGAAAGGGTTAAACAATGCACTTACTTGTTACAATCGTAGGCCATTTTTTGGTATATTTTTTCCACTTATATTCTGTTTAGCATATTACATGCATACAAGAGTCCTTCATAATGTCTGTAACTACATCACAGTTCAGCACAATATTAACTTTGCAACAAACATCAAAGCTGAGAACAAATAGTGATTATTGAATGGAACCATTAAATGGAAGATGAAAATGAAAACCGTGTACAATTGAAAGGTTAGACTGGTCCTAATATAGGTCCCCATATATCAGCTTTATCTATATCACCCTTGCTTTTATTACTTAAACTGGGGACTTTTAAGAAATATAATGGGACTTTAAGTGGTGTGACCTTCAGATTTCAGACATATGAACTATCCCTCAGGTCTATTATACTGCCAATATTGTCAACTTTTCTACCGTTTGGAGGTCAGATTATTACTCTCTGGCATTATCTACAGATCACTTAATTTTAATTGATGAAATGACTGAAGTGTAATTAACATTTTTTCTGGACTAGTAGTTTATCAAAAAGATTAAAGTCTAATTGATGGTCAACTGATTGCGAGCCCAGGCACTGTTTTTCCAAACAAACTATTTTATGGAATCCTATTTCAGCCAAATTAACTTTCACCTCTCAAGCGTAAGTGAAATTTAACCATCACACAGTAACTTAACAATAATCTCTTGTCAACCCCCCAGACATATATACTTGCATTTGAACTCACATTTTGCCAGTGTTTTTCTTGTAAGAAAAAGAGCACAAAGAATGGCTTGCTGACATGTGAAATTTAAGACATTCAAACTTTAACATGTAACACCCTGATCAGCTGTACAGACAGGTGAACAAATATGTGAGACATAAAAAGTTTTGCCCTGATAGGCTGTTGAGTCAGGTGAAATTTAAGACATTTTGTCTTTCTCTAAAGCAAAAAAAGTGCAAAACATTTAATGTTAAATTTCAACTGTATTAAAATTTGCATGCTAAACAAGCATTTTTTGGTGAGAAAATCATGGGTGAAATTCAAGCAAATATACATACATGCAAGTGATTGGAGGGGTCAACAAGTGACAATTATTGCATGTACATTTAGAATCTCAATGTGCAATTAGAATTGGCTTTAATCAGATGTGGAAGGAAAAAATATGAAAATAAAAGACTAAGGAAATTATTTCAGATTCAGTAATTAATATTAGGTAAAGGTATATGTTCTAAATGACTATATTTCAAAGTCCTTTTTTATTCTTCTAGACCATCTCAGAAAAAAGAAAAATGTATGATCATACAGCTTTGAGAGTTTTTTGACAGATGGATAAATTAAGTACAAGTGAATAAATAATCTGTGTCCAGATGAACACACCAGTCAAAACTGGATAATTTCCATTTTAAATACATACTGAAAAAGTCATTAAACCGGACCCTTTGAATTCTGTACGTAGAACAGATATCTTTAAGAAAATAGGACCAAGCATTCATTGTAGCTGTCGGACAATGCATTTACACACATAACTGATCCAGTCTCTAGTATTAATTTACAGTAAAAAAACAACTTCTAACTTTTGTAACTTGGATGTTATGCCATTTATTTTAAATATCCATAACCATTAGTGCTACAAAATTCAATTGATATACATAAATGATATATTTGTTTAATAACAATATTTTTCATATTTAAATTTATTTAAAGATAAGTGGGGCATTTACCTTGATTTTCTGTGTTCCATTCTCGGTTTCCTTCAGCTGAATTTATTTACCCAAATATAAATCCATCAAATTGGGCCAAATTCGCTGTTTACCTGTTCTATTGGCAGCTACATGATACATCTATATTTCACTACCGTGTATAGAATCCATATAGATCCACTTGTGTATTATTTATGGGCTTGTCACCACACTCCGTCCTCCTTGTAAACAATCAAACACCAAATAATGACATCAGTTTGTGACTTTTGTAAATAGACTACAATTCTTCACAAGTTTCAAACACATTTCATACCGTTCTGAATAGAGGAGCAATTATTTGGCAGTATTTTATCCAATAAAATTTACCAGCTTTTTAAATTATTCTTTAATATATATTAAATGGGCTAAATAACAGCCAGATTTAACAGTTGTTGATTTTTTTATGACGATTTTAAGTGAATATATTCTATAGTTTGGATACACATGTCATGATTATAGTTTCTGTAACTACAAAATGTTCCCTTAACTTCTTGTTAAACCATAGAAATGCCTGATCAGACTGAAAGCAGTCTGAGATATCACCAGGTTACCTCCAGGTTGTCATAGTAACGAGAAGTAGCAACTGACATTAACCCTTTACCTCATGTTTATTCATGTATAAATTTATGACCTGATGAATATTCATTTACTAAACTTAAGATAGTATATGAAACAACAGCTTTTTTTCTTTACCTGTGCAGACTAGAATCTGTGCTACCTTATTTTATGAGAAAAAGAGGAGATCCTGATCTGCTTCAGAATAAGTTGATATGAAGTTAAGTGTTTAGTACAATCTCGATCTCAAACTCAAGTAGCAGACTCAAATCCCCATTAAATCTAAAGGTCATATTTTAGTTTAATTAAAATGTTTTATACTGATTACAAAGCTCATTCCTTGGACAGCTCTGGTATAGAAAAAAGGTAACTATCTTCAATAATAAAAATAATTATGTGTACACTTACACAAAACAAAATGGTTTCAGCTAACATATCTTAATACAACCAGAATGAATTCTTTGTAACTTAAATTATTATAACATTATATGATGCAAATGAAATGCGATATTTATTCACCCAGGAGACTGAATTGCAGACATTTAATGTTGTTAAAATTCCAGACATTGGTAAAACGTAAACATTTGTGCCAGCAAACTGTACAGATTTGCAGTATTCCCAGCTATTTTCATTCAGATTTTACTCTGACTTCTGCTATTTACTTGCTTTATGTACATATGATCCCTTTTCACAAAACTGTACTTAAGCACTGAAAGACTGACTTGTATCTAATTCTAATCCTTTTAATATTTTCAATCTGTATTCAAATTATTCTGCAATTTCATATTGAAAAGATACACAAAACGTCATGGCTAAGAGCAAACATATAATTGAACTTTACCATTTATAGGTATTTCATTGTCATCGACAGAAAAGGGCAATTTACAACATTGACTTATCTCCCGTATACAACCAAACTATCTTTTCATTGTAAGCTTAGAAAAGACATGATATGAACCTTTACACTTAAGAGAATGAGAGCTGTTATTCAATACAATGACAAAGGATCAAAGTCAAATTGCCACCACAATTGTGAACACCTTTCATTCCAATATGGAGTAACATGTTACGTGCAAGTTATCAAATCTCAATACTGATAAAAATCGGAAACATTTCAAAATGTTTTCAAATGAAAGAGAAAAATACAGAAAGATTAATCGTTTTCAATTTGTTTCAGTATTACAGTGCAATAATGCTTGCATGAACCTCAATTAATGATCCTCCACAAGTTATTCAAAACCTTATCTGTGTCAAATTCTAGTTCATTTCTGAATGCCTGGGTACCACCTAGGTAGGTAAAGAAAGAGTGATTTTCAACAAGATTCAAACTTGCAACCTTTGGGTCCAAGTCCTAGCCCTGTACCTTTGCACCACAGACAATGATATGTTATCAGGACTTAGTGAGATGTAGACATTTATTTACTGATTACTTGTTTCTTTGCTTTGGTTTCATGTCCCACTGACAGCATTTTAGTTATTTGAAGACATTGTCTACAATGAACAAGGCCAGGTACACACTGAGACAGGTGCATGTCCAACAGTCTATCTAGACAATGGCATGATACCACAGTCATTGTAGACAAGTGGCATGATACCACAAGTCAGTTACATTATCTAGACAGGTGGCATGATACCACAAGTCAGTTACATTATCTAGACAAAGAGCCATCCAATCCTTGAACTTAACCAATCAAAGGAGATGTATGTACCATTTTGAAATCTTTTTTACGTAGTAGCTGGGGACCAAACTCACAACCTCCCAGTCACAGGGGACAGTCTCTCTAACCATTTTGGACCAATTCTATTTGTTCATATCAGATGCCCATGTTTATCTATTTGAAGTTTTTTTTAACAAATCAATAAATACTTGTGATATAGCTGAATGATAACACACTTTTACTCAGAAAATATATCAGTTTACCAGTACCTGTTTCCTGACAATAAATAACATGGATATGTGCACCAATGTTTCAAATGAAAGAGAAAAACAACTATCACTAGTGGTTACTGGTAACACATGTTTCTTATTCCAGTCTCGATGTGGGTCAACAAAATTCTTACCCTAGCCCCATGTTCTCAAAAATAAATATTGTGCTAAAGTACAATTTCTATGCTTAAACTCAAAGCAAGGCCATCTGGCTCAATAGAAATTTGAGTATGGTATTGAAATTTGAGTCTGACATTGTATTTAAGCATTTTTGGAGAACTTAGGGCTTAATGTGCTTAACTCCAAGCTTATCCGTCTCAAGTCTGAGGTGAACTTTACTGGAAGAAGCTAGATGTGCTTGTTTTAATTTAATCAATAAGGAATTATAATTGATTAAAAAAAAAACCTCACTGAGAGGCATAATAAACTTTATTTCAATATCCAAGCGCCCCTGACAGTCTTTTCAGTTGTTTTTATTTGGGACCTTGTTCAACATGAGATATACATCATGCTGCATTGCCTTGCTGCCTTATTGCCCTGTAGATTATAAGATATGTGGCATGGTACAACATTATCATCCCCACCCCTGTCAACAAGTTCTGAAATTATCATTTCATAAGCAGCAAAAAATAACATTTTTTACAACTTTGGAACATCACAACCAGGGGATCAAACCTGCTACTTCTCAACTACAGGATGGATACTCTGACCACTTAGCCACCAAGACCAATGATTTTGAATGATCTACCACAGTAAATTACTCATCTGGTTTTAATGTCCCACTGACAGAATTTTAATCATTTAGAAACCTTTGTCTACACGATACAGATATAGTGATGCCTAACTGTAAAACATATCATACACAAGCTACATAAAACCACACCTAGAAATGTATTATCCTGACATTTGGCCATCCAGTCCTTTATATAATCAGTGCCAAGCACAAGTGAGTTAATACACCCATTATATCAAAAAGAGATTAAACCCACTACCTCCTAGTAGCATGGACCCTATAACCACTCGTCCACAGGAAATGGTTTCAATAGTTACTAATGCAGACTGTTGCTGTTGTGTCAGAGTTAACCATCGTAGCAACAGTATTTTTGTCATATAGCAATGCCCAGCTAATTACAAGTAAAGGAAGAACCCCCAACCCCCACCCTTTTCTGAAAACACAGACACCCTAGCAGAACCACTGACCTATCACAAGCCAGTGTAGATTGTTCTACTCATGTTACTTGTATGACTGACCTACAGTAATCAATCTTGATCTACTGAAAATGACTACTCCACAGGACAGACAACATGATGCAGCTGTTTAGGCAGATAACACGAAAATGACTATCATTTTACAATTATAAGAATCTTGAAGACTCATTAGACAAAAAAGAGCGACAGAATAATACCTGCAATGTACTTTTTACTGATTTCTTTCAGAAAAGTACTCTAAATTGTATTGTGTATAATGGCTATCATAATCATACAGCAATTTGAAATATTTCATGCAGAGAAGTGATAAGATATGATTACAGTGATCAGTTATCAGCTTACTTTGATGTATATTAATTTGTAAAGCAGAAATAAGTGGGTGTTATGATTTATTACTAATAGAAGTAAAAAGGGTAGAAAATAATTTTAAATGGTCACTTCTGAAATTAACTTGAAGGGTTAAATTTTTGAATTTCATTACTGTGCTATTGAATCTATTTAACCTTTACCTCATGACTTTTTTCCCTTTACCTCATACAGACTACTACTGGCACATTGACATAGGGGACCAAAATGAGACATATCCTACCAGACACCAGTCTGATCAGGGTTTCCTCTGTTTGCTTATACAATATTGTAAAGACTTTACACAGTCTGCACAACAAAGAATAATCCATTGTTTCATATACCATTTAAAGTTAAGAAAATATTCATTATCTCTTTTTGTTTTTCAAACTAGATCTACTCTTTAAACATTAAGTTCCTACTCAAAATCACTGGGCCTGAGCTATTGAAGAATCTTGTCCTGTGCAAAGCAAGGGATAAGCCTACACCCATGAGTTATCCCTGAGCCAAAGATACCACTGTGGCAGCATATACTGAGTGTTTGATGAGCTATCCCAGCATAAGTATTAGAGGCATTTGGATATCTTGTCTATTTGTGTTAACACAAAGTATATTGCATATTAACTAAGAAGTCAAATGAGTCACAGATAATGTACACAATTACAATGAATGTCACTTGAGGTTTGAGGTGCCCTGTGTATTGAAGATGGGTGATTAATACCCCCAAAATCCCAACTTGTCTTCATGTATTGTGAGTGTAGGATAGGACATGCTATGCTGTGACAGGACGAGCATGATTCCTAGTCCCCACTTCTGTGAAGCAAGGGTGTAATTACATTACCACACAAAAAGCCTAACATCACATCCAATAACAACAGCCTTGGTATGTCAGATCCAGGATCAAACTCAGCACCTGTCACTCCTTAGACAGACTCTTTTGCATTAGGCTGGATAAAAGTATATTAGCTTCACACGTCAGAATGAAAAAAAAAATACAGATGTAATAACCATTATACATATTTTCCTTGGAGTTATTATCCTCAATATTTTTTCAATAGAATAATAAAGAAGTTGTCTGCAAAAGCATTTGCTTAGGAATAAATGTAAAAGGCAATAACTCAAGAACATAAAATGCAATCCAGTATATCAACATAAATCTTCTTTGCAATTGAATGTACTGGGTATGAAGAAATTCAAATGAATGAAAAAGTAGTTGTCCCCCAAACAATCACTAACAGATGGATGGACAAATAGATACTGAATACCTTACCATTATATGACCTGCAATAATGGAATGGTATATACACAAATAAATAAATAAAAACCTTGACTAGACCAAATTTTATTAACTGCTATGTGTTTAACAATATCTATGAAGCTAAAACAATATATTCTGTGAGAATACTGGATATGTTGAAACATATCCTGTCTTTCATTTCATTTCTAATGCTTGATATTAGGAATGGCCTCTTATAAAATGATTGAAACTTATGTAATCCCGTTTATGAAAGACTATAAATTAACAAAAGTTTTATGGAGTATTAACTGGAACTAATTGATTTTGGATGCAACAATAGACCAGTATCTCACAGAAAATGAGCCAATTAAAGAAACTTTTTTTTCTAAGAAGTACAGTACAGTTACACATCAACAGACTTATTGCTTCACTTCATATCTTATAACAACATCTACATAGCCAAATGTTATAATTATGTGAAAAAAAAAGTGATCCCATAACACAAAAAATTAATATGATCAAAACCTTAAGCATTGAACTACACATCTTAATTTATAATGAGAGAAACCTCTGGAATTAAAATTATTGAGTGATTGTCCATCTTAGGAGTAACTCATGTACATTGCAAATGATTTTCAAAAATAATTGACATACATAAATGATATACAGTCAAACCTGTCTTATTAGGTCAATCTAGGGAACAAAATAGTGTGACTGCTTAACAGAGGTGACTGCTAAATGAAGGTCAAACATGTAACATAGTGCTATAGATGGTAATATTAAACTTGACCACTAAAAGCAGGATGACTGCCTGATACAGGTGGCTCAACTGTATTAACTTACACAATAGTCTTATCAAAATACATAATAAATCAGCAAATTTAATAGGAGTTACAAAAACAAAAGACACCTTTTAAATAAATATAATTAAAATCAATTTTCTTGTAAGTGACCTCAGTAAATTAAAAAAAAAAATCATTTAAAACCATGGAGTATTTGGTATACATGTAAAATGAATATTCATTGCTGTAAGGATAAATAATATAGTTATTACATTCCAATACACAGGTTATGTTACTCTGGTTAGTTTAAAATGTCTTCTATTGGAGCAGAGGTAGACTCAGAGCACAAAGATCATTAGTGAGGCTAAAAAGTGGCCGTCATAACGAGACCTCACAAAGTTTCACACCCAATCCCAACTCCTTAATTACAATATTTTGATGAGAGTAAAATCATTGATGACTCTAAGGTATTTGACAATTTATTCTGTTATCTGTCAAGACAAATATTTAATCTGTATTGTGTGACATACCTCACTCTGCTAGCTATCTGTTGTTGTTTTTTGCAAGGGAGATAACAGTGATAAGCTGACTGACTATCACAAAGTAATGTTGCTGTATTTTAACACAAAGGGAAACATGCTTACTAAGGTTACATACAGATTCAGTAAAGACTGAGGTATTGAGTTCTGTAGAGGCAAAACTACAGCCAATCCTTAAACTAATGAAAGATCCAGCTAAAGGCAAGGTCAGAAAAGCAATGAGATGCAATATGACAGGATGGGAGAAGTTATTCCAGTATGGTCCCAAGTATGGGCTTATAAAAAACAGATAACCGGAAATTACAGGAAATTTGCTGTATCCCTTTAGTGGACCCTTAATTGTATTATATCCCTTTAGTGGACCCTTAATTGTATTATATCCCTTTAGTGGACCCTTAATTGTATTATATCTCTTTAGTGAACCCTTAATTGTATTATATCCCTTTAGTGAACCCTTAATTGTATTATATCCCTTTAGTGAACCCTTAATTGTATTATATCCCTTTAGTGGACCCTTAATTGTATTATATCCCTTTAGTGAACCCTTAATTGTATTATATCCCTTTAGTGAACCCTTAATTGTATTATAACCCTTTAGTGGACCCTTAATTGTATTATATCCCTTTAATGGACCCTTAATTGTATTATATCCCTTTATGAACCCTTAATTGTATTATATCCCTTTAGTGAACCCTTAATTGTATTATAATTTTGTGACTAAGAGGGTCATGAAAGAATTGTTTGTTAATTTAGATTGGCAGCATATGTTAATTTGCTAATATTTTCATACGGATTAAAGGTATGTAGTCATTACACATAGTACATGATAATATTATATACGTAAGAATGGAAATGTAAATTTTAATGTTTCAAGAGTCTTCAACCTAAATTGTTAACCTTTCATTATAATCAGTAATATTAAATCTTTTCAACATTAAATAACCAAGAAAGTTAAAATAAAATGGATAAAAAATAATCCTTTTCTGATGAAAATTTAAACATTTCAAAAGGTAGAACATTATTCAAAAAGTATAAATAACATGATGGCATCATAGGCCATCATGATTTCTAGTCATGTGACAGTAGTTTGATATGTTTTATTATACCTATCACAGTTCCTTAAGTTACATTTAAATTGATTGTTACATAGAAAACCATGGAAAAATACAACTGAAATGAAAATATTATGTTATGAGTAAACAACAAGTAATTGTGCCTTAATAATAAAGCCTATTAAGATATCATCAACATCACTTTTTTGACCCCCTGTTCTCAAGCTTAGGATAACAACACTTCAGATCAATGTAGGCACTCTTAATATTTGTATAATCCTGATGACAGGCTGATTACTTTAAATAAATGGTAGTTTAAAAAAAGTCATTAAATACACTAAGAAAGTTGTATTTTCTCACAGTACCTGAGCAAAACATAACATTACACAATCAGCATTGTTACAACTAAAGAGCTAATTATAGACTACAAAATCAAGTATTGCCTGTGCCAAAGTTAGTATGTATACATAAATTAATCTCATAAATACCAAACCACCACCATGGTTTAATGAGACTTCTTACATGACAAGATGGTGCACCTTTCCTTTTGTAGTAATAAAAATGTAAACCTTGCATTTCTATTTGTGGCTAGGTCAACTGTTCACAACAGTATCACAAACAAAACCAACTGTACTTTTGTGTAAATCAAGTCAACATTTTGTCTATCTGTTATACCAATGTTCCAATTGGAAAGCCTATTAGTCATTTTGAATGCATCTGTAAACGTCAAAAAGGTTAAAAGTTAAAACCGAGTTTTACTAAAATCTATATTGAGAATTAAAATACAAATGTCTGTATTGATACTGACCATGGTCCCCATCACAAAAGTATATCTCAGTGATACAGAAATGTTCCAGCATGGTTTTAAGACCCACACTGTTATCAGATTAAAAAAAGCAGCAAAATATTCATAGGATACTTCATTTCAATTTCAACACGTAGAAATATTGTATTTAACAAATGCATGTTTTAATGTGTTTTTTCTAAACTGTCACAATCATAAACTATACAAACAAAGATACAATCAAAGTTCAAATTATATATTTATTTTCTTGTTTCTTGAAAATCATATAAAAGACAGCACTATTAAAATTATACTGGAAGTCAATAATCTAGTCAGAAAAAACAACAAATATAATAAAAAAACTTTCTTGTTTACATTCTCTGTCATATGATGCGAGAAAAAAGCATTTTAGCCTAAATTTCAATTAATTTCCAGCAGAACTCAACATTTAACCTGGAAGACATTTATACAACAAGTAAAGAAACAAAGAGCACAATGGTATAATTTTCTTACTCTTGAGAGTTATCTTATTTTTTAACATTAGATTAACATCTACTGGTTTTTCATATTCTTTAAATATATCATCTGCTGAATTGTGATACACCATCAAAAGCTTTGAATAACAAAGTTTGCAGAATGCAGTGTCACATTAAAAAGAACATTATCAGTGAAGATTTCTATACAATTTAAATGTAAATATATTGAAGTAAACCTTAATTAATCAAAATAGTTTAAATAACATGTTAAAGCCTTTCGCTTAATAAAATCAAAAGTGCAGTAAGCCATTTTGTTGTTGTTATGAACACGTCATCATCATACAAAAGCAATGTCAAAATATGATGTTAATGTTGGCACCTTTCCTTGGATGTCTATTGACACTAAGTTTCATACTGTTGTATCTATCATTCTGTAAGGACAGACTATGATATCTTTTATTTGGAAAGGAGAATCCATGTTTCATGCTGTGACATCTTTTCTTCAGTAAGGAGTCAGAAAATATATTTCTTAATCTCTAATATCAAATATTCAAAAGCTTTAAGGTAACTTTATTTAATCATTAAAAAACATTACACTAAAATTTCTATACAATTTATATGTAAATATATTGAAGTAAACTGTAGTTTATCATCATGCACATACATGCTGTATTCTGCACTTGTATACATGTATAATGATAAGTAAATGGTTTAATCACTGCTACATAACATGTTAAAGACTTTCACTTAATAAAATCAAAAGTGCAATAAGCCAGATTAGAAAACTTAAATTAATTTCTTAATATACAATATTCAACATATAATAACCATGTGAAAATAAAACTCTGCTTAAGATGGAGAGAGGGGTCCTGCTTACATGTAGAAGTATAAAGAGCTCAATTATTACATGGGATAAATAAAAAAATATTTGCAGAATAGAGGTTTATGCAAATACAGTATTAATGATTGGTTATCAATATAAACAAAAGGCATGAGAAACGCAGTTTTAACACCTATAAGGCTGTAAAGAAATGCATTTTTAAAATAAAAAACAAAGAAAACATACTCCATTATACCCTGAGTGTTGAGTCAGATCTAAAACAAGCTTACTTCATAGAATTCATATTTTACTTACAAAGAGATTTTCTAAAAGGACCTATCTGTTTTGTATTTATGTTCATGTTTTTTTTTCTTTTACGAAGGAATAAGTCCATTCAATGCATGTATTAAGAAGAAAATTAAAAAAAAAATTAACATTTAAATCTGGTTCAAATGCCAGAATTTCAGGCTCCACATTATGATATCTTTTACTCAGTAAAAAAAGTCAGAGAAATTCATACAGTGATATCTATTATTCCATAAGGCAAATCATTCAGTTTCATATAAACAATTAAATTCACTTTTTATCAATTGCCATTCACAAGAAAAAATATAAATTTTTCAGCCACCACATAATAAACGTTTGCACAGTCGCCATATTGTTATTGTTATGAACACGAACATACAAAAGCCATGTCAAAATATGATGTTAATGTTGGCGCCTTTCCTTGGATGTCTCTTGACACTAAGTTTCATACTGTTGTATCTATCATTCTGTAAGGACAGACTATGATATCTTTTATTGGAAAGGAGAATCCATGTTTCATGCTGTGACATCTTTTCTTCAGTAAGGAGTCAGAAAATATATTTCTTAATCTCTGATGACTAATATCAAATATTCAAAAGCTTTAAGGTAACATTACTAAACATTAATTAAGAGTATACATTTTCAATCCTAAAATTGTATCACTTAGTCAACAATTATTACTATTCTTTTTAAAATTAGTTTACTGTTAAAGTGTCCAACCATCTAGCAATGTCTAAGAAGTACAGACACAGAAAGCACTTCCCACTCTAACCTAAGCTAACTTAAAGGCTTCCTCACAAGAAATACGATTGTAAGTAAATGTATTATTTAATGTACTGATCTTGGTGGAAATACTAAATGTGATTAAGGTGAGGAACATTCGTGATAAAAAAAGTAAATAATATATCAAGTAAGTCACATGAAAACATACTTATTGTCAAAAAATATATTTACAATTTTAACTCTTCTTTTTGGGTAAATCAGGAAAATTACTATTATGCTCTTGGATAACCTGTAAGTTTTATCAGATGTGGTAAGTTTCTGTGACACCTTGTGTTTCTGCCATTATGCATAGGTATAATGCAAAACTAGAACTATCAATGAGGATGAATAATACCCCCACATAACGCTTTGACACAGAAGAAGGGCTATAACTCTTACAAAAACATTGACACGGTTATCTACACTTGTCTGCTGATTGGTCTTGCCATGATAAATTATTATTCAAAGTGTGGAGGCTTTATCAAAAAAAAGTTACTAAATTTCATGTTGGTGTAGGATCAGATGTAACTGGACGTCACATGATGTGAGGGACGTTACAAGCATGTTTCCTATATAGAATATAATTTAAATGCCAATATCATGTCCTTAACTTGATAAAATAGAGTTCATACCGCTCTTCTTTATATAATATTTTGTAGTCTGCACCTTTTATGGCCAACAAATATGCAATCATTCTTTATTTTTTAAGACAGATTAAAAAAATATTAAAACATAAAACCAGTATCTGCAAAATACTGATTCTAAACTCTACTGATTTCAAAAAGGTAACCAACTATTACCACTGATTACAGGAACAAACAGTGCGGTGATAAATTACAGTAGCAAAAATATTTAACAATCTGAAAAATAAGTATGATGTAATGAATATTAATGATAAAAAACAATTTAAACTCATTATGCATACCACCAATTGTCCATCAAGAAATGACCATGAAAAGAAAAGAAAAGATACATCTCAAAATCTCTACTCATCGCAAGTGTGAATGTAATTTGAAAATCCCACCGGTTTAACAGTGTGGGCAAACCCAGCCCAGCTACTCTATAACAAAGTACATGAGTACTAGAGTATAACTCTCACCAAAACACTAAAGTAACAACAAAACAATAACAACAGCACATCACCCATCTAGTACAGCCTCACAGCAGGGCTAAATGCAGAGTTAAAAATTCCCAGCTAACAGTCACATTCATCTGATGGACTGGTTCAAGTATTGCTTTCCAAAAAGACTGCTGTCAAATATCTATTTCTAATCTTCCCACAAACATAAAGCAGCTGAAAATGTGCAATGATATTAATACTGGACAGAGCCAACTAAAAATAGAGAAATAACAAGTACAGGCACCTTAAATAAGTTGCAAGAAAAAAAATGAACACTGTGTGCTGAATATAAACTTTAGAAATATATTCAATAACTGAAATAGGATTGATAAATTAAGAAAATTAAGATTTTCTGTTGTTTTTTTAATAACAAATGATTGAAAAAAAAGTAAGAAGTATATTATATGCATGATCTAGAGAAGGAAAAAATATCCAGCATATAGCACACATTGATGCATCTTATGAAACCTGCAAATACCATATCTAAAACTATACCACCATTAGCCCATGTCCCTATGAAAGAATGAAAGAAATGTTTTACAGAAAAGTAGAATATGAACAAAGTCTGATTAACAATGTGTTATAAGCCAAATTAGGAACAAATTTATGATCAGATATTTACAGACTGACAAAACAAAGACAAAACAACTGAGCACCCATGAGATCAGGCTGACAGTGCAGCAGA
>CM037795.1:8515278-8565278 GCA_021229015.1 Solen grandis
ATGACTACATTTATTTTTTTCATCTTTCTATATTCCTTTAATGTATGATCCTACCTTCTCAATCACAGATTCCTACATGTGCAGTAAGTCGCCTATGCCTGTTGCTAGGCAACCAAAATTGATTCCTCTGACCTCAGTGGCCACAAGAATTTCAAGACTTTTAGGTCAACAAAACAAATGTCAATTAGGAGCTTTTTTAGTTTTGGAAACAGATTCAAGTCAGACAGACTTTGATCAAGTGAGTTAGATGGGGTGGTGGTAAAATGTCTAAATTGTGACGTCACCCTTTCTACCTTGTGACTCCCAATGTCAACACATTAGCTCATGCTGCTTCATGTCTCATTTTTAACTTACAGCTCAAAATTTTGCAAATGACAAAGGGCTAATACCAACATCTCTAGCTATTTCAGCAAAAGTTTATCTTCTGTATGTATCTAAGACTTCCCCCACTTTTGCAACATGCATCCTCAGACCATCCTGGACTATGCTTTTTTTGGACATCTTCTCTCCCATCTTTAAAATTTGAACTTATCTGAATACTGCTTCACATGATAGTGCCTGGTCTCATCAAATATTTTGCAACATTTGAAAAATTTCTGATCAGGAACAGCCTCTACAGAATTCAATTTTAATACAAGCACTTTGTTCTTTAGCAGAGAAACTGGCCATGGTACTTGTGATGTCACATTATATGATGTCATAACATGACGTCGTCAGAACATAACTTCATCTGCCCCCCTCACCCCCACCCCCCAAAAAAATGAATACACCATGTGCATGTGAAAAAATGGTACAATGCTATGCTTTGTTTTTGAGTTATTAAATCAGTCTCACTTTTTATTGGATGAACCTCATATATTCAACAAGATACAACTTCTACCATTACTGAAGCCATCTTATACCCCCACAACTGTTATAGGTATTGGAAAAAGACAGACAAGATTGATGTATTGGAGTGGAATTCATAAATTATGCCACTTTATTGTCAATACAAAGCAATCTAGAGTTTTACTGGTATCACAGTTTTGTCTAAACTATACTATAACAATAAATGGAATATCAACTCGAAACTGAACTTTATGAACATCCCACACACCCTTTTTTGACGCACAATGTGTCTTAACAGTTGGCTTTTTATTCTGATGAAATGCAAAAGCAATACTGCACAATTATGTTGAATTATTAAGTAATATACACCTAACTGTTCTTTCTCTGTTAAACATGATTATCAAGTAATACCAGTTATTCAATCATAATTTAAATTTCTAAATTACCTTGTTTTATCTATTTTGTAATACTTACACTTGGCTTTTTCAGATCATTTTTTCCTTTTTCCTGTGCAAAAGAAACAAACAATAACATATGAATTTATTTAGGCCCTACGTACATACAGTTATCATATGAAAATGCTGATATATCAATACTGTATTTTTCAATCTAAAGAAATAATTTCAATTCTAACCATGTACTTGAAACTAGAATAATATTATTTCTAACATAGTTCTTTAAATCACTGCAGTTTAATATACAAGACTGAATAAATCAGAGTAGAACTAGTCAAGTACTATACTGGCTATGCCTTTTTATGGTGTACACTGTGCATAATGTCGTAAGTTCTGGTTCCCAGTTGAAAACAACTTACCAGGGCATCAGCAAAGGACAGCACATGGACACCCCGCACGATGGCAGCCTCTCGGTCCACTTCCTCTACTGAATCCATGACAACAATGGTACGGAGACTGGTCGTGTCTCCAAGCAGGTGCAGCACCTTGTTGACCTTGGTGGCTGTGTCACACACCAGCAGTGGTATCTCCGCTGCAATTTTAAACAGGTCAAGTCCATCACTAGAGGTTGTTGGTTTAACTCCTCATGATGGTACACCTTTTATTGGTAGCTCCCTTGCTTTAGGTTCATCATAAAATGATAGTTTCAGACCTTGTGAGTCTTGTGTCTGATTTAGGTGATTTGTATAAGGAGTAGAAAATATCACATACTTGATATTCATAAATATCACAGAGATTTTAAAGAAAAATTACACAATGCCAAAACCTCTTTATAAACTGATTATTTAAGAAAGCTACAATAACTGTACATATAGTTCAGTAAATATATTTTTACACCAACTAGAATGTATCATATGCATAATATATGCTGCGAATTTTATTAATGAAAATACGCTCATGTAAATGGAACAAGAAACCATTTATTGGTGTGTCCCAATACTCACTCTGCTCAATGATGAATTTGGTAGCATCATCCCCCAGGGTATCATACAGTGGCACGGTAACCAGGGAGAAAGCACTGCAGGCCTGCTCTGTCAACACCCACTACAACAACACAAAGCTGCGTCTCAGTCATGCCACTTAATTAAATCATACCCGGAAATTACATCCGTGGGACAACATCCATTACACCTGTCTAATTCTTTCCTGGCATACTGTTCAGTATTGATTGGAATCATTTAAAATGCAATTTATTAATCAGAAAAATTGGAAGCTGTAATTGATTCTATAATTAATGAATAATTGGTTCTACCAATTTCCTTCTAGACAGTAGATATTTTGTGATTTTTCACAAGTCACCTGTATACCTTTGACAAGAGATGAGAAAATTTCACACAAAAAAACCCCACCAGATTCCCCGTGTGGAAATAATGTTAGATGAATATTTCACCACCAGACAAGGTTTCTTGTCCTTATATTTATCTTCAACCTTCAAGTTTGAACTTGACCTTTGAGCTATGAATCTGGGTAATATGTTTACATTCAATCTCATAATGCTGAACAACTGAAATATTTTTTAAAATTTATCTCAATGTATGACAAAGTTAAGGTCAAGGCAAAAGAAGATTACATTGAAAAACCTGGTTAAAAATTTTGAACAAAAATAGAAATAGAACAAACATGTCTTTCTCCTTGGACTCAGGATTGGGTGTCATTTAATTATAAACTAGAAGTATTATTGATGGTCATTAATACCCCTGCATACTTTGACATAGAGAGATAATCTGTTCACAACTAGAGCTCAGGTTCAGAGATTATTATGCGGAACCTGGTGTATTTTGTAAACCTATCTGACATAAAACAAATCTTAGAATGTATACCTTAACCCTTTCCCTCATAGAGGACACCTGAAAAGACCTATGCGAACAGCATAAAACCATCAGGTTTTATGCTGTTCGCTGCTCCTCACTGGTCTGGAAATGAGGACTTTATAATTAACTTTGGTAAGGTTTAAATGTGGTTTCTGCAGATCAGGCTTTATGTGGTACCTATTGAGTGCGTTAAAATGAGTCTATATGAGGGAAAGGGACATCATCAAAACTTAGATATTCATTATTGTTTTTGTCAGGGAAAATGTCTATCAAATATATTTAGATGCATTAGTTCAGTACTTGTATACATCAATGTTCTTGATCTCAAATTATACGGTAAAACACAGCTTACCTTGCTGATGACATCAAGTTTGCACCATAAGTACAGGGTAGAAAATATGATTTTTCACTTTAAGTAAAATTAGACATATTACTAAAGGAGATGAGTACCCCCAATACAATGCTTTCAGTCAACAAATTTCCTTTACCTCATGAATATTCATGCACAAACTTATGACTTGGTGAATATAAATTTTACTGAACTTTAAATAGCATATGAAACAATGGATATTTCTTTGCCATGCTGACTGTGTAGAAACAAGCTATAATATGGTCCGAGCTAACAGAGGAGTCTGCCAATGTACCAAAACGTGTCTATCCCTTTCCCTCATATAGACTCATTTTGACGCACTCAATAGGTACCACATAAAGCCTGATCTGCAGAAAACCACAGTTAAACCTTACCAAATTTAATTACAAAATCCTCATTTCCAGACCACTGAGGAGCAGCGAACAGCATAAAACCTGATCAGCCTGCGAGTTACTCGCAGGCTGATCTGGTTTTATGCTGTTCGCATAGGTCTTTTCATGGTTTCCTCTATGAGGGAAAGGGTTTAAACAAGATGCATTAGATGCAACATGAGAAGGACAAAGAGCATGGTTCTAGTAAATCCTCCACCTGGCTTTGTGTAGTGGGGATAAAACAAGGGATGGAGGACTGAGTATGGTGTGTCTACCTCTATCCTGTTGTTGCTGAAGATACCGATGTTTGTGTCCGTGTGACTCTTTATACCCAGACTTGTTATGTAAGAACCAAATGCCACGGCCCTGTCATGCACCTGTCACCAGAGAAAAAAAACAACATGTATGTAATGGATATCACAAGCGATAACCACGTATAATCCTATGCTATTTTTAAGCTCTACTCAAAGAACATTTATTGCATGTAAACGCCTGTCCTCAATTTGGGACCCTTTATTGCAGGCTCCTGTGTTGGTTTTATAAAGATGGAAATTGCAAATAAAGTTACTGTTATATTTTTTTTCCAAAATTATTTGCTGGAAAATTAAAGTGACTATCTAAGGGTTAGGTTCTCTTTCTGAAACTAATTTCTATTCAGAGGATATGACAACAGTTCCAAAGTACCTGTATTTTTTCAAATATTACTACTTTAATCACTATAAGCAGACATATATATCTACAAGAAAAAATCAGCATTATCAAAATTTACTGCTTGGGCCAAAAAAAGAGAAAAAAAAGTTCTGTTTCTGGTCTCCCAACCGACCCTCTTTTTTAACGACCAACCCTAAAGTTTTTTTACTTTTCCGCCTTAAAAAAAATATATAAATATATTTCCTTTTTTTTTACCTTTTAACTCATGTAAAAAAATAATATCCTGACCTACCGACCCCCTTTTTTATTTGATGGAGACCAGAAAAGGAACTTTTTTTTAGGCTTTGGCTGAATTTTGTCTGTGTTATGTCTGAGCAACTTTAGTACACATTACAATGTTAAGTGTACTGGTTATTTTACAGATCAAGTAGTTACCTCCTGGTAGCTGAGCCATTCATATTCCAGATTGGGACCTGTTCTTGCACCCAGACATGGACCATTGTCTGAAAATACATTGTTAATTAACCCTTTCCCTCATATAGACTCATTTTGATGCACTCAATAGGTACCACATAAAGCCTGATCTGCAGAAAACCACATTTAAACCTTACCAAATTTAATTATAAAGTCCTCATTTCCTGACCACTGAGGAGCAGCGAACAGCATAAAACCTGATCAGCCTGCGAGTTACTCGCAGGCTGATCTGGTTTTATGTTGTTCGCATAGGTCTTTTCATGGTTTCCTCTATGAGGGAAAGGGTTAAGGTCATTGGGATATCCGCATTCAGCAATGACACCAACTAAACCAGGACTCTATCTGTGTCATCATGGGGTTTGTAGTTACTGGTAATGATAGACCTCTAACAAATAAATTATGTACACAGAAACCAAACTGTTCAGTAAATGCTGAAAAAAGATAATTTTTGGAGTCAAAATTAATGTACCTGTAAAAATAGTAAAAATATGATATAAACAAGTTTGATTGATCAGTGATCAGAATGAATCATTAATCAGATACAGGAATCTGCATGTGCACTCACATGATAAGAATAATGAAGAACCGGAAACTACTAATCAATCTGTTACTTAAACATACCTGACACCTACTGAAATTATATATTTCTCTCTTTTCTACACTGGACATTTCATGAAATGCTACCCTGCTAGAATTATGAATACAAACATATTAAACCATCGGGAGAAGGTTTAAATAAGCTTCGGCTTCCAACCCCATCCCAAAACTGCATTGTCAAATTGTAAACTTGCCATGTACTTGATTGAATAAATATGTTTAAACTAAACTAAACATATTAAAAATTATGCATAGGTTACAATGTAAACAGAATAATGTACCAAGGACAAACATGTAAATGCTTGTTTAACTGAAGCTAGACTTTCAGCACTGAGCTATGTTGAACACATTCACATAGGAAATTAAATGTATTATTTTCCTTTAGCAAGCACAGAGACACTAGCTGCAATCATACAAGCCTGATATCAGTTACAGGGAATTATCCCTTTCCCTCATATAGACTCATTTTGACCCTTTCCCTCATATAGACTCATTTTGACGCACTCAATAGGTACCACATAAAGCCTGATCTGCAGAAAACCACAGTTAAACCTTACCAAATTTAATTACAAAATCCTCATTTCCAGACCACTGAGGAGCAGCGAACAGCATAAAACCTGATCAGCCTGCGAGTTACTCGCAGGCTGATCTGGTTTTATGCTGTTCGCATAGGTCTTTTCATGGTTTCCTCTATGAGGGAAAGGGTTAATGTCTTGTACATAGGGCCTACAAACATAAGACCTTTCCTGTTCTTGCAGTGAACATTTTAGCCCTGTCACTGCCACTTATATTTATTTTTTTGATTAATGACCAGGTCAACAGTACAAACAGAATCACTAACAAACCCATGTGCTCCTTTGTGTAAACCAGCACAGTCAATGAGCATGGGGTATCCCTGTGTATCCAGTGGTTAATCTGTTGATTTAATTTGAATATACGTATCTGTAACCAAAGGAAAGGTCCATACCTCCAGTTTTTATCATGATTGCTGCTAGTATTTGCAATGAGGAGATTTAAAATTATTATAATGATATTGATTTGAGAGAGTACCACTTCATATTAGACTATATAATACTATTTGGACACCATGTTTATCAGACTAAGCTTATTGTTTATATCCTTAACAACATGAGCAACAGTATGCCGATTATAAAACTATAACAAGAGCTGTCAGAGGACAGCACGCTCGACTATTCAAAATGCTTGTTGGTAAATCAAATGAAATCTATTTCAATTCTTGCCCTTCACATACCCTGTACATAATAATAGTCAACAAGAGCTGTCAGAGGACAGCACGCTCGACTATTCAAAATGCTTGTTGGTAAATCAAATGAAATCTATTTAAATTCTTGCCCTTCATAGTAATAGTAAAAAATGATATACCTTGATAGTCTGATACCCCTTAATATATTTATGATGTCTAAAATCAATCCCATGCCTAGTTACTCAGACATAAGCACAAAAACACTGTGCATGCAAAACTTAAACCAAAAATCCATGTTAGAAAAGGGCCATAATTTGCATCAGTCCAAAAGTTATCATCCTGTTTTCTGATGCCCTTGAAGACACACCTTAACTTTCTAGTCAATTCCACAAGCAATTTCTTAGATATAAGCTGGATAGTAGCTTGAATGCAAAAATTTAACCATAATTCTAAGTTAAAAGGGGGTCATAATTTTTAATTTCTTCCATCAAGTGTTATCTTCCTTTGTAGTATGATACCCCTAAACATATTAAAGATATTTCAAATCAATTCCATGCCTGGACTCTGAGATATAAGCATGAAAGTACCTTGCATGCAAAACTTTAACCAAAATGTCTAAGTTAAAAAAGGGGCCATAACTTGTAATATATTCCATCAAAAGTTATCAACCTTGAAAGTATTATACCCCTAAGCATATTAAAGATGTTTCAAATCAATCCCATGCCTGGATACTGAGATATAAGCATGAAATTAACTTGCATGCAAAACTTTAACCAAAATTTCTAAGTTAAAAAGGGCAATAATTTGTAACATATTCCATTAAGAGTTATCTACCATGAATGTATGATACCCCTAAATGTATTAAAGATGTCTCAAATCAATCCCATACCTGGATACTGAGATATTAGCATAAAGGTACCTTGCATGCAAAACTTTAACCAAAATTTCTAAGTTAAAAAAGGGGCCATAACTTGTAATATATTCCATCAAAAGTTATCTACCATGAAAGTATGATACCTCTTAACGTATTAAAGATGTTTCAAATCAATCCCATGCCTGGATACTGAGATATTAGCATGAAAGTACCTTGCATGCAAAACTTTAACCAAATTTTCTAAGTTAAAAAGGGGCAATAATTTGTAACAAATTCTATCAAGAATTATCTACCATGAAAATATGATACCCCTAAACATATTAAAGATGTTTCAAATCAATCGCATGCTTGATACTGAGATATAAGCATGAGAGTATCTTGCATGCAAAACTTTAACCAAAATTTCTAAGTTAAAAAGGGGCCATAATTTGTAATATATTCCATCAAGAGTTACCTAACTTGGTTGTCTGATGCCCCTGAACATATTTGTAAACTTTCAAGTCAATACCATGAATGGTTATTGAGATACAAACTAGATAGCAGCTTGCACGCTAAACTTTAACCAAATTTTCTATTGCATGCAAAACTTTAACCAAAATTTCTAAGTTAAAAAGGGGCCATAATTCATATTAAATTCAATCAAGAGTTATCTACCTTGGTTGTCTGATGCCCCTGAACATATTTATAAACTTTCAAGTCAATACCATAAATGGTTATTGAGATATAAGGTTGATAGTAACTTGCACGCAAAACTTTAACCAAAAGCTGCAACGCCAATGCCGACGCCGACGCCAGGGTGACTACAATAGCTCTCATATTCTACGAATAGTCGAGCTAAAAATGATATACCTTGATAGTCTGATACCCCTTAATATTTTTATGATGTCTAAAATCAATCCCATGCCTAGTTACTGAGACATAAGCACAATAACACTGTGCATGCAAAACTTTAACCAAAAATCCAAGTTAGAAAAGGGCCATAATTTGTATAAATTCAGTCCAAAAGTTATCCTCCTTAGTTTTCTGATGCCCCTGAAGAAACTCCTGAACTTTCTAGTCAATTCCACAAGCAATTTCTGAGAGATAAGCTGGATAGTAGCTGGAATGCAAAAATTTAACCAAAATTCTATGTTAAAAGGGGGTCATAATTTTTAATATATTCCATCAAGTGTTATCTTCCTTTATAGTATGATACCCCTAAACATATTAAAGATGTTTCAAATCAATCCCATGCCTGGATACTGAGATATAAGCATGAAAGTACCTTTCATGCAAAATTTTAACCAAAATTTCTATGTTAAAAAGGGGCAATAATTTGTAACATATTCCATCAAGAGTTATCTACCATGAAAGTATGATACCCCTTAACACATTAAAGATGTTTCAAATCAATCCCATGCCTGGATACTGAGATATAAGCATGAGAGTATCTTGCATGCAAAACTTTAACCAAAATGTCTAAGTTAAAAAGGGGCCATAATTTGTAATATATTCCATCAAGAGTTATCTACTTTGGTTGTCTGATGCCCCTAAACATATTCATAAACTTTCAAGTCAATACCATGAATGCTTATTGAGATACAAACTAGATAGTAGCTTGTACGCAAAACTTTAACCAAATTTTCTATTGCATGCAAAACTTTAACCAAAATTTCTAAGTTAAAAAGGGGCCATAATTCATATTAATTTCAGTCAAGAGTTATCTACCTTGGTTGTCTGATGCCCCTGAACATATTTATAAACTTTCAAGTCAATACCATAAACGGTTATTGAGATATAAGGTTGACAGTAACTTGCATGCAAAACTTTTACCAAAAGCTGCAATGCCAACGCCGACGCCAGGATGACTACAATAGCTCTCATATTCTTTGAATAGTCAAGCTAAAAATGTGTACACAAAGGCCTTACCCATGATGTGTAGGATGACCTACCTGATACCTTGATACCCCGCTGAAAGAGGTCATAAAGAGTGTAGGTGTCCTCAAACGGTCGTTCACAAAGCTCTCCCTCAGGTACCAGCCGACTGCACCGACTCCCATTCTGTCAGAAGCAATTCCAAAATAAATGTTTTTCTACAATCAAATACAGGTTTGAAATCCACCAACATTACTTAACAGTAAGTAATACATAAAAATCTTAAATAAGGCAATATCACATTTTACTGTTCTTGCTTTACAATGTAAAAAGTAAATGATTAAATTGAGATAAATGTTTGCTTGAGAAAGATATATTGTTGCAAAACTGCAGTATCACACCGTGGACATGTGACATGATAACACACCCAGTCACATTATCCTGACACCTTGCAAACCAGTCCTGGAACCACCCTTATATGCAGAGCATTAAGCAAGGGAGCCATACCAGTACCATTATTTATGACTTTGGTATGAAATAATTGCTATGTAACATTTTGGTACATGTATTCATATCAGGGAAACAAGTATGATGAACAATACCCCTAAATATGATATAAATGAACTTAGATAGAGACATTTCTCAGAGGACTATGCAGCCCTTACCTCCAGTACAAAGGCCTGATCTGACAGGTCTATGGGGGGTACACTGGTGGGGTTGGGAAGACTGGATACATAGTAGGCTGCAGCAGCCCCCGTCACCGCAGAAACTGCTCCTAGGGTGGCAAACACTGGCCCTGCTCCTTCAAGAAAATACTCCATCTGAAATGTTTTCAAAAGAATTATATTGGAGAGGAGGTATTCAACATTAATAGCAGGAGATCAACAGTCATCATCATTCTTTTTATCATTATCATTTTTTGCGAGTGGTTTAAAACATAACTTGAAAACTTTTTCTTTCTACTCGCATTTTGCCAAAAATGTGATTGTTAATTTTGAGCCTGGACTCTATTTTAAGATTGACAACCAACTCTTTCTCCTATTTCGCTAGCGCATTAGATCTATGTGCTTTCTTCAATTTGTCGATTTCAGATTCTATGCAAAGTGCAATGACATCACAAGATGTAATAAAACAAAACTGGATATTTTTCGTTTTGATGATTAAAATCAGCATCAGACGCATTTCCATTGGAAACCAGGACTAGTGTAAACAAGAGGCCCATGATGGCCCTAAATTGCTCACCTGAGATAAATAGGTTGACCCAAGGAACATCTGTACCAATTTATTTTAAAATCTGGCCAGCAGTTTTGAAGAAGATGATTTTTAAAGTTTTCATATTTTTTTTCTTTTTGTTGCCATGGCAACCAGAGTTCTACATGGATCAAGTTTATTTTAGCAGCTTTTGTGAAGGTTGACCCAAGGATCATCCCTGCCAAGTTTAATCTAAATCTGTCCAGTGGTTTCAGAGGAGATGTTGTTTAAAGGTTTCTCTATGTACATATAAGGCAAATAAGCCCCGCCCCTGGCGGCCATGTTTTTTTACGGATCAGAATAATTTTAGCAACTTTGGTAGAGGTTGGCCCAAGGAATATCTGTACCAATTTATTTTAAAATCTGGCCAGTAGTTTTGAAGAAGATGACTTTTAAAGTTTTCTTTTTTTCTTGTTTTTTTGTTGCCATGGCAACCAGAGTTCTACATGGATCAAGTTTATTTTAGCAACTTTTGTGAAGGTTGACCCAAGGATCATCCCTGCCAATTTGAATCAAATTCTGTCCAGTGGTTTCAGAGGAGATGTTGTTTAAAGGTTTCTCTATATACATATAAGGCAAATAAGCCCCGCCCCTGGCGGCCATGTTTTTTTACAGATCGGAATAATTTTAGCAACTTTGGTAGAGGTTGACCCAAGGAACATCTGTACCAATTTATTTTAAAATCTGGCCAGTAGTTTTGAAGAAGATGATTTTTAAAGTTTTCATTTTTTTTCCCTTTTTGTTGCCATGGCAACCAGAGTTCTACATGGATCAAGTTTATTTTAGCAACTTTTGTGAAGGTTGACCCAAGGATCATCCCTGCCAATTTTAATCAAATTCTGTCCAGTGGTTTCAGTTTAAAGGTTTCTCTATATACAAAAATAAGCCCCGCCCCTGGCGGCCATATTTTTACGGATCGGAATAATTTTAGAACTTTGGTAGAGGTTGACCCAAGGAACATCTGTACCAATTTATTTTAAAATCTGGCCAGTAGTTTTGAAGAAGATGATTTTTAAAGTTTTCATTTTTTTCCCCTTTTTGTTGCCATGGCAACCAGAGTTCTACATGGATCAAGTTTATTTTAGCAACTTTTGTGAAGGTTGACCCAAGAATCATCCCTGCCAAGTTTAATCAAATTCTGTCCAGTGGTTTCAGAGGAGATGTTGTTTAAAGGTTTCTCTATATACATATAAGGCAAATAAGCCCCGCCCCTGGCGGCCATGTTTTTTTACGGATCCAAATAATTTGAACAATCTTGGTAGACACTTACCAAAGGAACATCTGTGCCAAAACATTTTGAAATATCAGTTGGTTGTTTTGGAGAAGAAGACATTTTAAGTTTTTTCTTTCCGTTGCCATGGCAACCAGAATTCCAAATGGAATTCAATTCTTTGAACAACTTTGAAAGGGGACCACCCAAGGAACATCCCTGTAAAGTTTTATCAAAATTGACCAAGCGGTTAAGGAGGAGATGTCGTTTGAAGCAAAATGTTGACGGACGACGGACGGACGGACGGACGGACGACGGACGAAGACCGGTCACAATAGCTCACCTTGAGCCTCTGGCTCAGGTGAGCTAAAAAGGCTTCCAAGGTTGTTACGAGGGTGTGGAAAACTTTTATTTAGAAAATAAAGTGGTATCAATATTCATTAGGGGAAATATTAATTGAAAACAGCAGATGTTTTAACATATATGTGTTCGTGTGTTGTGTAACGTAATCGACAGACCGGACACACATTAGATACTAGTCATACAACAATTGACTGGTGTAAATTTTGCTTTTGATATTAAAAACAAGTTAGGATTGCTTAGTTTTGATGATGTTATTGATTATCTTATTGAACTTATCTCATTTAGACTTGTTTAAGAAAATGTTTAAGCCAAATTTTTCACTCGCAAAAAAAAGCTAGTGGTTTAAAACGTAACTCACAAACTACATTTTCTTCTCGCATTTTGCCAAAATGCGAGTGTTAATTTTGAGCCCTGACTGTACTGGTTTGGGTTCAAATCCAGGTCTTGTGAGGTGGCAGGGTGGATGCCAATGTATATTTTTTTTTCTGGGTTCTTAGATTTCCTCTGACAATAACGCCCAGATTATTCAAGAATAGTTTATGGAAGAGCTTGATTCACAACCCACAGGAAAAAAAAAGTTTAAACTTACTGTAGTGCTCAGGAACAACTGAGACGAATAAGTAGACTAAATTTTCTTATCAGTTTTTAATATGTCTGCATAAACCAGTCCTGATGGCTGTAGCACGTATTTCATATATTTGCAGACCAGCAAAAATCTTTATCAGTTGGTATCATTAGAGAAAATAGCCTGACATTAAAACAATGGCTAATAGTAAAAAATCAGGTCAAGGTTGCTTTAGATTTGCTGCTTAAACAATAGAAATCTACTGACCTCAGTAGCTGATACGGCTCAGGACTTGAAGACTTCTATACATCCACAACTCAAATTCACCCTTAGTCTTTGTTTCCTGAATACAGTGTATGTCTTTTGTATAAAAAAGAACCCTGTAACCATATTGCAGTGCATTGTATCATATTGCAATTTGCCTGAATTAGCAAAGAGATCAATTCAACCCTTGGGCCAATACAACTGTAACTGCAATTTTATTTCTAACTAGTTACAATGCTTTTGCCCCAGGCCCTTAAATTGCGGTAAGCTTTTCATTAGAATAAGGACAATAATTGTCAATGTAAACCTGCAATAGCAGGAACTTGGTGGTTTACACAAACTTTGATCACACAATGATGGCTTTACTGTTTGGGAACAGTTACTGTCTGTGTGAGATGGTGCATGCATGAGAAATGAGAGAAGAGAGACAGGCAGAGGAAAGGAAAGAGAAGAAAGAAAGAGACAGACAGAAAGGCAATGAACTCTTCTTACTTTTAAAACTATTCTGATTGTGGTAATGAAATAAAAACAAAATAAAAGTAAATTGCATATTAAACCTTCTCTTCACAAAAGAAAACATTAAATTCTGTGAAAACAATCTTATTAATTCTGTAATCACATCATGTCAAATACAAACTCATATCAAGTGTTCTTGTTTTTTCTCCATGAACACTTAATATTTTTCTCTGTAAACACTTCAATATAATCTGATACAATACAGGAAGATAACTCCACTATCAAGTGGCGTAACTATAGTGAAACAAGTTTTAAATCTTTCCAGGAAATCAACTTTACCGGGTATTGTTTAACCCTTTACTTCATCAATATACTGTGAGCAGTTAAGAGTCCAGATTTTAAATGAGAAGGCAGGACCTTTATATATAGAGTATCTCCTGGAGAAGGTAACAATTGAAGTTATACAGAAAAAAAAGATACCTGTGCATGCTGGAGATTTTTTTTTTCCAATCTGACTGATTATCTGCTCAATATTCCTTAAGTATACATGATGATGATATCAACAATTACAGGTGTATTTTACACTGCCCAAACAGAAATTCAGCATGGTTATCAAAAACTAAACATGATGTGTTTGTGACACACAATGTCCAATTTAACCAGAGTGTTCTCTGAAACACATGTGTCACCTGCAGAAGCGTGCCCGTAAGAGTGTGACGGACAGATGGACGGATATGCCTATGTGTCACCTCTGCTCACAGCAGGTGGCATATCAATGGGAGATAATTCAACAATGGGAACAGGTAGAGTTATGGTTCTGCACTTCTCCTAGTCTGACATCGTATATGTATATTTCAAGTTTCAAGTTAATATCCTGTAAAGTTTTTGAGTAATGCTATTGAAAATAATTCATTACACTTATAAAGGAAGATAATAATGGGAGGCCAGGTAGATTTGTGATGATGTGTCGTCACAGGTTTAATAAATACTATCTCTGACAACTGCGTCAGGGAGTCAACTCTTTGGCTCAGTGGTTAGAGCACTGGACTTGTACATTGGCAGACCAGGTCGATCCTGGGCTGGATTGAATTTGTTACTTTGGTGACAGCGGTGGGACAATGTCAACTGCCAGATCGGAGTTGCCTTAACTATATGTTTCCCAGGCCCTGTCTTGGGTCGAGACTTCTCGGAGGGGAAAGTAAAATGACGACTCATCACAGGTATAAATACAATCTCTGACAACTGAGTCAGGGAGTCGACTCTTTGACTCAGTAGTTAGAGCATTGGACTTGCACGCCAGCGGACCAGGTTCAAATTCCTCCAGAGTTTTTATTATAAGTTTCAAGTCCATACCTTGTATAGTTTTCAAGTTGCGGCAAATGTTAAAGTTGTGCGCAGATAGACAGACAAACAGGACAAAAACAAATTTCCCTACACAATCTATTGTTTTTGGCCATAAAAATAAATGTACATGTATGTAAATCTCTCAGAGTGGAGATCTTAGATCATGAAGCAAACAATACCAATAACTGCATGCATGCAATTGCGGACCTGAGCACAAGTAGATCTACAAAGCAAACAATGCATCTAGGTCACTGTTCTAGATTTTCTTTTGATAAGTATGTGTAATGGTAATTAAGATAGAAGGCTCAAGTTGAGACAATATAATGAAAGCTGACTAAAAATAGTTCTGATTTTGATACCTGTTGACAATTCTGAATTTATAATCTGTCTCATCGAGAGACATACAAAAATTTAACTACTTAAACAAAATTTAAATAGTTACTTTACACTGGAAAAAAAATAACAGGACTGTCTGGAAACACTAGTTACTCATGTAAAGTTACAGGCAGAGAAATCTCATCTCCATTGGATAGGACATGATTCTAGTTAACATGACAAGGAAAATATGCACCAAATAACAACAGATTTTTTACCATTTTTCCACCATTGACCTCTTCTATTATTAACTTCATGATTTTTTTTTTTAATAAACACCAATACAATATCAACCTTCAATTAAGTTCTTTAGAAATTTCAGGAATCTTAAAAAAAATGCTTATATCCTCCTGTGAACATATTCATATATATGCAATTTATAATATTTACATTGAACATCTGTATCGTAGGTACTGCAGTACTGTATATATACTTATTTCAAAACTTCAAAAGACATGTAAACCTAGCAAAAGAACAGAGTGTCAGATTTGCAGCGGGAAAAAAAAATGCATATGTTTTTATCCATATGGTTGTACAGTATAAAGTATAAGTAATATCCACTTGAAAAATAAAAGCAGGACAGTGAGAACACCATTCACACATATACACTACTCCTCTTGTATATCACACTTCAGTGTATCCATACAAAGTCCTACATTCAAACATGCACTGCAGATCCAGTCACAGGTTACAGGAGTCTCACACTAGATTAAAATAACAGTCATACTACACCAAACACAATGATGATTGCACACTGAAGGAGCATGGTACTTGACCAATGCCCTTGTATTATTGTCCCTGCCCCACAACCCAACTCTCACTGAGAGAGGGTTATTCACAGCATGTAGTTTAGGACAATAAATGCCAAATGAATAACTGACATTTGCTATGAACCTCAACACTGGCCCTTAAATAGGAGAAATATTCTGGCAAATCTCGGTCTATCATAAGTGGATATAATCCTATTTTTTTATCTATGCATCCTGCATAGTACATGCAATATTTTCGCTGTGGATGCAATGTTTTAATTTCAAACGCATCCACCTGATTAATAATATAAATGGAAAATGAAAGGAGGATGCATACTTTCTGTATTGGGACTCATATCTTATTAAGCCTAGCAAGTCCCAGGTCTCGTGCAGCAAAAATTGCAAACAGAAATAACCGAGTTGCAAGAGATTTTCGCTAAATCAGCATTAGAAAAAATAGTTTCATACATTGAAGCCATAATTATACAAATATCTACATACTCAAAAATCAACCATGAAAAACAACTGAAATTGGTAAGTCAACTTATGTTTTCAAGTAAAAATTTTCACCAAAATAATTCAAATAACAAATATCAATTTCTTCAATGCTTAACTCCTTAATTCATATAGACTCATTCTAATGCAATGGCAAAAAGTGCAGACCAGATCAGGAGCTGTCTGATCAGGGTCTCCTCTGTTTGTTCATACAATATTAAAGAAATCCATTGGTTCAAATACTATTTAAAGTTCATTCAATTAATATTCATCAAGTCATAAATTAACACATGAATATATTCATAGAGTAAATAGTTATTGATCCGTTCAACAATAAAATAAAACAATTTCGGATAACAATATTAAAGAAATATTCAATCCTATTAACATCACTATAAAACTCTTTTAATGTTATTCTTCTGCTTTTGTTTGTCTGAAAATAACTCTTGTAGCTAACGTAATCTGTTTTACATATATATCCAATGTAAAATAAAAATTCTTGTATGTTGTATAACAATACACACAGGTGAATGTTGTACAAGCTGAAAGCCCACAAATTTTTTAACAGATCAGTCCCCAGCGAAATTTAAACAAGAGGCCATGATGGCCCTGAATCGCTCACCTGATTAATATTGCCTTCATTGCCTTTTTATTTAACAGTCATACTGAATACAAAATCAGTACAGAAGTACAGTAAAATAATCGTAACTGCACACAAAACTGTACCTATAGTCCAAATTTTGATGGTCATTGCTATAAAATCAAGTGACCCCATGGGCGGGACCAATTTACACCCAAGAGCCATGATTTTAACACTTGCTTCAGGTCCACCAGGCCATGTTACATACCAAATATCTAAATCCATGATCTTGTGTTTCTGAGACTTTCCTATATAAGTCTATGTAAAATCAAGTGACCCCTGGGGTGGGGCCAATTTTGATTCCAGGGCCATGATTTGAGCAAACTTGGTACATGTCTATAAGGCCATGTTACACACCAAATATTTAAACTCAAGGCCTTGTGGTTTCTAACTAGAAGATTTTTCTAGATTTTCCTGTATAAGCCTATGTAAAATAAAGTGACCCCCGGGTCCGGGCCAATTTTGACCCCAGGGCCATTATTTGAACAAAGTTGATAGATGTCCACTAGTCCATATTACATACAAAATATCTTAACTCCAGGCATTTTAGTTTCTAACAAGTAGATTTTTCTAGTTTTCCTAACTAAGTCTATGTAAAATAAAGTGACCCCTGGGGCAGGGCCAATTTTGACCCCAGGGCCATGATTTGAACAAACTTGGTAAATGTCTATAAGGCCATGTTACATACCAAATATCTAACTCAAGGCCTTGTGGATTCTGACAAGAAGATTTTTTTAGACTTTCCTATATAAGCCTATGTAAAATAAAGTGACCCCTGGGGCGGGGCCAATTTTGACCCCAAGGCCATGATTTGAATAAACTTGGTAGAGGTCAACTACTGACACTAGACAATGCTATACACCAAATTTCTAACCTCAAGGCCTTGTGGTTTCTGACAAGAAGATTTTTCTAGAGTTTCCAATGTAAGTCTAGACTTTAGTGATATCTGGGGCGGGGCAATTTTGACCCCAGGGTCATGATTTGAACAAACTTGGTAAAGGTTCATAAAGCAATGCCACACACTAAATATCTAAGCTCTAGACCTTGTGGTTTCGAAGAAGATTTTTAAAGATTTCATTTTAAAAATCTATTTTTAGCTCCTGTGACCCAGATATACAACAGACAGGAACCATTTTAACAACTTTAGTAGAGCTTCATGCAAGGAACATCACAGGCAATTTTCATCAAATTTAGCCCAGTAGTTAAGGAAGAGATGTCATTTAAAGAAACTTATTGATGCCGGTCCGGATGCACGGACAAAAGGCGATCACAATAGCTCACCATGAGCACATTGTGCTCAGGTGAGCTAAAAACTAACAGAAATCTATCTTAAGATGAAGAACTTTCATCTGTGCAATACATGAATGACGGCTAAGGTGGCGCCTGTGCCATGGGTTGTGTGGTTGAGGTTGTGGTATTTAGTTTGTTTGTTGCTTTTGTTTCCTTAAATAGGAATGTTCCTTTTGTTTTAGATTATGTATATGTATTGAAGCACTGGTGGATAAAATTACCAACACCAGTTGGAGTTCAATAGATTTTATTTTGTGCCTGGATAGCATAGTGTTAATGTGCTTCACTTCTCACCAATGCGTCCCAGGTTTGATTCCTGGTCACATATGTGAATAGTCTCCCAGCCAGACACATAGGTTTTCTCAAGATTCTTTGGTTTCCACCCCACCCACAAATATAATGACCACATAGGACACTACCAGAGCCATTGAGAGTGATTGATATAAATTGTTATATCTTGTTTCGTAATTGCCTATAATTAACCCTTTCCCTCATAGAGGAAACCATGAAAAGACCTATGCGAACAGCATAAAACCAGATCAGCCTGCGAGTAACTATATGAGTCTATATGAGGGAAAGGGTTAAACATTTTTTTAATAGATTTAATTGACAGTTGTAGACCAGAGCCTAAATTTTTTTTTAAAACATTGCATAAGACAAAGTCTTAAGGATACAGAGAATAAATACGAAATTAAACAAGGATTTTACTCTTCATGGTAAACACATATTTTCAATTTCAAAACAGAAAATTTATAACCACAACTTACATACCAGGCACATCTAAATATTTTTTTGAATATTAACACTTATTAATACTAAATGTATAATGATAATAAGCTGCTGGCTAAGTATTAAAAACCATTTAACTATCATAATCAGTGTACACTGAAGGCGATCTAGCAGTGAATGATTAGAGCATCATTATTAGTTCGTAGGAAGACTTACTATAGAGTGAAAAGGGACAAAGTGGCAGGACCAACAATCATGGTATTACCTTAAAAATAGAATCTCATTCAAATAGTTTACAGACAGACTCTCTCAGACACCAGGAATCTGAACAATAACATATATATATACTAAATTACAAACATGAAGTGAACAAGGATATGGGAACTTTTAAACAGGACAAAACAAACTGCAACTTGCTACATTGATTGATAAACATATTCTTACAACTTACAACTTGTAGTTGTACTTAAGTCCCTCTCACTGGTTCCTGAGTTGGACGAGTCCTTGGCACCTTAAAAGGACATATATATGAACATGCATCCCCCCCGACTGTGTTCTAACACACAACCTTCTGATCTACAGTCCTGTACATTACCACTGAACCATGCTGCCCTGTTTATGTACTGTTTTTTGGGTTGTTGTTTTTTGCGGAAAAACATAAACAGGTGACCAAACTGACTGACTGTATTCTTATATATCTGCATTGAAAATGTTTTACATCCGAACACCTTGTGTTTATGCAGGTTTTGAGAATGCTAAATGTAAACTATAATCAATGAAGTAATATTAAAATTATCTCTTTAACCCTTTCCCTCATATAGACTCATTTTGATGCACTTAATAGGTACCACATAAAGCCTGATCTGCAGAAAGCCAAACTCAAATCTTACCAAATTTAATTACAAAATCCGGGTCACACGATTAACCGAAATACTCCCGAAATACCGAAATACCGAAATACTCCCGAAATACTCCCAATTATAAAAGTGTATGTAGTATGTGTTAATATTTAGTGTGGTTTAAGTGTGTGTTTTCGAGCATATTTATGATGATTATGTTCTTAGTTGAGGATTTTACCCAGTGCAAAGTGGATCGCGAAGTAACTTTGTGACTTTGTATACATTAATTGTTGATACACGTACATTTATAAGCAGTGTGCATCATAGCACGGAACTATCCTGTGTTGATTTTCTAGTTTGTGTTGTATTAGTAGTGTTTGAAATATATAATGAATGAAGTATTGAATGTATTAATTTGTATTAAGAGTGGAGTGTAAACTAGTTGCTGCGATAATGCGATATATATCATTTCCGGTATGGACATGGCTAGTTTGCGGGACTAATGAAATTATACATCAATTTAATAAACGTATAAATCTATTTTTTTTTTTTTATTTTTATTTTTTTTTTTAGTCGGAGACCTCCGTGGCCGAGGAATATGGTCATAAACTTGCAATCTCTCTCTCTCTCTCTCTTTACTTTCGTTCGTAACATTGAACATGACATATCCGTTGAAAAGAATGAAAAAATGAAAACAAGAAATTGTTCAGTCTTCATATTTATGAGATTGCTTAAATAATAATAATTATTGATATTATTAATAATAATAATATTATCCAATACAATCTAGAAAAATACACGCATGTCAAGGTTCGAAAAAAATACAGCAAAATTATACATGACAATGCAATGTCACCAATTGGAATGAATCATCAGGAAAATAAAATTCTTAGGTTTGCAGAAAAACTCATAAAATAAGGAACAAAAATATATCCCTCTACCGAAACGAAATATAGAGGGAACAGCATGAGTACAAATGTATAGAATGCAAAAGTGGTAATGATAATATTGTTACATAAAGAAATCATGTTCCTTTGCCATACTTAAAATTGTGATATTTATTACCAACTATTTAATTATGGTTTATCATAATCTTGGTCTCTTCTGACTAGAAGATATCAAGGGGTAGAAATAATCTACTATGTCCAAATTAAATGCCAATCAAAGAACATTTCATTGTTCTGTTCTACACACAGCAGTATAAATTTGCGACTTTCAACCTTCAACTTTAATTAAAATAATTAGGTAGGCAACACCAGCAGTGCAATCAAATCATGCATATACATATAATACAAATTATTTCATCGGAGGGAAATCCACAGAGCTTAGTATTTTATAATCGAAAAAAGAAAAACAAATGTTAATGGTTCTTCCTCTCATCTTTTATATGAATAAAAAGGTTGTTGATTTAATTGATTATGTGTTCTGTTAAGAAATTGAGAATGTGATTTCAAGTAGAACAGTGTTTTGGTATAATGTTCACGAGTACAGATAAGAACACATAATCAAAACATAAAAATAAAAAAAAAATATATTATTATATAATAGCTTCACGTAATTTATTTAAAAAATAAGAATAAGTGTTAAGTGTAATCATTGACGATTTTCCTACTTTCAGGGGTATTTCGGAAGTATTTCTGTTAAATAGATTTTGTTTATTGGTTGTTTGTTTTGTATGTAATTTTTTCATCATCAAAGGCGTATACTAATGGATCTAATTACCCCATCAAAGGCGTATACTAATGGATCTAATTAAACTGCCACAATGTAATCAAACCAGATAATTGGCCGTGTATCATTTCATTAGTCCCGCAAACTAACCATGTCCATACCGGATTCAAAAACATAAATACATTATTTTTCGTAAATATGTTCGAAAACACATTAAACCACAAAATATAAACACTAAAACACATTAAAACCACAATAGATATAAACACATGTATACTACATGTATAGATATTCCTATAATTAGGGGTATTTTGGGAGTATTTCGGTATTTCGGGAGTATTTCGGTTAGTCGTGTGACCGCAAAATCCTCATTATAATACCACTGAGGAGCAGCGAACAGCATAAAACCTGATCAACCTGCGAGTTACTCACAGGTTGATCTGGTTTTATGCTGTTCACATAGGTCTTTTCATGGTATCCTCTATGAGGAAAAGGGTTAAAGTATACAAATCCTGATTCGAACTCGGTACAAATGGGCGTGTCCAACTAGTTTTCAACTTATACGTTAGTTGTAATCACGAGTCAAAGAAATCAATACTTTGGTATTTTTTAGAGAAAAAATCGGACAGCATATGTTTCTCGGTGATCAAGAGAACGCCGTTAACCACAAAGAACTAAGTTTGAAAAACAACGTAATCTCTACTAAAAAACAACGTAATTCGAAGTTTTATTTTTCTTCGGTCTATTGCAACGTTTGCAAATTTCGAATTTAACAATTGCGAATGATTTGCAAAACCGAAAGGAAGAAAATGCTTAGTAAAACGTATTATTTCATCTGATATCTATATAATATAGGCCCATATTACACTGTCGTTGAGATAAAAGTAAAAATAACTCACCTGGTGGTTTTGTGGTTATGGTGGGGTAATAACAAGGGAGGTAACAATTGTTAGACGGTTCTATAACTTATTCTTAAAAAAATCATTATTTTTAAATTTTTACGTCGACTCATTTAACCTAGCTGATTATCATTTTATATATGTTAATATATTATAAAACAACTATATCATGTGAAATTTGCTCGGGGCATATATATATAAAGGTGTCATGTGACATATTTATAAGCAGGAAGTGTTTATTTATTTATATATATAATATAGAGCGGTGTCGGGTATTTCCGGATATCGGCTATTCTCGGACATGGGTGTCCATAAGTAACCACTAGGCCTATCTGTCTTTGTTTACCGGTGGTTACTCCTCTTTATCTTTGGTAACAAGTGGTTGCTCCTTTATTTCTCTGGGTACTGCATTTATATTGGTTTGTATGTGAGAGATAACGAAAGAAATAAATCCTAAAAAATGAAAGAAAAAACTTATTAATTCAGGGTCTCTTTAATACTATATATAGACAGAGAGATCCTGATTAATTGAGTAAGAAGAAAAATGAATGTATTAAATGAGATTGACATATCTATCGGATATTGCTGCATTGTAAAGATTGCATGCTCATGTACCTTGAACCTCCCTTTCCGTCTTTTGATATTTACAAACTGTATTTGTTTAAACACGGAGCTACATTAAACCCTCTATAGGTATACAAATCTAGGTATTCACATCTCTGGTTTAAACCTTGGCCTTGGGGAGAAATAAATCTACTTGAAAGTTATGTTACATAATGTGGTAAGAGAGGCGCTAAGAAATGATATAAAGATATCCGAAATTACGTAACTATATGACAAACATAAAAGTAACGTTACATGCGATTATGATGACCCTGCCCCCCCCCCCCCCCCCCCCCCCCTCTCTCTCTCTCTCTCTCTCTCTCTCTCTCTCTCTCTCTCTATGTATATATATAGAGAGAGAGGGAGAGAGAGAGAGAGAGAGAGAGAGAGCAAATGAGAGTGCGTGTCTAGGCTATATCAGGGTCTCTATATACAGTATTAATAAAGAGGCCCTGTCTATATGTAAAACGTAACTATATAAATATAAAAAAGAAACTCAAATAAAAATAAGCAATTGAAATTTTTCAAAATATTTGAAGTGCTGATCTTTAACTTAATTGAGCATTATAGATACATATTTTATAGATTTTTATATTTATTAAAATATATTGTTGTACAAATGCAATTAATATACAAAACATTTTAACCCAATATCTTTAACCTTTATAATTAAATAGTTTTTTTTTTTTAAATTATTTTATAGTTCTCAGGCCCGGATCCAGAATTTTTCCGCTGCGGGGGGGAGGGGGGGGGGGCAAAATCTGAATGAGATGTGAGTGCTAGGGGGGGGGGGGGGTCCGGATTTTTTTTTTTAGTGTTACGGAGATGCATTCTGAAGGGTATCTGGGGATGAAAGTGAAGGTTTTTTTTTTTTGTTTTTTTTAAACTTGAACACCATATATCTAGTGCCTAGGTCCCCATGGAGAAAAATCATCGGCGATGTGGAAATACACAAATTTTCTCCCAATGGCATCAAATGTTTGAACCAAAAAGACGGAGGAGTCCCATGAGAAGCTTCGGGATTGGTCCGTTGAAACGTTCACTAATGTTTGGATCGGCTATGGTACGAATGGCCTTGTATTATCGGGGATGGCTCCCGATGCTCGGGAAATTCCTCCGATGATCGGGAAGGTGCCTCGGAGCTTCACCGAATTTGAAACATCATCGGGGGAATACTCGTATCCCGCAGATTAGGGGATGTATCGTATCGAACCATCCTATGTGTCTGGGGGAAGATTATGGAGATTATGAGAATTAGTGATGGAATTAAAGAGACAAAACCAAGGTGGCCTTTTTTTTTTGGGGGGGGGGGGGGGGTATGGTGATGCCCCCAGGAATGTCCCATGTTTTTTGTTTTTTTTTACCCCTAAAAGTCTACCCTTAGTCTAAGGTTGACCAAAAAAGCAACAAATTTTAGAGTGCGCTTGTCGAATTTTTTGACGATTATTCTGAGATTCTATCACAAAAAAAGATCTGGAATGTGTCACAGAAAGGTCGCCGAACCTTTGAGACATCACCGAAGCCTAGGGGATTCCTCGGAGGAAAAATAGTTCGCGGAAGCTCCGTGAATGCTTCCAGGGAACTTCCGGTAAGCTATGCTTATGTTTCCCCGGACTGTTTTTCCCGATAAAACTTCGAGAACATATAGGGAAAAATTTCAATGCAAGCAATGAAGTTCTCCCGATGACTCCAAATGGCTCGCGACGCTTTCGAAGCTTCCGCGGGACACAGGGGGAACCTGTTCCCGACGCCTCGCGAGGCTCATCATTTTCCATCGGTAGTACATCCCCGAGGCAAAAAAATGTTAAGTGGGACTGAGCTTTGAGCGATATAATTTTATATTTTACCTTCGCAAAGCCATTTTTATTGAATAACTACTGTGCAATAGTATTTGACTACAGTTGTATTGAAAAAAAGGGGGGGGGGGTATACAGACTGGGACACTGATATTACTGAAAGGGCATTTACTCCGGTATTGGGAGATAGGGTAAAAAATTTAGGTTTCTCGTGCATTTTCAACCGCAAACTGGCATTAAAAATTGTTTTTTTTTGTTTTTTTTTTTTTGGGGGGGGGGGGGGGGGGGAAACCCTCCCCCCGCTCCCCAAAAGTGACTTGTGTACACTCTCAATTAGTGAATGCTTTGAATGATCATCAGTTTTAGACTCAACAGTGTAAAGGACAGTTTTGTTTAAGTCTGAGGGAAAAAAACACGTTAAACATATTTTGTCAAATATGTGGAGGGGAATACCGGGTATATGCTGTATTAGATTCGAACTTGGTAATCTTGACTGTCTAATTGTCGATCTGAAAGCAGCCTTCACACACAGACTTCCCATATAAAAACGCACGTTTTAGGGTCGGACGGTTGCAGAAGGTTTTGGGTCCTTTCTGAGTGTCGATTTTTTTGCAATTTTATTTTCTAAATGTTAAATCAGTGATAAAACAAACACTATTCAGTAATAAAAGATGTTGTTATTATATATAAAATCTTTAATATCCGCTTTATATCGCACATAAATTGTGTTTTCTGTGCATTAGTATTTCGTACTCATCGACTTATCAGTAAAATTGCTCAATGACTGGTTACTTGGATTTGATTTGAATTAATGATCATGCATAATCTACATATACAATGTCCCAAAATATGTATTGTCCCAAAATATGGCAGATTGAAATTTTCAAGTAAAACCAAACTGACTGTCACAAAGTAATTGCTCATTTTCACTCCACGTATTAAGTCGGTTTCTTAGACATAATGAAAACAGTTTTGCCATTGAATTTATTAATGAAATTCCTCGATAATTTCCGGGGTTAGTACTATCGCCTTTTTTGAAAATTGGAACAATTATACTTTTTGTCCATAATTCGGGATAAATACCTGTCTCAAAAAAATTATTATATATTTTACACAAATATGGAGCAATAAAATGTTTAGTATCAATAAAGAAATCCGGTAAAACAGTGTCAGTACCTGCACTTTTGTTCCTACTCATAGATGAGATGGTTTTAATTATTTCGTCCTCACTAAATGGTTTATCTAATATATCAACATTTATTTCCGATTCTTTATTCATATTATCAAAACTATTTTTTGTATCATTATTAAAAAGCTTTGAGAAATTGTCTAGAAATTCTTTCTCTGATATATTGTTACTTGTGAATTTCGCATGTTTCAAACCATTAATATACTTCCAGAATTTTTTAGGATTATTTTTATTTAATTGCGCAATCCGCAGTACCCTAAACACACGCTTATCACACAGTCATGGACGACTGCAGATTCGGATTACCTACACATTAACAGCAGGGGGCCATAAGACAATAGGAGTCTGGCAGGTCAGGTGGTTATGCGGATGGTTTTGCCTTAACTTTGACTTTATATAGTATATCTAGGCTACCAGTTCTTAGTTTTATAATAATGAAACAAAAGTCGTTGGAGAACAGTTATTAAAGACTTTCACAGGTAATCCGACTAGTTCCCGGCCTTTTACGAAATATTAAATCCAACAGCTATATAACGTTACAGTCAACACATAAACCGATTTAAGAAGAGTAGGCTACCAGCAAAACAATTCCATTTTCTCAAAACACATGAACTTATACCTTAACCAAGCTTTAGGTATCCAGGAAGACCCGAAACCTCTGTAGATCCAGTCTCAAAAAAAAAAAGACCGTGCTTTATTTATTTATAAAACCTTTATATAGTCGTAACTTTGTTTGACCTGCAGTATTTCATATTGCTGCGTCAATGCGATATATAGACCGTCCTACAATAAAGAAATACTCGAGTTTCAGATGGCAAACTCATACTGGACTCGCCTATCCAGCATGAGTTTGCCATCTATGGACAATTATACAAAATGATCATACAATTTATAATAGGCCATATCACTGCATTACTGCTCAAACATAGATTTAAGAAAAGTAAATGACAACAAGAGGACCAAGAATGTCCTGAGATCGTTCACCTGAGAACTAAGTATTAATGTGTGGAAAAGGAACAGCAAAGATCATAGGATATTAAGGAAAATGGGCTTAGCCCCAATGTAGGCCATGTTTTACAGATCCAACAATCGTGGTAGAAAGTGAGCCAAGGAACGCATTGAAATCCAGCCAGTACCATTGGTCAAGAAATATTTTAAAGTTTTCACATTTTTTCCCTTTTGGTTGCCATGGCAACCTGATTTCCGCATGAGATTTAATTTTTTGAATAATTATGGGAGGGAACTACCCAAGGAACGTCCCTCTGTAAGGTTTTTGGGAACTGTATTTGGGAACTGGAGTGACATAATTAAGAAATTAATCACCTGTCAACATTAAGTTTGACCACGTGTGCACCAGGAAGCATACAAACTGTCATACTCACGTCACTAAGCGGGGAACTAATGAAGATATGATTTATGAGTTGTAGATGACAGCCTAGACTAATACAGAAATCGGGTGAGAGTCCACAGGGGCTCAGCAGGAGAGTCCCGAACGGGGCTCGACTCCTGGAGGTAGAACGAGAGAACGAGAATGAGTGGGAACTAGGTGATTTTTTAGACTGAGCTAGATATATAGCTTGTCGATCGCTGTATCTTTTATTGAGCATAGACTAACATATAAATAAAGTTATCATCATAAAGTGGTAGTTGGGATTAAACATTATACCATCATCACCAACGCTACGTTACATGTGCCGAGTAGTTCAGGAAGAAATGTCGTTTAATATTGACAGTCTACTATTGACTACGGATGGTGAACGACGCTCAAAATAGCAGATCAAGGTGAGCTAAAAAAATGCAATTCGGTTTCTGTGTAGTATATATGCATACTGGCATACTGTTGTTAGTAATATGCAATAGAAATTTAGTAATTGCAAATTTCAACTTTGAGTAATTGAGTGAGTAAATGAGTAAATGAGTGAGTAATTGAGTAATAGAGTGAGTAAGTGAGTAACTGAGTGAGTAATAGAGTGAGTAAGTGTGATGAGTAAATAGTGAGTAATGAGTGAGTAATGAGAATGAGTGAGTAAATGAGTGAGTAAGTGAGTAATGAGTAATAGAGTGAGTAAATGAGTAACTGAGTGAGTAAGTGAGTAATGAGTAATGAGTGAGTAAGTGAGTGAGTAAGTGAGTGAGTGAGTGAGTGAGTAGTGAGTGAGTGAGTGAGTGAGTGAGTGAGTGAGTGAGTGAGTGATATGAAATTATAAACATAACAAGATGTGTTGGGAAAACACTATACCCCTTTCTGAGAATGCAATAGAAAAATAAAGGGAGATAATTTTAAAATAGTAGCTGCACTGCTTCAACTTGCTATCATATTATGTTTCAAGTTTCTAGTCCTTAAAATGTTTTATTCATGAGTTTTGCTCCCAACAAAAAATTATTCAAGTAGATAGTAAATAAGTTATTATCTGGAGAGAAATTCATTGTAACATTTAAGAAGGGGAGATAATTAGAAAATTAATCAAGGTAGTGTTACGATTTTTGGTTATTGCACTTCCCAATCTCACAATTTATTTATATTTAAAGTTTCCAGTCAATATACTTTAAATAGTTTATAAGTTATGCTCCCGACTAAAATTGAAAACTAAAAAACCAAAAAAAAAAAAAGGAAGGTAATTAAAACTTGGACCAGGTAGAGTTATGGTTCTTAGTCACTGCTGCTCCTCTCTCCGGTTTCTAGTTGTTGTTTTTTTATTATTTCAAATTAATTACTTGAATAATAAATAAATAAATAAATAAATAAATAAATAAATAAATATATAAATAAATGTCTCGATTGCTTTTACGGAGAAGTGTGCGTGCATATGCTTGGATAATTTTGCCTCTAGTACGTAACATTACTACTACTACTACTACTACCACCACTTCTACTACTACTACTACTACTACTACTACTAATACTAACACTTGTATTACCACTTCTATTACTACTACTAATACTACTTTATTACATAAACAACAACAGCAAAAACAAAATGTAAAGAAACGTTGTGACAACACCCCAGAGTTTCGATCTATTCAAACGCATTAATATCAACATAAAAAACATCATCATCGACAACAACTACTACTACTACTACTATGTAAATGTACGCGCACAAGGTTCCGTTTCATTCATTGGTAAACAGCGAATATATAACCGATACTATTATTAGACTTAAAACGAATATCGTCATTGCAACAACAACAACTAATACTTCAACCACGCGTGATTGACAATAATAAATAAATAAATAAATAAATAAATAAATAAATAAATAAATAAATAAATTTCTCGATTGCTTTCATGGAGGTGGGAAATCGATATTTTAAGCGTGTGCGTGTATATGCGAGGATTATTTTGTCCCTAGTACGTAACATTACTACTTCTACTACTACTATTACCATAAACACTCTACTACATAAACAACAACTACAAAAACTAAATGTAAAGAAGCCTTGTGATAACGCCTCAGAGTCTCGATTTATTCAAACGCATTAATATCAACATGAAAAAAACATCATCAACAACAACAACAACAACTACTACTACTACTACTACAACTTCGTCCACGTACGTTTGACAAAAATAAATGAATAAATAAAATCGTATGGTACGGTTCTCGTGATAACGTAAGTAATTTATTCGTAATTAAGACATATACGTTTAAGAAATGATAAACTAAGCTACAAAAAGGCTAACACCGAGCTATAATTATGTATAAATAAGTTATCAACGAAAAGATACTCATAAATAAATATAGCCTAAATAGAGTAGTTTTTTAATACACCGGCTTTCGTACACGGGTCCCGGAATTTTCGCAACTTTCTCTACATAGTTTTAGTAAATTTCGCTCAAATCGTTCAAGAAAGATACGAGCCAGTGAAATATGTCGCCTCGAGGGTCGCATTACGCGTATACATCCATATTTGTTACGTTAAACCTTTAAAAAAGGGATCCTAAGCAGCACGCACTCGTGAAGAGAGAGAGAGAGAGAGAGAGAGAGAGAAGGAAAGGGGGGGGGTTATATATGCGTTCCAATGACGCGTTCGACGATTGGTCGGTTTGAATTCTGACCGTTGTGTATAGGCCCGGAGAACTTCGTAATGGAAAAATCGATCGCGAGACCGATTTGAAATTCCGATAAACGAATGATATTATTGAATGATTTATTTTTTCATTTTACTCTCGTAGTTCCGCCTTATTTACTAGACTTCCAGTCTTTATAAAAGAATACCTACGAATAATATTGCCGAGAGAGAGGGCGAAACATAAAAAATAAAACAAAACGATAGAACAACGCGCGCATTACGGGGAAATATGACGAGAAAGAGAGAAATGATAGAAAAAATAACAATACTACGCATATAAAGAAACGAACGATAGAACATACACGCGTGCAAAACGCGCACATTACGGGGAAATATGACGAGATAGAGAGAAATGATAGAAAAAATAACAATAATACGCATATAGATTAAAATGTTCGGTTTAATTCGTAAACGCAGAGTCATACAGTAAATAATCATTATACGTCCGAAAAAAAAATCCAGAAATGAAAAATTACCTGAAAGGAAGGGAGAAAAAAGATAAAACACACGCACGCGCGCGATCATGAAGAGAGGAAAGAGAAAAGAAAATTCGTTTTATGTCAATAATCGATAACGCAATACCGTACCTGTCTACCCGCGTTTACAATTTTTATCATCGAGCCAGTCACGAAGATGTAATTATTAATATTATTGTGAAGTCGACAAGGATCGCCGCGGGCGAAACTGCGTTTTCCCATAGTCGAACTAATAGTGAGTAAATTCTAATTAAGGGATGCGGATTCCAGATTTTATTGATACTCTCGGTACAATTGTAAACGCGAAGTTGTACATAATCGACATTGCATACGTATATAAGGTAATTAAAATTAATGCTAAAATATGATATAATATTATATTCAAATTATAACTTATTTATAATATTATTGAGGAGAGTCTCGTACACATTCGTTTTATGACAATAATCGATAACGCAATACCCTACCTGTATACCCGCGTTTACAATTTTTATCATCGAACCGGTCACGAAGGTGTAATAATTAATATTATTGTTAAGTCAACAAGGGTCGCCGCGGGCGAAACTACGTTTTTCAATAGTCGGATAAATCGTGGGTAAATTCTAATTAAGGGATGCTGATTTCAGAATTTATAGATACTCTCGGTACAATTGTAAACGCGAAGTTGTACATAATCGACATTGCATTCGAATATAAGGTAATTATAATAATGCTAAAATATAATATAATATTATATTCAAATTATAATTTATTTATAATATTATTGATTTTGTAAAGAAAGACCTCTCATTAACTGTTCTCTAAGGTACGTTATTAAGAGTGACTTCGTGGAAACGTAGTTAATTTGTTGCTGTTAAGACGCGTTTTATACATTTTGAGCGCCATATTTTTCGAGTTAACGTATTAAAAACGTTTTAAATTGTCCGAAAGTGGACTTTTCGCTTAACCGCCGTTTAATACACGATTTGGTTTTCTACGCGTTTCGTATAACGCCATTTTGTACATCTCGTATCCGAGAATATGTTTTAAAGATATAAAAGGTTTTTCTACTAGGAAATGGTATATATCGTCGCATAAGTGGGCGGGTAAAACATCCATGTTTTAACGCCGAATGACTGTGACCCTAAAATAATCACGCGACCTCGTTAAAGGGGTGGGTCGGTGCAACCCGATATATATTTAACAAAACTTGGTCCGACATAGAACTTTTTATTCAAAACTCGCTTACGTTTTTTCTTCGCGATTAATTAATCTTCGTTAAAGAACTGGGTAATTATGGTATCGATTGATGATGTTAAAGCACGGCGCTGCGGGCACCGCGCTGAGTCTGTTATTATGGTATCGATTAATGACGTCAATGCACGGCGCTGCGGGCACCGCGCGAGTCCGTTATTATGGTATCGATTGATGACGTCATAGCGTGCTTTCGTGAAATCGTGAAATCGTGAATTCCTCCCCAACACCACTCACTATACTACTCCCACATGTACCGAAAGCACCAACAGTAAAAAATAAAACACCCTTCCATACTTTATGTATGATGTATGATAAAACAGATTTAAGCGCTTGATTTCAAGCTTGTGCTTGTTGGCGCTTAAATTTAAAAATGTAAAACACACAAAATGTCTGATCAAGACCCTATATTTCCTGGAACTGGGGAGAAGACGAACGAAACCGAGGTCCATAGACGAAACGTGCATGCCAATTTTAAGATTTTTATGACGGGTATTCCACTAAATAAATAGTTTTGTATTTTTAAAATACTGTAGGTACTGACACGCCATCACTGGAGTATTTCCAGGAGTACAACCATTCTTAAAACAATAGAAATATACAATACTTGAGGATATGTCTATATATGTTTAATTATAGCTGAAGGCGTTCTATCAGCTATTTTCATTTTTGATGTTATGCTTTGAGAATCATTCACTTGAATGTGTTACTAAAATGTTTTCTTATTTATATATCTGCATATGTTGAGAATGAAAACCAAACAAATCACGGCCATCAGAAGTAGTTTTCCACGTTAGCTATTTATTTGACGAAGATGCCAACAATAATACAGCTAAAGCTATCCGGTGACCTGTCGTTCCCGAGACGCGGATGCTCTATGTTTCTGCCATGTTGTGTTGTCAACTTTTAAAATTTCTAAGTTGGTTTTATGGCAGACATTTGTGACTTAAGACGAAGCGAAATAGTGATCGAAAATTGATTAGTAAATGTGTTATGTATGGAAAGCCGTAAGTCCCGATGCAATTTATTATAACATCTTCGGCCCGAATCCCGCATCTCCGAACCAAAGAAGTCCGCGTCTCCGAACCAAGACCAAGATATATGAGCTCGTTCGTCGCTCGGAGGTCGCAAAGCCGAATGCCGAAGATACTAAATAAAGTAACACACCGAGCGAACGAACAGCAGTTAAATATAGTAACACACCGAACAACCAAGCTCCGCAACTATTGAACGGTATTATTCGAGAATTCTAAACTTTAAATGCCGCAACATTTTAAACGGAAAAAATAAAGGTTTCCAATTGTTGATCACCATTCATCAATGACTGAACACAACCTAGCAAGCAATAGTAGCGAACAGTAAGCTCAGCAAGCAATAAGTTTCAGAGTTATCCCGCCTGACGAAATCGATAATTCCCTATCCTATTTTCGGGAATTTACCGGACAACAGGAAATTATCAACACAATCTATCAAGCAATAGTGAAAGAAATGATTATATTTGATATCAACAAAAACTACTGGTTAATCAAAACGGCAAAATTCAAACTCTTATATATTTTAAACAGTGTATTAAATATGATAACTACATTGATTACACCAGGAATTTTTTTTCTGTTATATTAAAGGAAGATAGTGGACTGTACACACTGTACAGTACTGTCTAATGTTGATAAATAAACAAGTAGGTACCTCAGAGTAATTAACTACATTGTAGTTATATGGTTGATTTAAACACCATATTAATAACTGTAGGAAAGTAAAACAACAACATATATCAGAAAGATAAAAACATAATTTAATCTAACAGACTAGGAGATATTCTATATAATATAACGGGCCTGATCTGACTTATATATAGGGCTAAATTATAATATTTAAAATTTTTTTTTTAAAATACGTATAAAATTAAATTACATAAAGCCTCTACGAAAAAAAAAAATAGCCATTCATAGCCATACATGACTATAGATTGAAAAACAATCAATGTGACCCCATAAGACTAGGTGTAGGCATGTAGTATGATGTAATAGCTACAAAATAAGACCAAGTATGGGTCTCAATCATATCCAGGTCAGAATTTATACCGAATTCTTATATGTTTATATAGTCCTAAAGGCAAAATTTTGCCGTTCGTAGCCATATAGATGACTATAGATCGAAACGCAACCAATGTAACCCGATAAGACTAGGTATAAGCATGTAGCATGATGTAATAGCTACAAAATAAGCCCAAGTATTGGTCTCTATCATTACCAGGTCAGAAGTTATATCAAATTGTTATATGTGTATATAGTTCTAAATGCAAAAATTAAGCCGTTCGTACCCATATAGATGACTATAGATGGAAACGCAATCAATGTGACCCCATAAGACCAGGTATGGACATGTAGCAGGATGTAATAGCTACAAAATAAGACCAAGTATGGGTCTCTATCATATCCAGGTCAGAAGTTATATCAAATTGTTATATGTGTATATAGTCCTAAATGCAAAGATTAGCCGTTCGTACCCATATAGATGACTATAGATGGAAACGCAATCAATGTGACCCGATAAGACTAGGTATAAGCATGTAGCATGATGTAATAGCTACAAAATAAGACCAAGCATGGGTCTCTATCATATCCAGGTCAGAAGTTATATCAAATTGTTATAAAAGAAAAAAAAAATAGCATTCTGTCCATATAATGATAAAGATGGAAAAGCAATAAAGTGAGCCCATAAACTAGGTATAAGATTCTAGCAGGATGTAATAGCTACAAAATAAGACCAAGTATGGTCTCAATTTATATCTTGTTAAAGTTATACAACTATAGTTATATTGACCTTGCAAATGACCTTGTACCAAAAGGATCAAAGGCCAAATCTCCCCATAGGACTGTTGGTACTGTTGTAATAGCTACAAAATAAGACCAAGCATGGGTCTCTATCATATCCAGGTCAGAAGTTATATCAAATTGTTATAAAAGAAAAAAAAATAGCAATTCATGTCTATATATCTGATTAAAGATTGAAAAGCAATCAGTGAGTCTCCATAATACTAGGTATAAGCATTCTAGCAGGATGTAATAGCTACAAATTAAGACCAAGTATTAATTTATGGACCTTGTTGAGCTCTACCTGACACGTTACTTTGACCTTCAAATGACCTTGACCAAAAGGTCAAAGCCCACCCCCCATGGGACTGTTGCTACTTTTTGTTACTTTTTGCATTTACGGTCATACACACATACAACAATTTGATACGTACGTGTATATGGCCGTAAATGCAAAGAATAGCCATTCTATATCTAGTCTTATGGGGTCACATTGGTTGGGTTTCCATCTATAGTCATCTATATGGCTACGAACGGCAAATTTTTGCATGTAGGATCATATAAACATATAAGAATTTGATATAACTTCTTACCTAGATATGATTGAGACCCATACTTGGTCTTATTTTGTAGCTATTACATCATGCTACATGCTTATACCTAGTCTTATCGGGTCACATTGGTTGCGTTTCGATCTATAGTCATCTATATGGGTACGAACGGCTAATCTTTGCATTTAGGACTATATAAACATATAACAATTTGATATAACTTCTGACCTGGATATGATAGAGACCCATACTTGGTCTTATTTTGTAGCTATTTCATCCTGCTACATGTCCATACCTGGTTTTATGGGGTCACATTGATTGCGTTTCCATCTATAGTCATCTATATGATAGTTGATAGTTATTTACTTTTTGCATGATTTTAAAGTAATATTCAGAGGGGAAGACCTAAATAATAATGAAGTTGGAAAGCCCTGTATTATATTGTAAATATTATTTTGTATATATCTTAATTGTGAAAAAAAATCTTAAAGTGTATATTTAATACATATATAAATATTATAATTTAGCCCTATATATAAGTCAGATCAGGCCCGTTATATTATATAGAATATTCAGTAATTTTAAATATCATATACTAAATATATTAATTACTCTGAGGTACCTACTTGTTTATTTATCAACATTAGACAGTACTGTGCAGTGTGTACAGTCCACTATCTTCCTTTAATATAACAGAAAAAAAAATTCCTAGTGTAATCAATGTAGTTATCATATTTAATACACTGTTTAAAATATATAAGAGTTTGAATTTTGCCGTTTTGATTAACCAGTAGTTTTTGTTGATATCAAATATAATCATTTCTTTCACTATTGCTTGATAGATTGTGTTGATAATTTCCTGTTGTCCGGTAAATTCCCGAAAATAGGATAGGGAATTATCGATTTCGTCAGGCGGGATAACTCTGAAACTTATTGCTTGCTGAGCTTACTGTTCGCTACTATTGCTTGCTAGGTTGTGTTCAGTCATTGATGAATGGTGATCAACAATTGGAAACTTTTATTTTTTCCGTTTAAAATGTTGCGGCATTTAAAGTTTGGAATTCTCGAATAATACCGTTCAATAGTTGCGGAGCTTGGTTGTTCGGTGTGTTACTATATTTAACTGCTGTTCGTTCGCTCGGTGTGTTACTATATTTAGTATCTTCGGCATTCGGCTTTGCGACCTCCGAGCGAGCGAACGAGCTCATATATCTTCGGTCTTCGGTCTTCGGAGCTGCGGAGTTCGGCCGAAGATGTTGATAACGTCGGGGTTCATTAGGCACGGTCTTCGGCCGAATGAACGGAGACGCGGACTTCGTTCGGAGATGCGGGATTCGGGCCGAAGATGTTATAATAAATTGCATCGGGACTTACGGCTTTCCATAGCATCGGGACTTACGGCTTTCCATAGCATCGGGACTTACGGCTTTCCATAGCATCGGGACTTACGGCTTTCAATAGATTATCTTTCTGCGACTGAGAAGGAACCTGCTTTTCTATAACGTCAGCGGTGCGGGAGTAAAAGGTTGCTTTCTGTCTTGATAGTATAATATCGCCACCCGCCCGGGCGATAATTATGTTTAGCTGAATTATATAACGTAATAACAAGTTTTAGCCTACCAAAAGTTCCTTCCAGGGCATTTCTAAATTATGAAGTATGAAGTGAAAGCCGGTTTTCAGCATTTGCATATGGAAGGGATAACCTTAGAGTACGAAAAGGACAAACTATATTGGTGGTTGAACATTTCTCTTCAAGTCAAAACTTTCTTAAGTTCTTTTTTTTTCTTTAAATCATGGTAGCACAGGAAATGAAGCAAGAAATTCAAGGACTTTAACAGGGCTAAGTTCAATTTAGGCTGACATCGTGTTTTCTTAATCGGGACAACACGAAGCCATAATTTAAACCTACGCGCACCTGCTAGACTGACTAAAATGGTCGATAAAATGGCGTATAATTGACGTACATCACGTGATATCACGTTCATAATTAATATCACCTGACTTCAGACTGGATCCCGTCTTATCATAAGAATCATGAAGCACACATAATACTGAGCGGGCAAACATCTCATCAGGTGCTATTCTTATATCCGGCGAGTAGCGAGGAACGACTATAGATGTTCCTTCCCATGGGAAGGAACAATAATTATGTTTTTTTTAACACATTAGACCTGACGAAGGCATACAGGTGAAACATTGAGTGGGGAAAAAATAATAAAAAAACGTGTTTTTGTTTAACTTTATAAAATTTTATTGAAAATTGATCTTCCAGTTCAGTAAACTTGCAATTACCACAAAAATGAAGTAACATTTATTGCAGAAGTAATTCACACATACGTAATATTCATACATTCGTGAAGTATTACCAATACATGTACTATTATAGTTATCTGTTACAGGGCGATATATAATGGCTACACCAATCCTTTTAAATACACGCTTTAGGATTATTATTTTTATTATAATCGTCCTACTTTACGGATTTTATGACAGAGGCAAAATACATAAATACTTTTCTCCAATGGGTGCGAGAGTGGATATGCGTAAATATTTTATCATCGGTTGTGAGCAGCGAATTAGGAAATAAATGATTTATATAGTTAGCTTTCAGACCTAAAACAAGTTACAAACATAGTTTGAAACTTGTAAATTGCCTTTAGAGCTTCATTCTCTCTAATGCACATGCATCAATAGGCGAAACTTACTTTCCTTTTTTGCCAAGTTTTAAAATCTACCTTTTTATTGTAGGGAGTTTGTCAACAGGATAATCATAGGAAGTCGCTTCAATGTATGAATAATACATAATACATTACCTTTAGCCATTTTCAATGCAAGAACAGTGAATTTGATTTCGATCGAGGGCTTGGTGTCTGGTGCAATTAAAACATAACACTTTAATGTCAGTCTCACGTTTATTTCAAACACATATGAAACATTAATACAAATCCATAACATTAAGTGCTTAGATACGATAGATTTAGATGTAAGTTCGTTCCCAGAACATGATGAGTGAGAGTCATGAATTTCAATATTATAGTGTAAAGGCTACTTATGAGTATATATCAAGTATGATGTTCGGTCAGTAGTAAACTAGTTGATGTCTTTATTACTTGAAAATCCACAAAAAATGGACATATTCCCATTAAAAAGAAAGCCTCAAAACCAACCAGATTGTTACAACGACTTTGCAAACACAGACATTCCGAAAGTGCCTGTCTGTCTGACTTGACTAGTGATTTCTATGTCTGTCCTGTGTATATTTCAATGCAGTCTGTCCGAATGTCTGGTAGATTTTCTAGCAGCAACATTTACTATATTCACATATGACTGACCTAACTGTTTAAAAATCATTTAATTACATCAGGAATCTATAAAGTGTTATTACTTAATAACTTAATAAAATGAATGAAATACATGAAATAAACTATAATGAAATCCTGTTGTTAGAGTTCGGTCTTGTAAAGTTAATATCGGTCCAGTGAATCGTGTAAATGTCCAAACTTTTCGGAATGTCTAGCGGTAGGACATCGTGCCTACTTATTCATTTAAGCCAAGCTACGCCCCTGAAGACATGAAAAACACGTTTCACATAAACTCAGTTCAAAAGAATGCATGCACTTCTAAATTTCAAGTATTTCGATATTTAGCAAACGTATCAATTTCATTTTTCAAACACTATATCTCGTGTGCCTGCCCAAAATCTACCACGTGGCGTGGGAGAAATTTGAGCTAGATGGATGACAAATACCTACGATATAGTGAAACTAATATGTTTGCTAAATATTTAAATACATGTATTTAAAATTGAATGAATTAAAAATGAATACTCCTTTTGGAACGGAGTTATGTAGTTTAGAAAGGGAGGTTATTAAAATATACAGGTGTACCGGTTTCATAGATCGTTATCTCCCTTTAGCCATGAATACACCCAAGGTACAATTAATCAAAGCACTGATCCTACCCTAAGAACTCAAGATGTTATTTTCATTGAAACTTGCATTGATTCGTGGAGCAAGAAACATGAATATGTTCACAATGTTCACAGGTTTAAATCGATTAGATCGATTTCCCTTGATAGTATATAGAGGAATTGGCCTGTTAAATCTAAGTGTTAGAAGAAAATATAGAAAAATAATTTTAACACAGGAAATTATAAAAGGATTAACTCCTAATTATCTAAGTGACATTTTCCCTTCACAAGTCAGAGGTCGCTTAAACTACCCAATACGCAATGCTTCCAGTTTCAATATTTTACAAAGACGTACTGAATTGTTTTCTACTTCTTTTATCCCTCTTTCTCGGTGTCATTGTGGAAGGAGTTGAAATTAAGTCATTACCATCGTTGTCAGGTGTTAAAAACAGCGTATTATACAACGTTTTTCAAATATAAATATCGAGGGCTCAGCGCAAAACGATCGTAACTTGTTCTTTAATACATATAACTTACGACCGTTTTGCGCTGAGCCTTCGATATGCTTATAGGTCATCGAAAACTCCCAATTTTACATACAAGGTTAAGAAATACTTGTAGTAATCTGCAGTTTGAACTTATTTTCAGATCACATCTCGGTTAGTACTAAAGATGATGAAGAATTTTTTTTCATGACATTTCATTGATAACAAATATCCCTACATACTGCAAGTTGAAAATGTTATTCGCTGTGACAGAGTGACATGCATCTGACTACTGGGGCGGTATTTAATATACATCTTAACTCTAAGATAAATTTTAAATAGCTAAATTTGTTCTTAAAACGAAGATTCCAATAAAGTTTTCCTAAACTTGAAAGATTTTCCTTAATATTTAAGAACAATTTCAAGATCTGTATTTTTTCCTTAGATTTGCCAGCTTTTCTAACAGATGCTCCCTTAAATATTTTCTTAAAGATTTTGTCAATGCTTTGTGTAAACTAGCCATTTTCATCCATTTTTTTTCGGCAATCCACGGGTATTTAGTACTTTTTATGGTGAAATAATACTTTAACGGGCTTTGAAAGGTTTAGAGCAGTAATTTACCGTCTACTGTCAGGCCAATCATCCCAAAAGTACCTACATATGTAAATCAAAACTGACTGACGAAAATGTGTGTATCTGTTAGTTTCTACAAACTGTCTGGTTACAAGAATATTCCCATAATTACTGTGAAAATATTTGAAATGAACAACATCAGTAGTGACCTTCACTACTACATCTTTTTTCTTTGTCGTTTCCATCATTTAAATATGTTTCCATCATACACTGTATACATTGTGTATGTGAAATGATAAACACATTTCAAGGTGTAGAAATTAGCTTGAATTCTTATTAAATATACATAGTACATGTATACCAAAAATATATACGTAAATGATCTGCGTTGCACGCGTTTTGCAACAAACTTATGTAAAATCCTAATATTTTTCTTATCTTTAAGATTTTCTTACGTAAGATTCAATTTAGATTAAATCGAAAAAAATAAACACCCCAAAAACAAAAACATCAACAACAACAACAACAACAAAAAACAAACTTACGTTAAGGAAAATCTTCAGAATTAAAATAAGGATAAGGAAATTTCTTTGTTAAATCTAAGATGTATAATTGTATATTGAATACGGCACCAGATGGGGGAAGAGACCTCGAGACCACAAGAGCCACCTGTAGTAGAACCCTTTCAGGAAAGACCGGGACTTGGACCTGCAGCGATGAGTGTATAGATAACACTAACTTAAACAGCTAGCCAACGGAATCCATACTCTTCTGTAGCAAAGCTGTTACTTCATTTTATCATTTTCAAAAAATGGTTTATAAATAAGTGAATAAATTGGTTATGCAGGTATGTTTTTATTGAAGCACAGTGTAAACGACCAAATGAATAAAGCTAGTCAAATGTATTTTATTTCGACTCTTTCTGTCCGTCTTTTTCTTTCTCGTTTTCTCTCTCCAGCCTCTCTCTCTATCCCATTCTCATTGTTTCTATAAAATCACAAATTGATGGCGATTTGCTGATGATACTGTTTTTGTTTGGTTGTTTTGTTTTGATGATGATGATGATGATGATGATGATGTTGCAATAGGCAAAACAGTTTTTAAGTAAAATAATGTTCACTTTATAAAACGATTACAAGAAAATATGATATGTTTCAGAAAAGTTAAAAAATGTCCCGACACACTTTCTGTAAAGAAACATCTGTCGCCAATAGGGGAACCGTTATAACTAACTTTGATATTCATAGTAACTGCATAATTATTCAAACCTAGGCTTCGTTTATCACAGTTTCTCAGTCGTTTGATACATTAATCTGTATCATCTTTTCTCCTTCTCATATTTGTTTCATACTTTTAACGCATCCATTCGTGTCACAATCAATAAAATTAAGTGATAAAAAAGACTAGAACGTATATTGGTTTTAGAAATGGTTCATTTGCGGCTTCAGTTTCCGCACTTTAACCCTTTCCCTCATATTGACTCATTTTGACGCACTCAATAGGTACCACATAAAGCCTGATCTGCAGAAAACCACAGTTAAAGCTTACCAAATTTAATTATAAAATCCTCATTTCCAGACCACTGAGGAGCAGCGAACAGCATAAAACCAGATCAGCCTGCGAGTTACTCGCAGGCTGATCTGGTTTTATGCTGTTCGCATAGGTCTTTTCCTGGTGTCCTCTATGAGAGAAAGGGTTAAACACAACTCAGGACTACAGTAATATATATTTACGCTCACATAAAATACTAGGAAATTTCCTATTTAAAGCCGTGTCAAATATCACTGAAAGTTGATTAGAACAAAACACAGCACATCTGCTGACCAATGAAATAGCACTGTCTAACTTGGTTCCCTCAAACGCCGGCTTACTCGAATACTGAGGATTTCAGACGGTACAGAGTTCCGTTGAGATACAAGTCATGTACTGTGTTATTATACCGGCGCTGTCGCCGGAGGTCCGCGTAGATTTTGCTGACCCTCTCGGACCTTGGCTTCGTCTGAAAAAACAACAAAAAAAAAACAACAACAAACAATATATAGCAAATATCAGAAAACAACACTTCTTAAAATAATTTCAAATATTTTTTTTTTCATCAAGTTAATATCAAAACATTTTTTCTTAGAATATGCGTTAAGTAATTGAAATATTATTTAGTTGTTAAAATATATGATAGTGTTCAAGTTTTCTTAATTTAATGTCTTCCAAATAACATACTGGGTTTACTGGGTTACTCCGAAAGCGTAAATCTGCTAAACGCGCGTGAAATTATTACTTTTACAAAACATAGCTCGATACTTAAAATAAGTAAAATCTGCAATGAAACTACATGTGGGGTTATAATATAGACCGTTTACTTAGTTATCTTGATATACTGTTTAAGTAGTTGCTTATGTGTACATAGATACACGTTATTTCAGTACTGTGCGTGCCGAGTAAAACGTTTTGAGAAAATGCTCCAAGTGTTGCAAGGAGTTCAGCTATAATGAAAACGGCATTTCTGTTTTACAAGGAAAAAAAAATAAAATAAAAACAATAAACACCCACACCAACACACACATAAACAAAATGTTCAGGTATCACACTCAGAATTAATAAATATAAGATGATTCAAAATTTCAATGATGCTATTCAATTAAAGATAACTTTTTACCTCATGAATATTCATGTCCAAATTTAAGACTTGTTTAATAGTCAAAGACTGAACTTAAAATTATGTATGAAATAATGATTTTTTTCTTTGGCACACAGACTGTGTAGCAACTGAGTTACAATATTGCCTAGCACCCCATATACATTTTGGATAAACTTGACTATTTGAGTTTACCGTCGCTTCGACAGTATTACAATCATATAGCGACGTCCAGCTAATTGGTTTATGCCCAACTGTCCCACTTTTTGATATTTTGTTTCCCAACTGTCCCACTCAAGATTTTTAGCACCTTGCTGGGTGTGTTTTGATAAGGGATTATAATCTATTTCAAACTACAACACATTAAAATGAATTGAAGTTGTATTATCTGATTTTGTTTCTGATTTTTTTTTTGATTTTGTATTTTAAGAGGTAAAATTTCATGTTTTAGTTATATTGTATTATTTCTTTCTAAAATGTGTTTATTAAGGTCCATTAATTAGGGTTACTAAATTAATTGTAATTTATAGTGTAAACATGCATTCCTTTGATCTCTGGCTTTAAAGCTTATGTGAATTGATAAAGATAAAAAATAATTTGAACTTATTAAGATAATTATCACCTCTGCTACTTTTTTCTTTAAATTGTGTTAATTGATTGGTCCAACTAAAGTCCATTTATCCTGTATATATTGCTAAGTGATTGGATTAAGAAATACAAACAAGTCCTTTGATCTAGCAGTTTACTACTTAAGGTAAACAATTTGATTTGAAGTAATTAACATTTTTGGTTATCAATTTATTGTGACTTTCAAACTGTGATATCTCATTAATGAACTGAACTGTATCAGATACAATATATTTACATTCTGATGTAAATGTCTTCATTTGATAGTAAAATTTCACTAAGTAACATCGTCTGAAATTATAAGCTAAAATGGCAAATGCACAAGTGAGTGTGCAGTTTGTCAAGAACCAACGTGGTGGTGATAGTCTGGTTTACAATGGATTCAGATACCAGGTCAAAAACCGAAAACCAACAAGGGTGTACTGGGTCTGTCATGTCCGAACCTGTTCTGCTAAAATCACAACAGCTGACAACATTCCAGTTTCTGTGACCAATACCCATAATCATGCAGCCGAACACATGGAACTGAAGCGCCATGAAATAAATCAACTCATGCGAAAGAGGGCACGCGAAGAAACCACGCCGATTCCGTCAATATATGAAGAAGTCATATCCAGTCTGAGAGACAGAGAATGGGACGAAGATGCAGAACAAGTCTGCAAAGGATTACCAACCTTCCCCTCCACCAAGTCATCTCTATACAGGGAAAGAGGTGCATTGAGACCGGGGATACCAAAGTCCAGGAGTGACATAGATTTGGATGGAAAATGGACTGAAACGCACACTGGTGAGCAGTTCCTACTGGTTGATGAGGCAGAGAATGACAACAGGATGCTGATTTTTGCTACAAGAACAAATCTCCAGCATCTGGCACAGAACCCAACCATATATGGAGACGGAACATTTTATGTGTGCCCAGACATATTCAGCCAGGTCTACACACTCCATGGATATATTGATGGACACATGTATCCGTTAGTGTTTGCCCTTCTGCCTGGAAAAAGTGAAAGGATTTACTGCAGACTTTTTCAACATCTTCAACAGAAATGCAGGGAAATAGGAATGGAACTGGGACCAGACACACTCCTGATAGACTTTGAGGCAGCAACCAAGCAGGCAGCTCGCAGAGTGTTTCCAAATGTGAATGTGAAAGGGTGTTTTTTTCATTACACACAGTGTGTTTGGCGGAAGATACAGAAGCTTGGCTTAGTTGGACTGTATTCTGAGAATGAGGACTTTAAGAAACTAGGAAGAAGAGCTGCAGTTCTGCCTCTAGTCCCCATACAACATGTTGAAGATGTGTGGTTTGTCGCACTGACGGATGCTGAAAATGCAGAGATTCCAGTGGATGTTTCAAGGTTCACAGACTATGTCACTGAACATTGGGTTGAGGGAGACAAGGACAACTGGAACCATTTCGAGACAGAAGGACCAAGAACAACAAACAACTTGGAAGGCTGGCACAACAAACTAAAGAAAAGTATGAGACAGTCACATCCGAACATTTACAAGTTCTTGGAAACAATACAAAGGATTGAAGCTGCCAATGCTATCAAAATTCTTCAGCACAGTGCCGGAGGAGTGAGAGAAAAGAAGAGGAGGAAATACCGACAACTTGAACAGAGACTGTCTGCCCTGAAACACAAGTACATGGCTGAAGAAATCACTGTGATGGAGTATGCCGATTGTGCATCGCATTTGATTCGGTTTGACGAGTAACTCTGTATAGAACAGATCAGTAGGGTGGAATGTCACAGTTGTTTAAATGAAATGCTTGTTTTCAAATTAAAACAAAATACAATAAATTGTACCACATCCGAATATAGCCCTGTCTTTATTTGATTTGTTCATGACACATGAAATAAAAATAATAAATAAAAAAATTTTTTTTTCATTTCAGAGAGAGAGAGAGAGAATACTGACAACATCCTAAAACATAATAAGTATTATAAATACTTATTATAAATAATTTTGCTAATAGCATATAACTTATTATAAATACTAATGCAATATATTACTAACCATAAATACTATTGCAAATTGCTCTTAATAATATAAGACAATAAGACAAATAATTGCACTGAAATATTCCATCCATTTAGGTAAAGACTATAGTCACTCATCCATGACAGTCTATTGTTATCCAATTAAGCATGATTCCCAACTGTCCCACCTTGATTTTTACTGTTTTATATAAAAGTGGGACAGTTGGGAAGACACCAGCTAATTACAGGTGGAGGAAGACCCCGAATGCACGGAGGTATCCGGGTAGAACCACCGACCTACCGCAAGCCAGCTGGAAGGCTTCCTCACATGAAAATCCGAATGACCCAGCCGGGATTTGAACCCACGCGGTAAGGTGGATAAATTAGAATCACATCGATTGAATAAAAATGATATTAACATAATACAAACTATTTGTTGGAATAGCAGTTCTTCTTACCTTCCGCCATTTTGCATACACATATTTTTATTTGAAAGTTTAGCAAAAAGTATCTAAAAGTCATCTGTGTGTAAAAGTACATGTAAGAAAATAAATGTACATGTATGAGCACGGACACCATTGTACAAAACTAGTTACAAGTCACAAAATTACACCGATGAATGGGTTTCTAAAGAATGAGTTTTTATTGATGAATGAAATACAGAGAGAGAGAGAGAGAGAGAGAGAGAGAGAGATGTGCATAAATTCCTACACTCGGGACCATTCGATGCTCAGTAATAAAGCAAATATGCTAATCTTATATCTGCCATCACCACATGTATACAAACACTGAATAATGTAAAAGCAAATATTTGCCATCCTATTAAACGAAATGAGTCGGTTTTAAAAGGTTGGTATTTCAGAACCTAGCAAAGTACTACGAAAAGCGATAATCAATAGAATTTGATGTTAAAATGATGCGGGTATCATATAACCAAAGAAAAATATCTTAATTTAAATTTAGTTCTAAACAAGTATAAAAACGTTTAGGTAAATATTGCTGCTTTCAGCTAGAAATTTGAATATAAACAAATTATTGAAATATGACATTGTAATGGTTATCTATGGCTTGTAATGATTATCTATGGTTTATAAGGATAATCCATATCAAAAAGAACATATGGAGACCCGCTTTCTCTCTGAAACTCATTAACACGGATAAAATCATCATACCCACACACGTGCATCCAGAATACATGTTGTTAGACATGCGTATCATATCTCGAAATGTATGCTTGAAGATATTTCGGATTCTAACCCCCATCATGCTTATAATTATAAAATGCTAAAACCTATTCGTTAATATTTCTTTAAAGTCTATATCAATAACAGTGCACCGTGGTTCTGTCGATTGTGGGTTCAAACAGTGTTAAAGGCAAAACAAAAAAATCTACTTCCGGTAGAAAAGTACTGGACCAATTCAGGAACCGTCGAGAAGTATCAACATGACATATACGATAAATATATTTGTTAACAAATAGTCGTAAAGGAAATACGTTTTTATACTCAGCCAAAAAACAAAGTACCCACTTTTCAATCGTTACAGTTTCTTTCATGACACACGAGTAAATATCTTATACTGTCACCGGTAATGCAAAAAAAAAAAAAAAAAAAAAAAAAAAAAAAAAAAAAAAAAAAAAAAAAAGAAAGAAAAAAAAAAGCTGTTGTACTGTTACAAACTGTAAATCTGAACCATATTGCCGTAATTGTCTACTGTACTGTACGATATTTATCACGCCGACTGTCGTGACGCACTTAAAAAAATAAAGTGGTTAAAAGAACAGAAACTGCAACGCATACGCTAATGTACACGGGATTTGGGTAGTAGGTATACAGGCCTTCAAATAATAATATGAATAAATATCTATTCCAAAGTTGGATTTCTCCTGGTAAATTCTCCACCCACAGACTTAAAATGTCTATTCTTAAAATTAAGCCTTGTGGCCTATTATATTTTAGCTTTTATCATATAGAAAATACCTAAAAGTTTCATTAAAAAACAAAATGAAAATTTAAAAAACAACAACAAAAAAAAAAAAAAAAAGAAAAAAAAGGTGTTTTGTACTCTTTTTTAAGTGTGTTTTAAGTCATACGTAAGAGTATTTAATAATAGATGTAAACATAGCTAACCCTAAATTCATTTTGTTTTAATATAATGACATACTTTTTCTAATAATTGTTTTTTTTGGGAAATTTTTCTAAACTTCTGCTATATAAGGTATACTGATAAAAAGCACCCGTAAATTTCCAAGGCCCCCCTTTTTTTTTTTAGAATAATATCAATTAAAGAATTCTGAATGTTTTTAACTAAAGGGCCATATGGCGCTAGATCGTTCACCAGAGTACATACAACATAAGCCTTTTTAACCCTTTCCCCCATAGAGACTCATTTTGAGGCACTCAGTAGGTACCACATAAAGCCTGATCTGCAGAAAACCACAGTTAAACCTTACCAAATTTAATTACAAAATCCTCATTTCCAGACCACTGAGGAGCAGCGAACACCATAAAACCTGATCAGCCTGCGAGTTACTCGCAGGCTGATCTGGTTTTATGCTGTTCGAATAGGTCTTTTCATGGTTTCCTCTATGAGGGAAAGGGTTAAAATCGTTCAAAGTAAATTGATTTTACGTGGTTACCTCCAACACCGACCATATTCAAGTTTCAGATACTAGGAAGTCATAATTTAGTCAATCATCTGTACGTCTCGTTTTTTATGGGATGAACTTTATTTTAGCAATCATGGGAGACAGTCATGAGGTGACCATTTGTGCCAATTAATTTCTAACCATTGGCGTCATAGAGGAAGAATTTTGTAATCTTCTATATACAGTATGAAAGGAAACTAGCCAAACCCATTGGGGGCCTCATTTTCATAGGATCAACATTATTTTAGCAGTTATGGTAGACAGCCATGAGGCAATCAAACATGCCAAATAAATTGAATTCTAATCATTAGTTTCATAGAAGAAAATTCTTGATAAATTCTATATGGAATATATAACCTCAGGGGCCTCATTTTTAAGAGATCAACTTCATCTAAGCTATTATGATAGAAACCCATGAGATGACCATACATGCCAAAAGAAATTGAATTCTAACCATTGGTTTCAAGGAGCAAAAAAATTACAAAGATTTTATAAGTAAACTAGCCGACCTCCTAGGGGCCTCAATTTTCAAAGAATCATCTTTATTTTAGCAATTATTGTATAGGGACATGAGGTGATCATTTGTGCGAAATGAAATGAAATTCTAATAAATGGTTTCCGGGAAGATTTTCCAAGTTTATTTTTTTAATAAGTCTCGGTTGGTTGCCATGACAAGTTTCACAGAAATGAATATCGCAGCGACTTCAATTTTTTACGTAATGTCAGAAAGGAATTGTTCTTCACTCCAGATAGAACAAAAGTCAGAATATTTGCTAATTCAAAATATATAAATAGAAATGTATGATTTGGTACGTGTTCTTTCCTTTTTGGCTGAGTGTATTAGATACCGTTATTTATTAATGAAGAAAATCTCAAATTAATTACCTCATCGTTCCTGCACTTAGGAACGTTTGTAGTTCCTTTCACGAATTTAATGGCCTCAGCAATCGGTAGGTCATTATACCGAACTCTCTCTTGTCGCTCGTCCCGCATACCCTTATCATCAGGAATACACGTTAAGCTTCTTTGAAACGGGATATGACTAGCGCGCAGGTCAGCATGCCTACTCCCGATGTTGGTATCAATGTGCTCCCACAAAATTTCTCCTGGATGTTGATACCTCTTCCTTTCGGTCATATTTAAAAAGGCTCTATAGGGTTCTCGCCTGTCTTCGAAAGATGTAGACCTTGTCTTAGGTGTCGCCAGCGGCTCTGGATTGGTTCCGGAATGATTTTTAGCTTGTTTTCTAATTCGAGGAGTATCCTTCGGCGGAAGGGGCACGTGGTTATACTTTCGTTTACATTTGAAATAGCGAGTAATTATTGCATCGGGCTTTTTGTTACTTGATAATGATTTCATTTTCGTTCCTTTGCCCTTTGTCGATCCTTTACTTTTTGATTTCATTTTACTTTTCTTATCAATGAGCTGCAAATCAGAATTTTCTTCATAAACTTCTAAGAGGTCAATAGATATTTGTTTATGTGAATTTTCAGACTGAGTATCACCCTTGATTGATTTGTTTTCGTTTTCACTTGAATGTTTTCCATTTACAAATCTTACTTTCTTAGGTTTCTTCTCACGTTTCCTTTCTTTATTTTTACTCTTGTTAGCATTTCCAGACTCCCCATTTTCAGAGTGACCATTAAATGTTGTTACTGTACCATCCATTCTTTTCGATTCACCACCAGGGCTTTTACTTCTATTGTTTTTTCTTGAGAAACTCGAAGAATTCAACGATTCTGTAGACGTCCCAAGCGACAAACTTCCTATAGCC
>CM037795.1:8565378-8615378 GCA_021229015.1 Solen grandis
CAACATGGGGATATGTATAAGATAAACTTTTTAGCATATGTCAATTGTGACGTCATATGACGTCATAGACATATGAAAATCATAGAAATCAAAATTTCCTCACGTGACTAATAAGCCATAAAAATTTTATCGTCCTAGGATTATTGCAACATAGAAAAATAAGCGTTTAGTTAGGAAGAAAAAAAGAATAATAATAACTAGATTTCATTCGTTGATACGAATGATAGGACTTTCTGCTACATTTGTCAAATACTTAAAAGCAAAACAGTAAGAGGATATGAAATTGCATTCTTTAACTTGCTTTTGTATGGCCATAACTTAAATGAACTTTGAAAAATAAACCGTTTAACTTGGAGGAAATGGCAAAAGTAACTGAAAATCATTTTTTTTATATCCATTTATTTAACTTGGACTATTTTTATAATCTATGTTACAAATCAAATTTATTTAAAACGCTTACAATTCGAATTCCATCCTGTAATAATGGCTGTAGACCGCGTGTGATGATAACGTCAAGTTTGATGTCACATGACATCATAGGCAAAAGAAAATCAATGAAATGAAATATTAAGTATCTTAAATATATCAAGTAATTTTTTCATGCTCCTTGCAACTTTGCAACATATAGAAATTAACGCGTAGATATATTAACATTCTTTTTTGACCTTATGACGTAAAATAACGTTAATCCTCACAGAATGTAAATAAGTCTTAAAGACTAATATTCAGTCCAAATATCAACTTTCTAAATCATCTCGAAGCGATTTTATATGTTTTTGAAATTTGACGTCACTGTTTCGAAACTAGGATTCGCCATAGAACCATTGCCTTTTCGTCTTTTCGAATTTGTAAAACAGGACCCGGGATACACAACTAGAGCGTTACATATACATTCTTTGAAATTTGCTGAAAATTGTTCCAAAAATAATGGCTGTACACTGCGTAAAACCTTTTTGTCCTGACGTCAAATCTGATGTGATATAACGTCAAATTAATATGAATTACATTGCATTCTAAAGCATTTCTGAAGTATATACCATAAGATTTCATGGTCCTGGGAAGTTAACAACATATCAAATATTCGCGTATATATCAGAAATAATTTTTGACCTTATGACGTCATATGACGTCAAATGACGTTCATCTTCATAGAATATAAAGCACTCTCCAAATATTAGATTTCTAACTCATCTGGAAACGAATTTATACGTATTTAAAATTTGACGTCAATGGTTCGAATCTTGGATCCGCCATAAAACCTTTGCATTTTTGAATTTGGAAGAACGGACACCCGGATGCTCAACTATTACCTAATATACACATTCTGTGAAAATTTGATGAAAATCGGTTCATAAACAATGGCTGTAGACCGCGTACAAACTTTTGTGGCATATTTCAAGTGTGACGTCATATGACGTCATAGGCATATAAAATTCATAGAAATTAAAATTTCAGCGTTTGAAGCATGTGTCATTAAATTTTCATTGCCCTTCGACAATTTCAACATATAGAAATATTCTTGTAAATATTAGAAATACATTATCATATAATGACGTCACGTGACGTCATATGACATTTATTTTCACAAAATATTTAAAACTTCTAGAGACTAACATACTGACTAAATATCAACTTTCTATCTTAAATAGGACAGATTTTATAAGCATTTAAAAATTTACGACCTTGGTTCGAATCTTGGATTCGCTATAGAACCATGGACTTTTCGAATTTTGAGAAACGGACACCGAGATGCACAACTAGAACTGAATATACACATTCTGTGAAAGTTTGATGAAAATCGGCCCATTATTAATGGCTCTGAACCGTGTACAAACTTTCGTAGTCAATTTCAAATGTGACGTCATATGACGTCATAGGCTTCTGAAAATCACTGAAATCGAAATTTCAGCATCTGAAGCATGCGGCATAAAATTTTCATTGCCCTTCAAAAATTTCAACATATAGAAATAATCTTGTTAGAATTAGGAATTCATTATCATATAATGACGTCACGTGACGTCATATGACATATATTTTCACAAAATGTTTAAGACTCCCAGAGACCTATATACTGACCTAATATCATCTTTCTATCTCAAATAGGACCGATTTTATAAGAATTTGAAAATTTGCGACCTTGGTTCGAATCTTGGAATCGATATAGAACCTTGGACTTTTCGAATTTTGAAAAACGGACACCGGGATGCACAACTAGAACTTAATATACACAATCTGTGAAAATTTGATGAAAATCGGTGTACAAACAATGACTGTAGACCGCGTACAAACTTGTGTAGAATATTTCAAATGTGACGTCATATGACGTTATAGGCATATGAAAATCATAGAAATCAAAATTTCAGCGTTTGAAGCATGTGTCTTTAAATTTCCATTGCCCTTCGACAATTTCAACATATAGAAATATTCTTGTTAATATTAGAAATACATTATCATATAATGACGTCACGTGACGTCATATGACATTTATTTTCACAAAATTTTTAAAACTTATAGAGACCTATATACTGAATAAATATCAACTTTCTTTCTTAAATAGGACAGATTTTATAAGCATTTAAAAAATTACGACCTTGGTTCGAATCTTGGATTCGCTTTTTTTGAAAACGGACACCGGGATGCACAACTAGAGCGTAACATACATATTCTGTGAAATTTTGATGAAAATCGGTCCAGAAATAATGGCTGTAGACCGCGTACAAACTTTTTCACCTGACGTCAAATCTGACGTTATATGACGTCATATGAATATGAAATTCATTGCATCCAAAAGCTCATGGTTTGAAATATATGCCATAAAATTTTCATTGTTCTGGGCCATTGGCAACACATCAAAATAAACACAAATACAAGAGGAAGAAAAAAAGAATAAGAACTAGATTTCATTCGTTGATACGAATGATAGGACTTTCTGCAACATTTTGAAACGTAAAGATTAATATCGTTAGAAAGAATATATATATTATTTTTCCTACCTTTTACTTTTTTTTTTTGTATGGACTTCTTATGCATGAACTTTGTGAAGTAAGCCATATGTCGAAAATAAATAAATCTTTATTTTGATATCGCTTTCTTATAACTTGACCAATTTTAATTGTTGTTGTTGTATTGGGGTTTACCGTCGCTGTGATAGTATTTCAATCATATAGAGACGTCCAGCTAATTACAGGTGGAGGAAGACCCCGAGTACACAGAGATACGCGGATATAACCACCGACCTACCGCAAGCCAGCTGGAAGGCTTCCTCACATGAAAAATCCGAAGTCCCTACCGGAATTCGAACCCACAGCGGTGAGGGGCTGAGAGATTCCAAGTTTAGCATTCTAGGTACCAAAATAAATGTCCTGAAAATCCCCACAATTCAATTGTAGCATATTTGGATCTAGTTTTATAGGTTTTCAAAATATAAGCAATTAAACTTAAACCTATTAATTCTGCATATCAAAATTCTTTTACCGTAAAATAAAACCGTAAATGCTACCATGCAATAGATTCGTCGACGCGTGTAGCCTCGTGAGTTAAATTTCAATAATGCTTGTACATACGATGGTGACGACTGTATTCGTTATAGTGTTTATTAAGAGAGAATTTAACAGTTAAGAAGCCAGAACGAGCGTAACGAGTGACGGCTTCTTAACTGTTAAATTCTCTCTTAGTGTTTGAAATTATATTTTGTCCAATGAAATCATTCCATTTTTTTCAAAATTTTGCCTCCATTTAATTCATTTAATCGGCATCAACTTGTCACTAAACACTATTCCGCTAAATCAACTGATCAATTTAAAACCAGCTTCAAACACCTTCACTGCGCATGTGCGTCAAGATGTGTCGAGAAGCGGAGCTTTATGTGTTCACCAAAATAGACTAAGACCACAATTACCTGCCCTTGGTTACCGGATGTTTCTACACAGAAAAAAGTGACCCTATTTAATGCTGAATTAAGGTGAGATTTTGACTGAAAGACATGCAATAAAGGATTGAATTCTATAGAACAGTTAAAATGCCCAATTTGGAGGCCTTATTGCACAACAATCTTAATAGTTAAGCATTACCGAGGCGGGGGAGGGGGATTTTTGAGAAAATTGGCGTGAAATGGCCGACCGGTGCACTAAATTCATACGCATGTTATTTGGCCTTAAATAGGTCAAAAAGTAGTCGGGTGACTCCATGTTTAAAATGAACAGAATTATTTCTCTTGAATAGATCTGTCTAATGAGTGTAAGTTTGGATGCCAATGTCCCTTACAGAAATTGTCATTTGTATATATGCTTATATAGAACATATAGTAAATTTAAATTGTGGTCTTAGTCCACGCATGTGTAACGTGTTATAGGGATTTTTGATGTGAACGCATGAACATCGACAAAAAATAATACACAGTAACCATAGAGAACAAACATTTACTCACCAGGATTCTGATTAATCCAAAATAACAAAAGAACTCTACCCTTCCGCTTAGTTTAGTTTAAACATGTATTATTGCCTAAGTAATGATGATACAACATTGAAGATTTTAAAAAATAAGTAAGAGGGTTTGACCACAAGTTCTAACAACATTAGTATCGGTCATCGCTTTAAAGACACTTGTGTAATTTCAATGTCTACACATGTTAACACAGAATGGGCAATATATAACTAATTACTAAACAAAGCGATTAAGTAAATATCCGATTAAATAAATTCAAATTGAAAAATGTATATAAATAATGAGAAGAGAAGAAAAAAAACACACTTACAAACAAGGGTTAATTAAATAAAAAAATAAAAAATAAAATAATGTCCAAAACACAACATATATAAGTGCAGATATATGAACCTTTCTAAACAGTATCTTTTATTCAAATTTCAATCACCACTTTATTGCCGAAGAGATCAAAGTCGGCTTCCGGTTCAATGCTCATTTGGAGCGTAGATCTACACAGATATACACAGCTAGAGCGACGCATTGACCTTTGACATAACATGTTACATGTCACGTGATGTAATTCACGCCGGGAACAGGTTGATAGGGCGGAGTCAAAAAATCAATACTATATTTGGAATGTGCGACTGCGTTAAATTTCAAAACATAATTTCAAACACTAAGTAGGTTAGTGTTATTTAGTAAGCATTAAGTCCATTAAATCGGTCGCGCGGCTTTGCCGTGCCACACCGATTTAATGGACTTAATGCTTACTAAAAAAACACTAACCTATACTTAATTAACACTGACTAACTTAGAGTTTGTCCCGCCCTATTACTAAGTTATGCTGCTATATTAGAAGATGGCACCATATAAATGTTACGTCAGCGTGTTGTTAAAGTATTCACACACGTGCACGTGCTTTCCAAATATGGATGTAACACATACATTTCGCGCATTTTTTGACTGTCGGCTCATTTCTTTTTCAGATTTCAATCAATTTATGTGATGGCTGTTTTTTATTTATTTATCTTGTTTGAATTAGTTGAGAAATCGGAAAATATCAACTGACTGACATTAAGGAAAGAACGAAATATGTAAAAAATAATCGTTTAAAAAAGTCGGTGTCAGCGGAAGATATCAAGGCTAGGAATACCCCGGAAATACCAAATCAAACGAGATAACACATGATCTGTAAGTTGTTTAAAAACGTTATATCAATTATTCAATTCTTGTATTTACCAAATTCGTAAACATAGGTACTGGTATAGCTCCCTTGGTTGGCGCTCAGCTTAATAAGGGTAATTCTAGGACTGATGGTCCGGTGTCCGGATAATGTGACTGGGTGTGGTATCATGCCAACTGTCTACGACGTGATACTGTGCAGTGTGACAACACTACATTTGTCTCAAGTAGACATTGTCTCCAAAAGACTTAAATACTGTCGGTGGGACGTTAAACCTAATAATCTATACTTGTATTTTAGTATTTAATTTAGCATCTTTTTCTTCCTTAGGAGTCCCTTTGCAAAAAATATTTCCGAAACTCCTCATTCTTATGTAAATGTTTATCTATAAACATGATTATTTAAGCAACTTTAATAAATGTTTACAAAAGACGTCAACATGCGCCAGTGTGCACACCTCGTGTGTAGGGATCGGTGTAGTAAACACTGTTATATATGATATCAGTTTGTTTGTTGGGTTTAACGTCCCACCGACAGTAATTCAGCCAGTCACGATGTCTACTTCATGCGGGTATAGGACTACCACACTGCAGTATCACGCCGTAGACATGTGGCATGATACCACACCCAGTCACATCATCCTGATACCGCGCTAACCAGTCCTGCAAATACCCTTATATGCTGAGCGCCAAGCAAGGGAGCTATAACAGTACCATTTTTTAAGACTTTGGTATGTCGGGTCGGGGATCGAACCCACGACCTTCCGCTCCCGAGGCGGACGCTCTAACCACTCGGCCACCGGAAAGGGTACGCTTGTTTAGCTAGTAATATCAATATAATATAAGTAAAAAGTTGTTTGCAATTTATATGACTAATACATAGCTGTAAACTTACATATTTTCCGAAAATGCTTCAATTAACGTGAAAGCGAAAGTAGGATATTTCTCGAAAATTCTTACACTTGGGTTTATATTCGTATTTTTGATGTAACTTCCTTATACTTAGATCAATTTCAAAACTTTAGGTACCAAAATAATTGTCTGAAAATTCTCTACATTTCACACGCTTTATGTTTAGGAATATTTTTAATACTTTTTGAGATATAAGCTTTTAAACCTCAAGAAGAATGAAAAAATCACCAAAGCTATATGCACGAATTTCGTTTTTTCCCCATAACTCCATGAATCTTAGGCCAATCACTAAACTTTAAGCATCAAAAGAACGGTCAAACATTGCTCTACAAATAATATTCATCATCATATTTTCAAAAATCAAAGATGTTCGAGATATAAACTGTTAAACACACTGGGGGTTACCAAATATTTGTTTTTCCGCCATAACTCAACCGATTCAACCCCGATCATCAAAAACTAAATATCATCTGAAAGGTCTTTCTAAGCACTACAAATTATACGCATAGTGTCTCGATAGAATATTTACCGTTTTTGAGATATTTAAGGCCGAAGAAAAACCCGATAATTGATATATGACCTTGACCTTAGGGATTTTCCGGAAACGGAAGTGACATGGCTCCATAGAATCTAATACTGCATCTTCAGACAAAATTTCAAGCAAATCATACAAAAAATAAAGCCTACAGGGCTTAAAAACCGTTAGGTTTTAATACGAAAGTTTAAATAGTATTATGACGTCATATGACGTCATATGGCGTTCATCTTTTCTGAATGTAAAGAAGACCTAGAGACTAATAATCAGTCCAAATATCAGCTTTCTAGCTTTTCTCGAAGCGATTTTATACGCATTTGAAATTTGACGTCAATGGTTCGAATCTTGGATCCGCCATAAAACATTTGCCTTTTGGAATTTGGAAAAACGGACATCGGGATGCACAACTAGAGCCTAACATGACATTGAAATTTGATGAAATGGCCGAAATAATGGCTGTAGACCCTAAATTTTTCACCTGACGCAAATCTGACGTTATATGACGTCATATGAATATGAAAATCATTGCATCGGAAAGATCATGGTTTGAAATATATGCCATAAAATTTTCATTGTTTTGAGACAATGGCAACACCTCGAAATTAACACAAATATAAGAGGAAGAAAAAAGAATAATAATAATAAGAAGAAGAAGAAGAATAAGAACTAGATTTCATTCGTTGATACGAATGATAGGACTTTCTGCTACATTTGTCAAATACTTAAAAGCAAAAAAAGTAAGAGGATATGAAATTGCAGCCTTTAACTTGCTTTTGTATGGCCATAACTTAAATGAACTTTGAAAAATAAACTGTTTAACTTGGAGGAAATGGCAAAAGTAACTGATATCATTTTTTTTATATCGATTTATTTAACTTGGACTATTTTTATAATCTATGTTACAAATCAAATTTATTTAAAACGCTTACAATTCGAATTCCATCCTGTAATAATGGCTGTAGACCGCGTACAAGAGTGTGTAGACAACGTCAAGTTTGATGTCACATGACATCATAGGCATAAGAAAATCAATGAAATGAAATATTAAGTATCTTAAATATATCAAGTAATTTTTTCATGCTCCTTGCAACTTTGCAACATATAGAAATTAACGCGTAGATATATTAACATTCTTTTTGACCTTATGACGTCAAATAACGTTAATCCTGACAGAATATAAATAAGTCTTAAAGACTAATATTCAGTCCAAATATCAACTTTCTAAATCATCTCGAAGCGATTTTATATGTTTTTGAAATTTGACGTCAATGTTTCGAAACTTGGATTCGCCATAGAACCATTGCCTTTTCGTCTTTTCGAATATGTAAAACAGGACCCGGGATACACAACTAGAGCGTTACATATACATTCTTTGAAATTTGCTGAAAATTGGTCCAAAAATAATGGCTGTACACCGCGTAAAACCTTTTTGTCCTGACGTCAAATCTGATGTGATATAACGTCAAATTAATATGAATTACATTGCATTCTAAAGCATTTCTAAAGTATATACCATAAGATTTCATGGTCCTGGGAAGTTAACAACATATTAAATTTACGCGTATATATCAGAAATATGTTTTGACCTTATGACGTCAAATGACGTTCATCTTCATAGAATGTAAAGCACTCTTGGAGACTTATTTACTTTCCAAATATTAGATTTCTAACTCATCTGGAAACGATTTTATACGTATTTAAAATTTGACGTCAATAGTTCGAATATTGGATCCGTCATAAAACCTTTGCATTTTTGAATTTGGAAGAACGGACACCGGGATGCTCAACTATAACCTAATATACACTTTCTGTGAAATTTTTATGAAAATCGGTCCAGAAATAATGGCTGTATACCGCGTACAAACTTTTGTAGACAACGTCAAAGTTGACGTCATATGCCGTCATAGGCGTAAGAAATTCAATGAAATGAAATATTCAGTATTTTAAACATAGGCTTTTAATTTTTCATGCCACTGGGACCTTAGCAACATAGAAAAATAACGCGTAGATATAAGAAATTCTTTTTTACCGTATGACGTCATAAGACGTCAATTGACATTCGACGTCACAGAATAAAAAGAAGTCTAATATTCAGTCTAAATATCAGCTTTATAACTTATCTGGAAGGTTTTTTATAATTTTATTTTAAGAGCTGATTATAATCAGGTTCTTCTAAGGCCGTAGGTACATTCTGGTCGGCTTTGAGACTTTCTTTTTGGTCGGAGAATAGCCATTTTCGTGAGTATTTTCTAGAAATGAATGACCGAACACCATACTTGTTTACTCGTATATAGCCTTTACACTATAATATTGAAATTCACAACTCTCTGAGAACGAAAGATTTGTATCGTATCTAAGCACTTAAGGTCATCATTTCGATATGTTTCTTGTGTGTTTGAGATACACGCTGGACTGACATAAAAGTTTTACATCTGAATACTTCAAGTTTCTCTCTACTTTGATCAACAACCACCGAATCTTCATTACCATTACCATTACGACACTGCGCCTTTAGAAGATCATTAAATATAATATTATTGGCAATTACTTTACGTATATTGCGTTTGTGTCCATTACTTCAGCAATAAATGTAACTGTTATGGCAATATAGATGGTAGTTTTGTCAGTTCACTGAACTGGAAAACCTATAAGTTTCGGTATTTGCAATAAAATTGGCTTACTTCTACAGCTAAACATGTGTTATAACTCGAATACACTTGTTAGTTGGATACCACCACACTGATCAATCTCTATTTTACGGAAGCGTATTAACGCCACATTGACACTTATTATGTTTTTAGTTTCTTCACATTAATTTGTTAAATTAAAAGTTTAAACTGTAAATTTTACAGAAAATTGTACGAGTTTTACAGATTAAAGTGTAAAATTACAGTTTAAACTGTAAAATTTTCAGTTTAATCTGTAAAATGCACACGTGTTTCTGTAAAATTCACACTTTGATTACCCATAAAACCTTTGCCTTTTCGAAATTGGAAAAACGGACACTGGTAGGCACAACTAAAGCGTAACATACACATTCTGTGAAATTTAATGAATATCGGTCCAGAAATAATGGTTGTAGACCGCGTACAAACTTTTGTAGACAACGTCGAAGTTGACGTCATATGACGTCATAGGCATAAAAATTCAATGAAATGAAATATTCAGTATTTTAAATATAGGTTTTTAATTTTTTATGCCACTGGGACCTTAGCAACATAGAGAAATTGACGGGTAGATATAAGAAATTCTTTTTTTACCGTATGACATCATATGACGTCAATTGACATTCGTCGTCTCAGAAGAAAAAGAAGTCTTCAAGATTAATATTCAGTCTAATTATCAGCTCTATAACTCATCTTGAAGCTGTTTTATACGTATTTGAAATTTGACATCAATTGTTCGAATATTGGATTCGCCATAGAACCATTACCTTTTTGAATTTGAAAAACTGGACAACGGTTTACACAACTACAGTGTTGCACATTTTGTGAAAATTTAATGAAAATCGGTCCAAAAAATAAAGGCTGTAGATTGCGTGAAACCTTTTTGTCCTGACGTCAAATCTGACGTTATATGACGTCACACGAATATTAAATACATAAAATCAAAAGCACATGGTTTGAAGTATATGCCATTAATTTCCCTGGTCCTTGAAACTTTAAAACGTGTAGATATCTGAAATTCTTCTTTAATTTATGACGTCATATGACATCAAATGACGTTCATCTTCACAGATTTTAAAACACACTTGGAGACATATAATCTCTCTAATTATCAGCTTTCTAATTCATCTGGAAGCGACTTTATAGGTATTTGAAATTTGACGTCAATGGTTCGAATCTTGGATTCGCCATAAAACCTTTGCCTTTCGAATTTGGAAAAACAGACACCGGGATGCACAACTAGAACGTAACATACACATTCTGTGAAATGATGGAAATCGGTCCAGAAATAATGACTGTAGACCGCGTACAAACGTTTGTAGACAAAGTGAAGTGTGACCTCATATGACGTCATGGGCATAGGAAAATCATTGAAATAAAAATTTCAGCATATGAAGCATAAGCCCTTAAATTTTCATGATCCTGGGTCTCTTGCAACATATCGAAATTAAGGAGTAAAAAAGAAGAAAAAAAATAATAAAAAAAAACAGTAAAGAACCCAATAGGTCATTCTGATTGAGGCAGAAAACCCTAATAAAAGTTTGGAGAAAGCCGTAATGACAAAGGCAATATGCTTATCGGTCCTGGTGTGCATCTTAAATTGCACCCCATTCTCTCAAATACGCATCGTAATTCACCTTTTAACACGGACACTCTTGGGTAACCCACTCAATAACCTCCTTCTTTTCTTACTTCAAATGGCTAGATTTTCGTGTACAAGCCCTTATCTGAATATCTTCCATGTTTGTTGACAGAATCACTTGAAATTGTCAGGACTTTTTGTACACCGTAGGCTATGGCATTCGTGCAAATTTCAACTTCATACATTAACTTGCCGATTTTATATGAATTTTTTTAATAATTCTTGCTTAAGTATGCATGGCGTCATAATCACGCGACCAAACAAATAATCCTTGCAGTATACATCACTTCACTTTACAGAGTGTTAATCCTGTAAAAATCATAATGTTTGACTCAAAGTTCATGAAACTAACAGCATTTCAATTTCGTTAAAAGTACACTTTTCGTCCTTCTGCCATAACTCAACCAATTCAACCCCGATCTTCAAAAACTAAATATCACCTGAAAGGCCTTTCAAATCACTACAGATTTAACCCAGTGTCCAGGTAGAATTTTTTTTCGTTTTGAGATAAACCTTGCCGAATAAAACCACCGATAACTGACATATGCCCTTGACCTTTACGATTTTCCGGAAACGGAAGTGACAAAGGAAAATGAGATGCTATGTTGCACATTCAGTGAAAAGTTTATGCAAATCGGTCAAAAGTTAAGGCATGTAGGGCTTAAAAACCCTACATTTTGGATTAAAAGTTCGTTAACGCGTCACGACGTCATTTTACGTCATACGACGTCAGACTTTTCAGAGCTGTAGGAAATTGATAAGACACATGTTCTGTCCTAATTTTAAGTTTCTAACTTATCTGAAAGCTTCGTAATACTTAAATACATTTTCAGGCCCAAAGTTCGAAACTTGGTTCAGCCATAGATCCTTGGTCTTTTTGAATGTTGCAAAATGTATATAATCCTGCACAACTAAGTCGCAATACATACATTCTGTGAAAAAATCAATTCAATTGGTCAATAAATGGCGACTGTAGAGCGCGTACAAGCTTTGGAAACTTTTTTCAACCCTGACGTCACGTGACATCACATGAAGAAAAAAATTGCTCCAATCAAAAACGCCAAAGTCACTGTGCATACTGTTAAAATTTCATGCAGCTGCCTTGTCGGTAACCTGTTTTAATTTGAACCTCAAAAGGAAGAAAAAAGTAGAATAATAATAACTAGATTTCATTCGTTGATACGAATGATAGGACTTTCTGCTAACATTGAAAAATATAAAGAGTAATACCATTAGAAAGAATATATATTAAATTCCCTACCTTTTATTTTTTTTTTCGTATGGACTTCTAATGCATGAACTTTGTGATATCGCTTTCCTATAACTTTACCAAGTTTAGTATTCTAGTTACCAAAATAAATTGCCTGAAAATCCCGACAATTCCATTGTAGCATATTTGAGTCTAGTTTTATAGGTATTCAAAATATAAGCAATTAAACTTAAACCTATTAATTCTGCATATCAAAATTCTTTTTTTATTTTCTTGTACAGTCGCGGGAATAAAAAAGTAAATGCTACCATGCAATAGAATCGTCGACGCGTGTAGCCTCGTGAGTTAAATTCCAATAACGCTTGTACATACGATCGAGACGACTGTATTACACAAAGTTACTCCATTTTGCGCCTTTAGATAACGGACAAATTCGCTTGCAGCGTCTTGAACGGATGACATGTGTTGATTATTTTGTTTCAAACGTCTACACTTATACCCGCTCATGGTATCTCAAGCTGGCAATTAAATTACATTGTACTATAACATATATTTTCACATAGGTTATCATTTATCATAAATTTGGAATATAGCTTGTACAACATTTATCGATAGATGCAACAATAAAGTCGGGAAATTGCAATGTTTCAACAACGGTCTAAATGACATATGTCAAAACGCTCAAAGGATTGTGGGTAACGCATTTCTGCAACTGATATGTATATGTAACGTAAATAAAATGATTTGACAAAACATTAAATCATTGTCAACATTTGTTTAGTTTTTTTTTTCTTGGGTTGAACGTCCCACCGACAGTATTTTAGTCATTTGGAGACGATGTCTACTTAATGCTGTTATAGTGCTGCCACAGTGCAGTATCACGCACAGGCTACCGGCGTGGGACCACCCAATGATACAAAGTAACAATTCAAAACACATTTTATAACAAAATTTCACAATTCAAGAAAATAAATTGATATCATAAAATAAGAAAAGGTATGTAACTCTCCGTTCAAAATCTATAGGAAAACTGACATGGTCGTATTCTGAGCTTCATATCTGACACAATTTTCAGCCGATTTCAAATATGCCGGGCTTGTTCAACGCAGAAACAATAGGCCCTTTTGTTGCCGAGTCGATTTTCTTTAAAAAAAACAACTACAAAGACAATACAAGTCACGAAACTCAATGGAAACTGTACTCGGACACGATGTGACCGAAGCAATGCATATCACAGCCAATGCTTTTTTCAACGGCAACTTCACAGAAATACAATATTTCCAACAAATACCCATATTAAACAATAAATTATGTATTTATTTAATTCTCACAAGTAATGCTTTTTTCTAGAAGTCGCTAGTATCGATGCATTCCGCCCTCATTCCACTGTTGCATTTTGTTATGACTGGCTGCTACCATATTGAATTGGTTATCGGCTTTTGTGATGATTACAATATGACATTGGGGAACCAGCGATTATGGTAGCCGTCAGTCAAAACAAAATGCAACACTGGAATGAGGGCGGAATGCATCGATTCTAACGACCTCTGGAAAAAATCATAACTTGTGAGAATTAAATAAATACATAATTTATTGTTTAACATGGGTATTTGTTGGAAATATTGTATTTCTGTATTTCGTACCCAAGACCTCCCGCTCCCGAGGCGGACGCTCTAACCACTCGGCCATCCGGAACGGTACACTTGTTTAGCTAGAAATATCAATATGATATGAGTAAAAAGTTTTTTTCTTTCAATTTTATGTACTACATATTTGTAAAAATTTCCTTTTGAAAATTCTTACAATTGGCTTAATTTTTTTTTTTTTTATCAATTTCAAAACTCTAGGTGCCAAAATAATCGTCTTAAAATTCTCTACATCTCACTCGCTTAATATGTTGACTTATTCCATATGAGTTTTGAGATATAAGCCGTGGTTCTCTGACATGACGGCAAAATCGCTGAAATTCTACTTTTAAATTTTTAATGAAATTAATTTTTTTTATGTTTAGGAATATTTTAATACTTTTTGAGATATAAGCTTTTAAACCTCCTGAAGAATGAAAAAATCACCAAAGCTATATGCACGAAATTCGTTTTTCCCCATAACTCCATATATTTAAGGTCAATCATTAAACTTTAAGCATCAAAAGAACGGTCAAACATTGCTCTACAAATAATATTCATCATCATATTTTCAAAAATCAAAGATTTTCGAGGTATAAACTGTTAAACACACTGGGGGTTACCAAATGTTCATTTTTCCGCCATAACTCAACCGATTCAACCCCGATCATCAAAAACTAAATATCATCTGAAAGGTCTTTCTAAGCACTATAAATTATACGCATAGTGTCTCGATAGAATATTTACCGTTTTTGAGATATTTCAGGCCGAAGAAAAACCCGATAATTTATATATGACCTTGACCTTTGGGATTTTCCGGAAACGGAAGTGACATGCCCCCATAAAATCAAATACTGCATCTTCAGACAAAATTTCAAGCAAATCATACAAAAATAAAGCCTACAGGGCTTAAAAACCGTTAAGTTTTTATACGAAAGTTTTATTAGCATTATGACGTCATGTGACGTCATATGGCGTACATCTTTTCAGAATGTAAAGAAGATCTAGAGACAAATATTCAGGCAAAATATCAGCTTTCTAGTTCTTCTGGAATCGATTTTATACGAATTTGAAATTTGACGTCATTAGTTCGAATCTTGGATTCGCCATAACACATTTGCCTTTTCGAATTTGGAAACACGGACACCGAAAGGCACAACTAGAGCCTAATATACACATTCTGTGAAATTTTGATGAAAATCGGTCCAGAAATAATGGCTGTAGACCGCGTACAAACTTTTTCACCTGACGTCGAATCTGACGTTATATGACGTCATATGAATATGAAATTCATTGCATCCGAAAGCTCATGGTTTGAAATATATGCCATAAAATTTTCATTGTTCTGAGTCAATGGCAACACCTCAAAATTAACACAAATATAAGAGGAAGAAAAAAAGAATAATAAGAATAACTAGATTTCATTCGTTGATACGAATGATAGGACTTTCTGCTACATTTGTCAAATACTTGAAAGCAAAAAAAGTAAGAGGATATGAAATTGCAGCCTTAAACTTGCTTTTGTATGGCCATAACTTAAATGAACTTTGAAAAATAAACCGTTTAACTTGGAGGAAATGGCAAAAGTAACTGAAAATCATTTTTTTTATATCGATTTATTTAACTTGGACTATTTTTATGATCTATGTTACAAATCAAATTTATTTAAAACGCTTACAATTCGAATTCCATCCTGTAATAATGGCTGTAGACCGCGTACAAGAGTGTGTAGACAACGTCAAGTTTGATGTCACATGACATCATAGGCATAAGAAAATCAATGAAATGAAATATTAAGTATCTTAAATATATCAAGTAATTTTTTCATGCTCCTTGCAACTTTGCAACATATAGAAATTAATGCGTAGATATATTAACATTCTTTTTGACGTCAAAAAACGTTAATCCTGACAGAATATAAATAAGTCTTAAAGACTAATATTCAGTCCAAATATCAACTTTCTAAATCATCTCGAAGCGATTTTATATGTTTTTGAAATTTGACGTCAATGTTTCGAAACTTGGATTCGCCATAGAACCATTCCCTTTTCGTCTTTTTGAATTTGTAAAACAGGACCCGGGATACACAACTAGAGCGTTACATATACATTCTTTGAAATTTGCTGAAAATTGGTCCAAAAATAATGGCTGTACACCGCGTAAAACCTTTTTGTCCTGACGTCAAATCTGATGTGATATAACGTCAAATTAATATGAATTACATTGCATTCTAAAGCATTTCTAAAGTATATACCATAAGATTTCATGGTCCTGGGAAGTAAACAGCATATTAAATTAACGCGTATATATCAGAAATAATTTTTGACCTTATGACGTCATATGACGTCAAATGACGTTCATCTTCATAGAATGTTAAGCACTCTTGGAGACTTATTTACTTTCCAAATATTAGTTTTCTAACTCATCTGGAAACGATTTTATACGTATTTAAAATTTGACGTCAATAGTTCGAATATTGGATCCGTCATAAAACCTTTGCATTTTTGAATTTGGAAGAACGGACAACGGGTTGCTCAACTATAACCTAATATACACTTTCTGTGAATTTTTTATGAAAATCGGTTCATAAACAATGGCTGTAGACCGCGTACAAACTTTTGTAGAATATGGCCAGTGTAACGTCATATGACGTCATAGGCATATGAAAACTGTAGAATTAAAAATATCAACGTTTGAAGCAAAATGTCATATAATTTCCATTTCCATGGACCATTTTAACATATAGAAATTTTCTTGTAAATATTAGAAATAGATCTTCATGTAATGACGTTATCTGACGTCACATGACGTTCATTTTCACAAATTCGTTCATGCATCCATAAACCTACATAATGTTCAAATATCAACTTTCTATCTCATATGGGACCGATTTTATAAGCATTTGAAAATTAACGACCTCGGTTCGAATCTTGGATTCTCCATAGAACCATGGTCTTTTAGAATTTTGAAACACGGATAGCGGGATGCACAACTAGATCTTAATATACATATTCTGTGAAAATTTGATGAACATCGGTTCATAAGTAATGGCTGTAGACCGCGTACAAAATTTTGTAGAATATGTCAAGTGTGACGTCATATGACGTCATTTACCTAAAAAATCTATTGAAATAGAAATTATATTGCCATTAAATTTTTATTGCTCTTCGACCATTTCAACATATAGTAATAATCTTGTTAATGTTAGTAATATATTTTCATATAATGACATCACGTGACGTCATATGATGCAAATTTTCAAAATATTTTTAAGACTCCGAGAGACCTACATACTGACCAAATATCAACTTTCTATCTCAAATAGGACTGATTTTATAAGCATTTGAAAATTTACGACCTTGGTTCGAATCTTGGATTCGCTATAGAACCTTGGCAATTTTGAATTTTGAGAAACGGACACCGGGATGCACAACTAGAACTTAATATACACATTCTGTGAAAATTTGCTGAAAATCGGTTCATCAATAATGGCTCTGGACCGCGTACAAACTTTTGTAGCTTATTTCACGTGTGACGTCATATGACGTCATAGTGATATGAAAATCATAGAAATCAAAATCTCAGCGTTAGAAGCATTTGTCGTTAAATTTTCATTGCCCTTTGACAATTTCAAGAGACCTATATACTGATTAAATATCTACTTTCTATCTTAAATAGGACAGATTTTATAAGCATTTAAAAATTTACGACCTTGGTTCGAATCTTGGATTCACTATAGAACCATGGACTTTTCGAATTTTGAAAAACGGACACCGGGATGCACAACTAGAACTTAAAATACACAATCTGTGAAAATTTGATGAAAATCGGTTCACAAACAATGGCTGTAGACCGCGTACAAACTTTTTCACGTGACGTCAAATCTGACGTTATATGACGTCATATGAATATTAAATTCATAGCATCCGAAAGCTCATGGTTTGAAATATATGCCGTAAAATTTTCATTGTTCTGAGTCAATGGCATCACCTCGAAATTAACACAAATATAAGAGGAAGAAAAAAAGAATAAGAAGAAGAATAACTAGATGTCATTCGTGAAAACGAATGATAGGACTTTCTGCAAGCTGTGTTAATGCAAAAAGCAGGAGATAGAAGTTTCATGTAATGACTCACCTCTGGTAGTATTTCATGTTCATGCTGAACAACTGACATTATATTCCGAAATCAGTGCAAATGATAAGAACTAAGTATTAGTCTGTGACGTAACATGATGTCATATGACGTAAGGACATGACTGCAAACTTGATTTCTAGTTTAAAGGTCCTATGTTCGAATCTTACTTCAGCCACAATACTTCGGTTTTTAGGAATTAAGGTTAGCTGACAAAATATTCACACCTTAGTTGCAAAATGTACCATCTGTAAAAATTTGAAGAAAATCTTATCATAAATGGCGGCTGTAGAGCGCGAATACCATTTTTCACTATTTTCAACTGAAAATACTGTTGCTCAAAAGCGCATACTTTACTGCAATAACTCTGAAATTTTCATTATTCTGAACAACTGGCATCATGTCGAAATCATTGCCCCAAATTAAAATTAAGTGGTATGCTTATGACGTCCTATGACGTCAAGATTCAAAATATTTGTAGAAATGCTGCAGAACTGCAAACTGTGTAAGTTTCAACTTTCTATCTCATCCTGAAGTTCTTTAATCCTAAAATGAAATTTTCGGTCCTATGTTCGAGTCGTTTTTTCAGCAACAGAACTTCGGTTTTTCGGAATTTCGGTTAGCTGACAGGATATGAACACCTTAGTTTCAAGATGTACAATCTGTAAAAATTTGAAGAAAATCCGACCATAAATGGCCTGTGAGTTAACATTTATTTTTTCACATACTTTGTTGTCATAAAAATTTTCATTATTCTGAACAACTGGCATCATGTCGAAATCATTGGCCTAATATGAAAATTAAGAAGTATGCTTATGACGTCATATGACGTCATATGACGTCACGACTTAAAATATATGTAGATATTCTGTCGCACTACAAACTGTGTAAGTTTCAACTTTCTGTCTCATTCTGAAGCTCTTTAATCCTAAAATAAAATTTTCGGTCCTATGTTCGAATCTTATTTCAGCCACAGAACTTCGGTCTTTCGGAATTTCGGTTAGCTGACAGGATATGCACACCTTAGTTTCAAGATGTACCATCTGTGAAAATTTGAAGAAAATCCGACCATAAATGACGGCTGTAGAGCGCAAACACCATTTTTCACTATTTTTAGCTGTGACGTCATGTGACGTCATAGGGTGCTGAAGATGCTTTTGTTCAAAAGCGCATACGTTAGTTTCATAACTCTGAAATTTATATTATTCTGAACAACTGGCATCATGTCGAAATCATTGCCCTAATATGAAAATTAAGAAGTAAGCTCATGACGTCACATGACGTCATATGACGTTCCGACTCCAAACAATTGTATAAATTTTGCAGAACTGCAAACTGTGTAAGTTTCAACTTTCTATCTCATCCTGAAGCTCTTTAATCCTAAAATGAAATTTTCGGTCCTATGTTCGAATCTTATTTCAGCCACAGAACTTCGGTCTTTCGGAATTTCGGTTAGCTGATAGGATATGCACACCTTAGTTTCAAGATGTACCATCTGTGAAAATTTGAAGAAAATCCGACCATAAATGACGGCTGTAGAGCGCGAACACCATTTTTCACTATTTTTAGCTGTGACGTCATGTGACGTCATAGGGTGCTGAAGATGCTTTTGTTCAAAAGCGCATACTTTACTTTCATAACTCTGAAATTTTCATTATTCTGAACAACTGGCATCATGTCGAAATCATTGCCCTAAAATAAAAATTAAGAAGTATGCTTATGACGTCACATGACGTCATATGACGTTCTGACTCAAAATATTTGTATAAATTTTGCAGAACTGCAAACTGTGTAAGTTTCAACTTTCTATCTCATCCTGAAGCTCTTTAATCCTAAAATGAAATTTTCGGTCCTATGTTCGAATCTTATTTCAGCCACAGAACTTCGGTCTTTCCGAATTTCGGTTAGCTGACAGGATATGCACACCTTTAATTCAAGATGTACCATTTGTGAAAATTTGAAGAAAATCCGACCATAAATGACGGCTGTAGAGCGCGAACACCATTTTTCACTATTTTTAGCTGTGACGTCATGTGACGTCATAGGGTGCTGAAAATCATTGAAATCAAAATTTCCTCACGTGACTAATAAGCCATAAAAATTTCATCGTCCTAGGTCCATTGCAACATATTAAAATAAGCGTTTAGTTAGGAAGAAGAAAAGAATAATAATAATAATAATAATTATAGTTCTGACGTCATGTGACGTCATATGAAAATTTTAAACATTGAATCTAAATGTTCCTGATTATGTATAAAGGATATTTAATTTGCATTGTCTATGAAGCTTTGCAACATGAGGAAAATTGACATCAAGAAATCGGAAATTCTATACAACTTGATGACGTCATATGACGTTCATCTTTACAAAATGCAAAGGAAACACAGAGATATATAATCTCGCCAAATATCAACTTTCTATCTCATCTAGAAACGATTTTATACGTTTTTGAAATTTGACGTCCTTGGTTCGAATCTTGAATTCGCCATAGAACCTTTGCTTTTTCGAATCTTGGCAAACCTATATAATCCTGCAGAATGAGATCGTAATATATAACTTCTGTGAAAATTCCATTCCAATCCGTCCATAAATGACGGCTGTACAGCGCGTACAATCTTTGGTAGCTATTTTTAGTTCTGACGTCATGTGACGTCATATGAAAATTTTAAACATTGGATCAAAATGAACATGATCACCTACAAAGGACTTTCAATTCCCATTGTTTATGAACCCTTGCAACATGATTAAATTGACATCAAGAAATCGGAAATTCGATACAACTTGATGACGTCAAACGACGTCATATGACGTTCATCTTTACAAAATGCAAAGGAAGCACAGAGACGTATAATCTCGCCAAATATCAACTTTCTATCTCATCTAGAAACGTTTTTTTATATGGATTTGAAATTTGAAGTCCTTGGTTCGAATCTTGGATTCGCCATAGAACCTTAGTTCTTTCGAATCTTGGCAAACCTATATAATCCTGCACAATGAGATCGTAATATATAAATCCTGTGAAAATTCCATGACAATCCGTCCATAAATGAGGACTGTACAGCGCGTACAAACTTTGGTAGCTATTTTTAGTTCTGACGTCATGTGACGTCATGTGAAGATAAAGATAATATATTCCAAAATGCCATTGCTTCAGGTGTCTGTTGATAGAATTTCTTTGTCCTAGACCTTCAGCAACTTAATGAAATAACAACATGAAAAGGTTGGAAAAAAAGAATAATAACTAGATGTCATTCGTTTAAACGAATGATAGGACTTTCTGCAACTTAAAAAAATAATAAAAATTTAACATCTGCTTTATATAGTATATATAGAAGATGACATAATAGATAATCTGTCCAAATTGCAACTTTCTATCTCCTCTATTTCTATATAAAATAGCACAAATAGAACACATTCTGTGAATTTTAATAAAAGTCCGCCCATATCTTGCACATGTAGTTTACATACAACATTTATACTATGTCATATGACATGAAAGAAAAATGAAACAGTGTTCAAATGTAAGTTTCTAACTTTCATCACACATAGAATTTCATCACTCCAGCTCAGTTGTAACCTTGTTTAATTTTAGCCTCATTAGGAAGAAGTATTGAATATTTGTATAGTGCTATATCCTTTCGACACCTGGAACGTAGTTAATCGTATTTAGCGATTTTGGCGTGTTTGGCCTTCCGTAGTTTTGCCATAAATTCCTGGAATTTCGAACTATGGTGATATTTTGAAAGGTAACATCCCAGCCTACAAACTGATGCAATATGAATATCGTTAGCATAACAATGCAGTTTTTAGATGGTCTAAAATGTGGGGCTGCGTGTGAATTTTTCAAGGCTTGCAAACTGCTCGCTAGCTACATAGTGTTGCAAATACGGATTTTTGTCTTGTGCCGTTGTACATGTATTAACTTCAATGCTTATTTTGGAAACAGTCAACATTCGACAAAAAACAACAACAACAACAACAACAAAAAAAAAAAAAAATCAAGATATAGCCCATCAATTGCAATTTGATTTTTTTTTTTTTTTTTTTTTTTTTTTAAGTCGTTGCGCAACTATTTTAGCTTGGTGACCCCTGCGCGTGACCTTTTCCATATTTTTATGATGCATGATTATGAAATATCTTATTCTCCATGTAACTTTCTTATATGAAGTCCAATTTCAATAAACTTGGTACCGTTAGAAAGCTCTTAAAACATGCTACATTTTACATGCATAATGTATAAACTTATCTTCAGTCGTTTCTGAGATATTGACTGTTAAACCTCAAGAAAACAGCATATTATCAGCAAAATTAGCTTCATTTCATTTAGTTTTTTTTGCTTATAACTTTGTATTGCGTAAACCAATTTTAATAAACTAAATATCTTTGGAAACGTCAATTATTCAGCTATAAAAATTCTCCCAAATTTCGTCCAGGACTATTGCAACATATTAAAATAAGCGTTTAGTAAGGAAGAAGAAAAGAATAATAATAATAAACAAATGACGTCACGTGACGTCATATGACGTTTATTTTCACATAATTGTTAAGACACCCAGAGACCTATTAACTGACAAAATTTCAACTTTCTATCTCAAATAGGACAGTTTTTATAAGCATTTAAATATTGACGTCATTGGTTCGAATCTTGGATCCGCCATATATGCTTGGACTTTTCGAATTTTGAAAAACGGACACCGGTATACACAATAAGAACGTAATATACACATTCTGTGAAAATTTGATGAAAATCGGTTCATAAACAATGGCTCTGGACCGCGTACAAACTTTTGTTGCATATTTCAAGTGTGACGTCATATGACGTCATAGGCTTCTGAAAATCTTTGAAATCGAAATTACAGCATCTGAAGCATGCGGCATTAATTTTTCATTGCCCTTCATAAATTTCAAGATATAGAAATAATCTTGTTAGAATTAGAAATTCATTATCATATAATGACGTCACGTGACGTCATATGACATTTATTTTCACAAAATGTTTAAGACTCCCAGAGACCTATATACTGACCCAATATCATCTTTCTATCTCAAATAGGACCGATTTTATAAGAATTTGAAAATTTACGACCTTGGTTCGAATCTTGGAATCGTTATAGAACCTTGGACTTTTCGAATTTTGAAAAACGGACACCGGGATGCACAACTAGAACTTAATATACACATTCTGTGAAAATTTGATGAAAATCGGTTCATAAAGAATGGCTGTAGACCGCGTACAAACTTTTGTTGCATATTTCCAGTGTGACGTCATATGACGTCATAGGCATATGAAAATCATAGAAATCAAAATTTCAGCGTTTGAAGCATGTGTCTTTAAATTTTCATTGCCTTTAAAGAGAAATATTTTCACAAAATTTTTAAAACTTCTAGAGACCTATATACTGACTAAATATCAACTTTCTTTCTTAAATAGGACAGATTTTATAAGCATTTAAAAATTTCCGACCTTGGTTCGAATCTTGGATTCGCTATAGAACCATGGACTTTTCGAATTTTGAAAAACGGACACCGGGATGCACAACTAGAACTTAATATACACAATCTGTGAAAATTTGATGAAAATCGGTTCACAAACAATGGCTGTAGACCGCGTACAAACTTTTGTAGCATATTTCAAATGTGACGTCATATGACGTCATAGGCATATGAAAATCATAGAAATCAAAATTTCCTGACGTGGCTAATAAGTCATAAAAATTTCATCGTCCTAGGAGTATTGCAACATAGAAAAATAAGCGTTTAGTTAGGAAGAAAAAAAGAATAATAATAATAATAATAAGAAGAAGAAGAATAAACAGTACAAACCCAATAGGACTTTCTGCCGAAAGGGCAGAAAGTCCTAATAATAATAATAAACAGACAAACCCAATAGGACTTTCTGCTTTAGGCAGAAAGTCCTAATAATAAAAACAGTACAAACCCAATATGACTTTCTGCCGAAAGGGCAAAAGCCCTAATAAACAGTACAAACCCAATAGGACTTTCTGCTTTAGGCAGAAAGTCCTAATAAAAAAACAGTACAAACCCAATATGACTTTCTGCCGAAAGGGTAAGAAGAAAACAAAAAAAAAAAAAAAAATTTAAAAGATGTCATTCGTGAAAACGAATGATAGGACTTTCTGCAAACTGTGTTAATGCAAAAAGCAGGAGATAGAAGCTTCGTGCAATGACTCACCTCTGGTAGTATTTCATGTTCATGCTGAACAATTGACATTTTATTCCGAAATTAGTACAAATGATTAGAACTAAGTATTAGTCTGTGACGTAACATGATGTCATATGACGTCAGGACATGACCGCAAACTTGATTTCTAGTTTAAAGGTCCTATGTTCGAATCTTACTCCAGCCACAATACTTCCTGAAGCTCCTTAATCCTAAAATGAAATTTACGGTCCTATGTTCGAATCTTATTTCAGCCACAGAACTTCGGTTTTTCGGATTTAAGGTGAGGTGACAAAATATTCATACCTTAGTTTCAAGATGTACCATCTGTAAAAATTTGAAGAAAATCTGATCATAAATGACGGCTGTAGAGCGCGAACACCATTTTCCACTATTTTTAGCTGTGACGTCATGTGACGTCATAGGTTGCTGAAGATGCTTTTGTTCAAAAGCGCATACTATACTCTCATAACTCTGAAATTTTCATTATTCTGAACAACTGGCATCATGTCGAAATCATTGCCCTAAAATGAATATCAAGAAGTATGCTTATGACGTCACATGACGTCATATGACGTCACGACTCAAAATATTTGTAGAACTTCTGCAGAACTGCAAACTGTGTAAGTTTCAACTTTCTATCTCATCCTGAAGCTCTTTAATCCTAAAATGAAATTTTCGGTCCTATGTTCGAATCTTATTTCAGCCACAGAACTTCGGTCTTTCGGAATTTCGGTTAGCTGACAGGATATGCACACCATAGTTTCAAATTGTATCATCTGTGAAAATTTGAAGAAAATCCGACCATAAATGACGGCTGTAGAGCGCGAACACCATTTTTCACTATTTTAAGCTGTGACGTCATGTGACGTCATAGGGTGCTGAAAATGATTTTCTTCAAAAGCACATACTTTACTGTCATAACTCTGAAATTTTCATTATTCTGAACAACTGGCATCATGTCGAAATCATTGCCCTAAAATGAAAATTAAGAAGTATGCTTATGACGTCACATGACATCATATGACGTCACAACTCAAAATATATGTAGAAATTCTGCAGAACTGCAAACTGTGTAAGTTTCAACTTTCTATCTCATTCTGAAGCTCTTCAATCATAAAATGAAATTTTCGGTCCTATGTTCGAATCTTATTTCAGCCTCAGAACTTCGGTCTTTCGGAATTTCGGTTAGCTGACAGGATATGCACACCTTTTATTCAAGATGTACCATCTGTGAAAATTTGAAGAAAATCCGACTATAAATGACGGCTGTAGAGCGCGAACACCATTTTTCACTATTTTTAGCTGTGACGTCATGTGATGTCATAGGGTGCTGAAGATGCTTTTGTTCAAAAGCGCATACTTTTCTGTCATAACTCTGAAATTTTCATTATTCTGAACAACTGGCATCATATCAAAATCATTGCACTAAAACGAAAAATAAGAAGTATGCCTATGACGTCACATGTCGTCATATGACGTCACGACTTAAAATATATGTAGAAATACTGCAGAACTGCAAACTGTGTAAGTTTCAACTTTCTATCTCATCCTGAAGCTCTTTAATCCTAAAATGAAATTTTCGGTCCTATGTTCGAATCTTATTTCAGCCACAGAACTTCGGTCTTTCGGAAATTCGGTTACCTGACAGGATATGCACACCTTTGATTCAAGATGTACCATCTGTGAAAATTTGAAGAAAATCCGACCATAAATGACGGCTGTAGAGCGCGAACACCATTTTTCACTATTTTTAGCTGTGACGTCATGTGACGTCATAGGGTGCTGAAAATCATAAAAATCAAAATTTCCTTGCGTGACTAATAAGCCATAAAAATTTCATCGTCCTAGGTCCATTGCAACATATAAAAACTAGATGTCATTCGTGAAAACGAATGATAGGACTTTCTGCAAGCTGTGTTAATGCAAAAAGCAGGAGATAGAAGTTTCATGTAATGACTCACCTCTGGTAGTATTTCATGTTCATGCTGAACAACTGACATTATATTCCGAAATCAGTGCAAATGATAAGAACTAAGTATTAGTCTGTGACGTAACATGATGTCATATGACGTAAGGACATGACTGCAAACTTGATTTTTAGTTTAAAGGTCCTATGTTCGAATCTTATTTCAACCACAGAACTTCGGTCTTCCGGAATTTCGGTTAGCTAACAGGATATGCACACTTTAGTTTCAAGATGTACCATCTGTGAAAATTTGAAGAAAATCCGACCATAAATGACGGCTGTAGAGCGCGAACACCATTTTTCACTATTTTTAGCTGTGACGTCATGTGATGTCATAGGGTGCTGAAGATGCTTTTGTTCAATAGCGCATCCTTTACTGTCATAACTCTGAAATTTTCATTATTCTGAACAACTGACGTCATGTCGAAATCATTGCCCTAAAATGAAAATTAAGAAGTATGCCTATGACGTCACATGACGTCATATGACGTCACGACTCAAAATATATATAGAAATTCTGCAGAACTGCAAACTGTGTAAGATTCAACTTTCTATCTCATCCTGAATCTCTTTAATACTAAAATGAAATTTTTGGTCCTATGTTCGAATCTTATTTCAGCCACAGAACTTCGGTCTTTCGGAATTTTGGTTAGCTGACAGGATATGCACACCTTTGATTCATGATGTACCATCTGTGGAAATTTGAAGAAAATCCGACCATAAATGACGGCTGTAGAGCGCGAACACCATTTTTCACTATTTTTAGCTGTGACGTCATGTTACGTCATATGGTGCTGAAAATCATTGAAATCAAAATTTCCTCATGTGACTAATAAGCCATAAAAATTTCATCGTCCTAGGACTATTGCAACATATAAAAATAAGCGTTTAGTTAGGAAGAAGAAAAGAATAATAATAATAATAAACATAACAAACCCAATAGGACTTTCTGCTTTAGGCAGAAAGTCCTAATAAGCGTTTAGTTAGTTAGAAAAAAAGAATAACTAGATGTCATTCGTCGAAACGAATGATAGGACTTTCTGCAATCTGTGTTAATGCAAAAAGCAGAAGATATAAGTATCATGTAATGACTCACCTCTGGTAGTATTTCATGTTCATGCTGAACAATTGACATTATATTCCGCGAAAAATAAGCGTTTAGTTACGAGGAAAAAAAGAGTAACAGTAGTAGTAGTATGCTTATGACGTCATATGTCGTCACGACTCAAAATATATTAAGAAATTATGCAGAACTGCAAACTGTGTAAGTTTCAACTTTCTATCTCATCCCGAAGTTCTTTAACCCTAAAATGAAATTTTTGGTCCTATGTTCGAATCTTACTTCAGCCACAATACTTCGGTTTTTCGGAATTAAGGTTAGCTGACAGGATATGCACACCTTAGTTTCAAGATGTACCATCTGTACAAATCTGATCATAAATGGCGGCTGTAGAGCGCGAACACCATTTTTCACTATTTTAAGCTCTGACGTCACGTGACGTCATAGGGTGCTGAAAATGCTGTTGCTCAAAAGCGCATACTTTACTGCAATAATTCTGAAATTTTCATTATTCTGAACAACTGGCATCATGTCGAAATCATTACCCCAAATTAAAATTAAGTGGTATGCTTATGACGTCCTCTGACGTCACGATTCAAAATATTTGTAGAAATTCTGCAGAACTGCAAACTGTGTATGTTTCAACTTTCTATCTCAACCTGAAGCTCTTCAATCCTAAAATGAAATTTTTGGTCCTATGTTCGAATATTACTTCAGCCACAGCTTCGGTTTTTCGGAATTTCGGTAAGCTGGCAGGATATGTACACCTTAGTTTCAAGGTATACCATCTGTGAAAATTAGAAGAAAATCCGACCGTAAATGGCGGCTGTAGAGCGCAAACACCATTTTTCAATATTTTTAGCTCTGACGTCACATGACGTCATAGGTGCTGAAGATGCTTTTGTTCAAATGCGCATACTTTACTGTCATAACTCTAAAATTTTCATTATTCTGAACAACTGGCATCATGTCGAAATCATTGCCCTAAAATGAAAATTAAGAAGTATGCTTATGAGGTCACATGACGACATTTGACGTCACGACTCAAAATATATTAAGAAATTCTGCAGAACTGCAAACTGTGTAAGTTTCAACTTTCTATCTCATCCTGAAGCTCTTTAATTCTAAAATGAAATTTTCGATCCTATGTTTGAATCTTTTTTAAGCCACAGAACTCCGGTCTTTCGGAATTTCGGTTAGCTGACAGGATATGCACACCTTAGTTTCAAGATGTACCATCTGTGAAAATTTGAAGAAAATCCGACCATAAATGACGGCTGTAGAGCGCGAACACCTTTTTTTCACTATTTTTAGCTGTGACGTCACATGACGTCATAGGGTGCTGAAGATGCTTTTGTTCAAAAGCGCATACTTTCCTTTCATAACTCTGAAATTTTCATTATTCTGAACAACTGGCATCATGTCGAAATCATTGCCCTAAAATGAAAATTAAGAAGTATGCTTATGACGTCACATGACGTCATATGACGTCACGACTCAAAATATTTGTAGAAATTCTGCAGAACTGCAAACTGTGTAAGTTTCAACTTTCTAACTCATCCTGAAGCTCTTTTATCTTAAAATGAAATTTTCGGTCCTATGTTCGAATCTTATTTCAGCCACAGAACTTCGGTCTTTCGGAATTTTGGTTAGCTGACAGGATATGCACACCTTTGATTCAAGATGTACCATCTGTGAAAATTTGAAGAAAATCCGACCATAAATGACGGCTGTAGAGCGCGAACACCTTTTTTCACTATTTTTAGCTGTGACGTCGCATGACGTCATAGGGTGCTGAAGATGCTTTTGTTCAAAAGCGCATACTTTCCTTTCATAACTCTGAAATTTTCATTATTCTGAACAACTGGCATCATGTCGAAATCATTGCCCTAAAATGAAAATTAAGAAGTATGCTTATGACGTCACATGACGTCATATGACGTCACGACTCAAAATATTTGTAAAAATTCTGCAGAACTGCAAACTGTGTAACTTTCAACTTTCTATCTCATCCTGAAGCTCTTTTATCCTAAAATGAAATTTTCGGTCCTATGTTCGAATCTTATTTCAGCCACAGAACTTCGGTCTTTCGGAATTTCGGTTAGCTGACCGGATATGCACACCTTTGATTCAAGATGTACCATCTGTAAAAATTTGAAGAAAATCCGACCATAAATGTCGGCTGTAGAGCGCGAAAACCATTTTTCACTATTTTTAGCTGTGACGTCATGTGACGTCATAGGGTGCTGTCAATCATTGAAATCAAAATTTTCTCACGTGACTAAAATCCCATAAAAAATTTCATCGTTCTAGGACTATTGCAACATATTAAAATAAGCGTTTAGTTAGGAAGAAAAAAAGAATAATAATAATTAAAAATGACGTCACGTGACGTCATATGACGTTTATTTTCACATAATTGTTAAGACACCCAAAGACCTACTAACTAACAAAATTTCAACTTTCTATCTCAAATAGGACAGTTTTTATAAGCATTTAAAAATTGACGTCCTTGTTTCGAATCTTGGATCCGCCATAGATGCTTGGACTTTTCGAATTTTGAAAAACCGGACACCGGGATACATAATAAGAACGTAATATACACATTCTGTGAAAATTTGATGAAAATCGGCCCATTTATAATGGCTCTGGACCGTGTACAAACTTTCGTAGTCATTTCAAAGGTGACGTCATATGACGTCATAGGCTTCTGAAAATCATTGAAATCGAAATTTCAGCGTCTGAATCATTTGTCATTAAATTTTCATTGCCCTTCGACAATTTCAACATATAGAAATACTCTTGTTAATATCAGAAATACATTATCATATAATGACGTCACGTGACGTCATATGACATTTATTTTCACAAAATGTTTAAGACTCTTAGAGACCTATATACTGATCAATTATCACTTTTCTATCTCAAATAGGACCGATTTTATAAGCATTTAAAAATTTACGACCTTGGTTCGAATCTTGGATTCGCTATAGAACCATGGACTTTTCGAATTTTGAAAAACGGACAAAGAGATGCACAACTAGAACTTAATATACACATTCTGTGAAAATTTGATGAAAATCGGCCCATTAATAATGGCTCTTGACCGTGTAAAATCTTTCGTAGTCAATTTCAAATGTGACGTCATATGACGTCATAGGCTTCTGAAAGTCTTTGAAATCGAAATTTCAGCATCTGAAGCATGCGGCATTAATTTTTCATTGCCCTTCGAAAATTTCAAGATATAGAAATAATCTTGTTAGAATTAGAAATTCATTATCATATAATGACGTCACGTGACGTCATATGACAATTATGTTCACAAAATGTTTAAGACTCCCAGAAACCTATATAGTGACCAAATATCATCTTTCTATCTCAAATAGGACCGATTTTATAAGAATTTGAAAATTTACGACCTTGGTTCGAATGTTGGAATCGCTATAGAACCTTGGACTTTTCGAATTTTGAAAAACGGACACCGGGATGCACAACTAGAACTTAATATACACATTCTGCGAAAATTTGATGAAAATCGGTTCATAAACAATGGCTGTAAACCGCGTACAATGTATACGTCATATGACGTCATAGGCATAAAAGAATCAAAATTTCCAAAAAAAATAAGCGTTTAGTTAGGAAGAAAAAAAGAATAATAACTAGATGTCATTCGTTTAAACGAATGATAGGACTTTCTGCAACATCTGCTTTATATAGTATATATAGAAGATGACATAATAGATAATCCGTCCAAATTGCAACTTTCTATCTCCTCTATTTCTATATAAAATAGCACAAATAGAACACATTCTGTGAATTTTAATAAAAGTCCGCCCATATCTTGCACATGTAGTTTACATACAACATTTATACTATGTCATACAGTGTTCAAATGTAAGTTTCTAACTTTCATCACACATAGAATTTCATCACTCCAGCTCAGTTGTAACCTTGTTTAATTTTAGCCTCATTAGGAAGAAGTATTGAATATTTGTATAGTGCTATATCCTTTCGACACCTGTAACGTAGTTAATCGTATTTAGCGATTTTGGCGTGTTTGGGCTTCCGTAGTTTTGCCATAAATTCCTGGAATTTCGAACTATGGTGATATTTTGAAAGGTAACATCCCAGCCTACAAACTGATGCAATATGAATATCGTTAGCATAACAATGCAGTTTTTAGATGGTCTAAAATGTGGGGCTGCGTGTGAATTTTTCAAGGCTTGCAAACTGCTCGCTAGCTACATAGTGTTGCAAATACGGATTTTTGTCTTGTGCCGTTGTACATGTATTAACTTCAATGCTTATTTTGGAAACAGTCAACATTCGACAAAAAAAAATCAAGATATAGCCCATCAATTGCAATTTGAGATATATATATTTTTTTAAGTCGTTGCGCAAGTATTTAAGCCTGGTGACCCCTGCGCGTGACCTTTTCCATATTTTTATGATGCATGATTATGAAATATCTTATTTTCCATGTAACTTTCTTATATGAAGTCCAATTTCAATAAACTTGGTACCGTTAGAAAGCTCTTAAAACATGCTACATTTTATACGCATAATGTTTAAACTTATCTTCAGTCGTTTCTGAGATATTGACTGTTAAACCTCAAGAAAACAGCATATTATCAGCAAAATTAGCTTCATTTCGTTTAGTTTTTTTGCTTATAAATTGGTATTGCGTAAACCAATTTTAATAAACTAAATATCTTTAGAAACGTCAATTATTCAGCTATAATTCTTATTCATGCATATATTTACAAAAATCGATATTTATTGAGATATGGCTACATATATGCAGTAGGGGTGAAATCAAAATTTCCTCACGTGCCTAATAACCCATAAAAATTTCATCGTCCTAGGACTATTGCAACATATTAAAATAAGCGTTTAGTTAGGAAGAAGAAAAGAATAATAATAATAATAAAAAAATGACGTCACGTGACGTCATATGACGCTTATTTTCACATAATTATTAGACACCCAGAGACCTACTAACTGACAAAATTTCAACTTTCTATCTCAAATAGGACAGTTTTAATAAGCATTTAACAATTTACGTCCTTGGTTCGAATCTTGGATCCGCCATAGATGCTTGGACTTTTCGAATTTTGAAAAACGGAAACCGGTATACACAAAAAGAACGTAATATACACATTCTGTGAAAATTTGATAAAAATCGGCGCATTAATAATGGCTCTGGACCGTGTACAAACTTTCGTAGTCAATTTCAAATGTGACGTCATATGACGTTATAGGCTTCTGAAAATCATTGAAATCGAAATTTCAGCGTCTGAATTATTTGTCATTAAATTTTCATTGCCCTTCGACAATTTCAACATATAGAAATACTCTTGTTAATATTATAAATACATTATCATATAATGACGTCACGTGACGTCATATGACGTTTCTTTTCACAAAATGTTTAAGACTCTTAGAGACCTATATATTGACCAAATATCACTTTTCTATCTCAAATAGGACCGATTTTATAAGCATTTAAAAATTTACGACCTTGGTTCGAATCTTGAATTCGCTATAGAACCAGGGACTTTTCGAATTTTGAAAAACGGACACCGAGATGCACAACTAGAACTTAATATACACATTCTGTGAAAATTTGATGAAAATCGGTTCATAAACAATGGCTCTGGACCGCGTACAAACTTTTGTTGCATATTTCAAGTGTGACGTCATATGACGTCATAGGCATATGAAAATCATAGAAATCAAAATTTCCACATTTGAAGCATGTGTCATTAAATTTTCATTGCCCTTCGACAATTTCAACATATAGAAATACTCTTGTTAATATTAGAAATACATTATCATATAATGACGTCACGTGACGTCATATGACATTTATTTGCACAAAATGTTTAAAACTTCTAGAGACCTATATACTGACTAAATATCAACTTTCTATCTGAAATAGGACAGATTTTATAAGCATTTAAAAAATTACGACCTTGGTTCGAATCTTGGATTCGCTATAGAACCATGGACTTTTCGAATTTTGAAAAACGGACACCGGGATGCACAACTAGAACTTAATATACACAATCTGTGAAAATTTGATGAAATTCGTTTCACAAACAATGGCTGTAGACCGCGTACAAACTTTTGTAGCATATTTCAAATGTGACGTCATATGAAGTCATAGGCATATGAAAATCATAGAAATAAAAATTTCAGCGTTTGAAGCATGTGTTTATTATTCTGACGTCATATGAATTTATTTGCAAAAAGTTTAAAACTTCTGAGCCTTTAAATATGACAGATTTTATAAGCATTTGAAAATTTACGACCTTGGTTCGAATCTTGGATTCGCCATAGAACCATGGACTTTTCGAATTTTGAAAAACGGACACCTGGATGCACAACTACAGCCTAACATACACATTCTGTGAAATTTTGATGGAAGTCGGTCCAGAAATAATGGCTGTAGACCGCGTACAAACTTTTTCAGGTGACGTCAAGTCTGACGTTATATGACGTCATATGAATATGAAATTCAATGCATCCGAAATCTTATGGTTTGAAATACATGCCATAAAATTCTGATTGTTCAGGGCCAATGGCAACACATCGAAATTAACACAAATATAAGAGGAAGAAAAAAAGAATAATAATAACTAGATGTCATTCGTCTAAACGAATGATAGGACTTTCTGCAACATGTGTTAATGCAAAAAGCAGGAGATAGAAGTTTCATGTAATGACTCACCTCTGGTAGTATTTCATGTTCATGCTGAACAATTGACATTATATTCCGCGAAAAATAAGCGTTTAGTAACGAAGAAAGAAAAAAATAAGTAGCAGTAGTAGTATGCTTATGAAGTCATATGACGTCACGACTCAAAATATATGTAGAAATTATGGAGAACTGCAAACTGTGTAAGTTTCAATTTTCTATCTCATCCCGAAGTTCTTTAACCCTAAAATGAAATCTTTGGTCCTATGTTCGATTCTTACTTCAGCCACAATGCTTCGGTTTTTCGGAATTAAGGTTAGCTGACAAAATATTCACACCTTAGTTTCAAGATGTACCAGCTGTAAAATTTTGAAGAAAATCTGATCATAAATGGCAGCTGTAGAGCGCGAACACCATTTTTCACTATTTGTACCTCTGACGTCACGTGACGTCAAAGGGTGCTGAAAATGCTGTTGCTCAAAAGCGCATACTTTACTGCAATAACTCTGAAATTTTCATTATTCTGAACAACTGGCATCATGTCGAAATCAAGCCCCAAATTAAAATTAAGTGGTATGCTTATGACGTCCTTTGACGTCAAAATTCAAAATATTTGTAGAAATGCTGCAGAACTGCAAACTGTGTAAGTTTCAACTTTCTATCTCATTCTGAAACACTTTAATCCTTAAATGAAATTTTTGGTCCTATGTTCGAATCTTACTTCAGCCACAGAACTTCGGTTTTTCGGAATTTCGGTAAGCTGGCAGGATAGGTACACCTTAGTTTCAATTTGACGTCCTTGGTTCGAATCTTGGATCCGCCATAGATGCTTGGACTTTTCCAATTTTGAAAAACGGACACCGGCATACACAATAAGAACATAATATACACATTCTGCGAAAGTTTGATGAAAATCGGCCTATTAATAATGGCTCTGGACCGTGTACAACCTTTCGTAGTCAATTTCAAATGTGACGTCATATGACGTCATAGGCTTCTGAATATCATTGAAATCGAAATTTCAGCATCTGACTCATTTGTCATTTAATTTTCATTGTCCTTCGATATTTTCAATATATAGAAATACTCTTGTTAATATTAGAAATACATTATCATATAATGACGTCACGTGACGTTATATGACGTTTATTTTCACAAAATGTTTAAGACTCCCAGAGACCTATATACTGACCAAATATCTCTTTTTTTATCTCAAATAGAACTGATTTTATAAGCATTTAAAAATTTACGACCTTGGTTCGAATCTTGAATTCGCTATAGAACCTTGGACTTTTCGAATTTTGAAAAACGGACACCGGTATACACAATAAGAACTTAATATACACATTCTGTGTAAATTTGATAAAAATCGGCCCATTAATAATGGCTCTGGACCGTGTACAAACTTTCTTAGCCAATTTCAAATGTGACGTCATATGACGTCATATGCTTCTGAAAATCATTGAAATCGAAATTTCAGCATCTGAAGCATGCGGCTTTAAATTTTAATTGCCCTTCAAATATTTCAACATATAGAAATAATCTTGTTAGAATTAAAAATTCATTATCATATAATGACGTCACGTGACGTCATATGACATTTATTTTCACAAAATGTTTAAGACTCCCAGAGACCTATATACTGACCAAATATCATCTTTTTATCTCAAATAGGACCGATTTTATAAGAATTTGAAAATTTACGACCTTGGTTCGAATCTTGGAATCGCTATAGAACCTTGGACTTTTCGAATTTTGAAAAACGGACACCGGGATGCACAACTAGAACTTAATATACACATTCTGTGAAAATTTGATGAAAATCGGTTCATTAATAATGGCTGAGGACCGCGTACAAACTTTTGTAGCTTATTTCACGTGTGACGTCATATGACGTCATAGAGATATGAAAATCATAGAAATCAAAATAACATCTCTTGGAGAATATGACTTCAAAATTTCATTGTCCTTGGACCATAGTAACATATAAAATTATGTGTTTAAATATTAGAAATTTGATGACGTCATATGACGTCACAAGACGTCCATTTTCACAAAATATTTAAATCTATCGGAGATCTATATACTGACAAAATATCAACCTTCTGTCTCATTTAGGGACGATTTTATGAGCATTTATCTATTTGAGGTCCTTGGTTTGAATCTTGCATTCGCCATAGAACTTTGGGCTTTTCGAATTTTGAAAAACGGACAATGAGATGCACAACTAGAACTTAATATACACATTCTGTGAAAATTTGATAAAAATCGGTTTATTAATTATCGCTCTGGACCGCGTACAAACTTTTGTAGCAATTGCCAAGTGTGACGTCATATTGACGTCATAGGCATATGAAAATTATAGAATTCTTTAATTACGCATATGAATAATATGCCATCGAAATTTCATTCTCCTAGGACGATTGCAACATATGAAAATCCTCTTGGAAGAAAAGAATAATAATAATAATAACTAGATGTCATTCGTCTAAACGAATGATAGGACTTTCTGTAACCTGTGTTAATGCAAAAAGCAGGAGATAGAAGTTTCATGTAATGACTCACCTCTGGTAGTATTTCATGTTCATGCTGATTAATTGACATTATATTATAAATAAGTGTTTAGTTACGAAGAAAAAAAAAATAAGTAACAGTAGTAGTAGTATGCTTATGACGTCATATGACGTCACGACTCAAAATATATTAAGAAATACTGCAGAACTGCAAACTGTGTAAGTTTCAACTTTCTATCTGATCCCGAAGTTCTTTAGCCCTAAAATGAAATTTTTGGTCCTATGTTCGAATCTTACTTCAGCCACAATACTTCGGTTTTTCGGAATTAAGGTTAGCTGACAAAATATTCACACCTTAGTTTCAAGATGTACCATTTGTAAAAATTTGAAGAAAATCTGATCATAAATGGCGGCTGTAGAGCGCAAACACCATTTTTCACTATTTTTAGCTCTGACGTCACGTGACGTCATAGGGTGCTGAAAATGCTGTTGCTTAAAAGCGCATACTTTACTGCAATAACTCTGAAATTTTCATTATTCTGAACAATTGGCATCATGTCGAAATCATTGCCCCAAATTAAAAATAAGTGGTATGCTTATGACGTCCTCTGACGTCACGATTCAAAATATTTGTAGAAATAATGCAGAACTGCAAACTGTGCAAGTTTCAACTTTCTATCTCATCCTGAAGCTCTTCAATCCTAAAATGAAATTTTTGGTCCTATGTTCGAATATTACTTCAGCCACAGAACTTCGGTTTTTCGGAATTTCGGTAAGCTGGCAGGATATGTACACCTAAGTTTCAAGGTGTACCATCTGTGAAAATTGCAAGAAAATCCGACCATAAATGGCGGCAGTAGAGCGCGAACACCATTGTTCAATATTTTTAGCTCTGACGTCACATGACGTCATAGGTGATGAAGATGCTTTTGTTCAAAAACGCATACTTTACTGTCATAAGTCTTAAATCTTCATTATTCTGAACAACTACCATCATGTCGAAATCATTGCCCTAAAATGAAAATTAAGAAGTATGCTTATGACGTCACATGACGACATTTGACGTCACGACTCAAAATATATTAAGAAATTCTGCAGAACTGCAAACTGTGTAAGTTTCAACTTTCTATCTCATCCTGAAGCTCTTTAATCCTAAAATGAAATTTTCGGTCCTATGTTCGAATCTTATTTCAGCCACAGAACTTCGGTCTTTCGGAATTTCAGTTAGCTTACAGGATATGCACACCTTATTTTCAAGATGTACCATCTGAAATTTAAAAACCAAAGGGGATAACTCGAAATATTCATTATTCTGAACATTTGGCATCATGTCGAAATCATTGCCCTAATATAAAAATTAAGAAGTATGCTTATGACGTCACATAACGTCATATGACGTCACGACTCAAAATATATGTAGAAATTCTGCAGAACTGCAAACTGTGTAAGTTTCAACTTTCTATCTCATCCTGAAGCTCTTTAATCCTAAAATGAAATTTTCGGTCCAATGTTCGAATTTTATTTCAGTCACAAAACTTCGGTCTTTCGGAATTTCGGTTAGCAGACAGGATATGCACACCTTAGTTTCAAGATGTACCATCTGTGAAAATTTGAAGAAAATCCGACCATAAATGACGGCTGTAGAGCGTGAACACCATTTTTCACTATTTTTAGCTCTGACGTCATTTGACGTCATAGGGTGCTGAAGATGCTTTTGTTCAAAAGCGCATACTTTACTGTCATAACTCTGAAATATTCATTATTCTGAACAACTGGCATCATGTCGAAATCATTGCCCAAAAAAAATTAAGAAGTATGCTTATGACGTCACATAACGTCATATGACGTCACGACTCAAAATATATGTAAAAATTCTGCAGAACTGCAAACTGTGTAAGTTTCAACTTTCTATCTCATCCTGAAGCTCTTTAATCCTAAAATGAAATTTTCGGTCCTATGTTCGAATCTTATTTCAGCCACAGAACTTCGGTCTTTCGGAATTTCAGTTAGCTGACAGGATATGCACACCTTATTTTCAAGATGTACCATCTGTGAAAATTTGAAGAAAATCCGACCATAAATGGCGGCTGTAGAGCGTGAACACCATTTTTCAATATTTTTAGCTCTGACGTCATATGACGTCATAGGGTGCTGAAGATGCTTTTGTTCAAAAGCGCATACTTTACTGTCATAACTCTGAAATATTCATTATTCTGAACATTTGGCATCATGTCGAAATCATTGCCCGAAAATAAAAATTAAGAAGTATGCTTATGACGTCACATAACGTCATATGACGTCACGACTCAAAATATATGTAGAAATTCTGCAGAACTGCAAACTGTGTAAGTTTCAGCTTTCTATCTCATCCTGAAGCTCTTTAATCCTAAAATGAAATTTTCGGTCCAATGTTCGAATTTTATTTCAGCCACAGAACTTCGGTCTTTCGGAATTTCAGTTAGCTTACAGGATATGCACACCTTATTTTCAAGATGTACCATCTGTGAAAATTTGAAGAAAATCCGACCATAAATGGCGGCTGTAGAGCGTGAACACCATTTTTCAATATTTTTAGCTCTGACGTCATATGACGTCATAGGGTGCTGAAGATGCTTTTGTTCAAAAGCGCATACTTTACTGTCATAACTCTGAAATATTCATTATTCTGAACATTTGGCATCATGTCGAAATCATTGCCCTAAAATAAAAATTAAGAAGTATGCTTATGACGTCACATAACGTCATATGACGTCACGACTCAAAATATATGTAGAAATTCTGCAGAACTGCAAACTGTGTAAGTTTCAACTTTCTATCTCATCCTGAAGCTCTTTAATCCTAAAATGAAATTTTCGGTCCAATGTTCGAATTTTATTTCAGTCACAAAACTTCGGTCTTTCGGAATTTCGGTTAGCTGACAGGATATGCACACCTTAGTTTCAAGATGTACCATCTGTGAAAATTTGAAGAAAATCCGACCATAAATGACGGCTGTAGAGCGTGAACACCATTTTTCACTATTTTTAGCTCTGACGTCATTTGACGTCATAGGGTGCTGAAGATGCTTTTGTTCAAAAGCGCATACTTTACTGTCATAACTCTGAAATATTCATTATTCTGAACAACTGGCATCATGTCGAAATCATTGCCCTGAAAAAAGAATTAAGAAGTATGCTTATGACGTCACATAACGTCATATGACGTCACGACTCAAAATATATGTAAAAATTCTGCAGAACTGCAAACTGTGTAAGTTTCAACTTTCTATCTCATCCTGAAGCTCTTTAATCCTAAAATGAAATTTTCGGTCCTATGTTCGAATCTTATTTCAGCCACAGAACTTCGGTCTTTCGGAATTTCAGTTAGCTTACAGGATATGCACACCTTATTTTCAAGATGTACCATCTGTGAAAATTTGAAGAAAATCCGACCATAAATGGCGGCTGTAGAGCGTGAACACCATTTTTCAATATTTTTAGCTCTGACGTCATATGACGTCATAGGGTGCTGAAGATGCTTTTGTTCAAAAGCGCATACTTTACTGTCATAACTCTGAAATATTCATTATTCTGAACATTTGGCATCATGTCGAAATCATTGCCCTAAAATAAAAATTAAGAAGTATGCTTATGACGTCACATAACGTCATATGACGTCACGACTCAAAATATATGTAGAAATTCTGCAGAACTGCAAACTGTGTAAGTTTCAACTTTCTATCTCATCCTGAAGCTCTTTAATCCTAAAATGAAATTTTCGGTCCAATGTTCGAATTTTATTTCAGTCACAAAACTTCGGTCTTTCGGAATTTCGGTTAGCTGACAGGATATGCACACCTTAGTTTCAAGATGTACCATCTGTGAAAATTTGAAGAAAATCCGACCATAAATGACGGCTGTAGAGCGTGAACACCATTTTTCACTATTTTTAGCTCTGACGTCATATGACGTCATAGGGTGCTGAAGATGCTTTTGTTTAAAAGCGCATACTTTACTGTCATAACTCTGAAATATTCATTATTCTGAACAACTGGCATCATGTCGAAATCATTGCCCTAAAAAAAGAATTAAGAAGTATGCTTATGACGTCACATAACGTCATATGACGTCACGACTCAAAATATATGTAGAAATTCTGCAGAACTGCAAACTGTGTAAGTTTCAACTTTCTATCTCATCCTGAAGCTCTTTAATCCTAAAATGAAATTTTCGGTCCTATGTTCGAATCTTATTTCAGCCACAGAACTTCGGTCTTTCGGAATTTCGGTTAGCTGACAGGATATGCACACCTTAGTTTCAAGGTGTACCATCTGTGAAAATTTGAAGACAATCCGACCATAAATGACGGCTGTAGAGCGCGAACACCATTTTTCACTATTTTTAGCTGTGACGTCATGTGACGTCATAGGCTGCTAATAATCATTGAAATCAAAATTTCCTCACGTGACTAATAACCCATAAAAATTTCATCGTCCTAGGACTATTGCAACATATTAAAATAAGCGTTTAGTTAGGAAGAAGAAAAGAATAATAATAATAAAAAAATGACGTCACGTGACGTCATATGACGTTTATTTTCACATAATTATTAGACACCCAAAGACCTACTAACTGACAAAATTTCAACTTTCTATCTCAAATAGGACAGTTTTTATAAGCATTTAAAAATTGACGTCCTTGGTTCGAATCTTGGATCCGCCATAGATGCTTTGACTTTTCGAATTTTGAAAAACGGACACCGGTATACACAATAAGAACGTAATATACACATTCTGTGAAAATTTGATAAAAATCGGCCCTGGCCGAAATAATGGCTCTGGACCGTGTACAAACTTTCGTAGTCAATTTCAAATGTGACGTCATATGACGTCATAGGCTTCTGAAAGTCATTGAAATCGAAATTTCAGCGTCTGAATCATGTGTCATTAAATTTTCATTGCCCTTCGACAATTTCAACATATAGAAATACCCTTGTTAATATTAGAAATACATTATCATATAATGACGTCACGTGACGTCATATGACGTTTATTTTTACAAAATGTTTAAGACTCCCAGAGAGCTATATACTGACCAACTATCACTTTTCTATCTCAAATAGGACCGATTTTATAAGCATTTAAAAATTTACGACCTTGGTTCGAATCTTGGATTCGCTATAGAACCATGGACTTTTCGAATTTTGAAAAACGGACACCGAGATGCACACCTAGAACTTAATATACACATTCTGTGAAAATTTGATGAAAATCGGTTCATAAACAATGGCTGCAGACCGCGTACAAACTTTTGTTGGATATTTCAAGTGTGACGTCATATGACGTCATAGGCATATGAAAATCATAGAAATCAAAATTTCAGCGTTTGAAGCATGTGTCATTAAATTTTCATTGCCCATCGACAATTGCAACATATAGAAATATTCTTGTTAATATTAGAAATACATTATCATATAATGACGTCACGTGACGTCATATGACATTTATTTTCAGAAAATGTTTAAAACTTCTAGAGACCTATATACTGACTAAAAATCAACTTTCTATCTTAAATAGGACAGATTTTATAAGCATTTAAAAATTTACGACCTTGGTTCGAATCTTGGATTCGCTATAGAACCATGGACTTTTCGAATTTTGAAAAACGGACACCGGGATGCACAACTAGAGCCTAACCTACACATTCTGTGAAATTTTGATGAAAATCGGTCCAGAAATAATGGCTGTAGACCGCGTACAAACTTTTTCACGTGACGTCAAGTCTGACGTTATATGACGTCATATGAATATACAATTCATTTCATCCGAAAGCTCATGGTTTGAAATATATGCCATAAAATTTTCATTGTTCTGAGTCAATGGCAACACCTTGAAATTAGCACAAATATAAGAGGAAGAAAAAAAGAATAAGAAGAAGAAGAAGAATAATAAAAAAACAGTACAAACCCAATATGACTTTCTGCCTGTAGGCAGAAAGTCCTAAAATAAAAAAAATAAACAGTACAAACCCAATAGACTTTCTGCCAGTAGGCAGAAAGTCCACAAACCCAATAGGACTTTCTGCTTTAGGCAGAAAGTCCTAATAATAATAATAAGAAGAAGAAGAATAAACAGTACAAACCCAATAGGACTTTCTGCTTTACGCAGAAAGTCCTAATAAACAGTACAAACCCAATAGGACTTTCTGCTTGAGGCAGAAAGCCCTAATAATAAAAAACAGAACAAACCCAATATGACTTTCTGCCGAAAGGGCAGAAAGTCCTAACTAGATGTCATTCGTGAAAACGAATGATAGGACTTTCTGCAACCTGTGTTAATGCAAAAAGCAGGAGAAAGAAGTTTCATGTAATGACTCACCTCTGGTAGTATTTCATGTTCATGCTGAACAATTGACATTATATTCCGCGAAAAATAAGTGTTTAGTTACGAAGAAAAAAAGTAAGTAGCAGTAGTGGTAGTATGCTTATGACGTCATATGACGTCACGACTCAAAATATATGTAGAAATTATGCAGAACTGCAAACTGTGTAAGTTTCAACTTTCTATCTCATCCCGAAGTTCTTTAACCCTAAAATGAAATTTTTGGTCCTATGTTCGAATCTTATTTCAGCCACAATACTTCGGTTTTTCGGAATTAAGGTTAGCTGACAAAATATTCACACCTTGGTTTCAAGATGTACCATCTGTAAAAATTTGAAGAAAATCTGATCATAAATGGCGGCTGTAGAGCGCGAAAACCATTTTTCACTATTTTTAGCTCTGACGTCACGTGACGTCATGGGGTGCTGAAAATACTGTTGCTCAAAAGCGCATACGTTGCTGCAATAACTCTGAAATTTTCATTATTCTGAACAACTGGCATCATGACGAAATCATTGCCCCAAATTAAAAATAAGTGGTATGCTTATGATGTCCTCTGACGTCACGATTCAAAATATTTGTAGAAATGCTGCAGAACTGCAAACTGTGTAAGTTTCAACTTTCTATCTCATCCTGAAGCTCTTCAATCCTAAAATGAAATTTTTGGTCCTATGTTCGAATATTACTTCAGCCACAGAACTTCGGTTTTTCGGATTTTCGGTAAGCTGGCAGGATATGTACACCTTAGTTTCAAGGTGTACCATCTGTGAAAATTAGAAGAAAATCCGACCATAAATGGCCGCTGTAGAGCGCGAACACAATTTTTCAATATTTTTAGCTCTGACGTCACATGACGTCATAGGGTGCTGAAGATGCTTTTGTTCAAAAGCGCATACTTTACTGTCATAATCTGAAAAACAACTGGCATCATGTCGAAATCATTGCCCTAAAATAAAAAAATAAGAAATATGCTTATGACGTCACATGACGACATATGACGTCAGGAATCAAAATATATGTAGAAATTCTGCAGAACTGCAAACTGTGTAAGTTTCAGCTTTCTATCTCATCCTGAAGCTCTTTAATGCTAAAATGAAATTTTCGGACTTATGTTCGAATCTTATTTCAGCCACAGAACTTCGGTCTTTCGGAATTTCGGTTAGCTGACAGGATATGCACACCTTAGTTTCAAGATGTACCATCTGTGAAAATTTGAAGAAAATCCGACTATAAATGACGGCTGTAGAGCGCAAACACCATTTTTCACTATTTTTAGCTGTGACGTCATGTGACGTCATAGGCTGCTGACAATCATTGAAATCAAAATTTCCTCACGTGACTAATAACCCATAAAAATTTCATGGTCCTAGGACTATTGCAACATATTAAAATAAGCGTTTAGTTAGGAAGAAGAAAAGAATAATAATAAAAAAATGAAGTCACGTGACGTCATATGACGTTTATTTTCACAAAATTGTTAGACACCCAGAGACCTACTAACTGACAAAATTTCAACTTTCTATCTCAAATAGGACAGTTTTTATAAGCATTTAAAAATTGACTTCCTTGGTTCGAATCTTGGATCCGCCATAGATGCTTGGACTTTTCGAATTTTGAAAAACGGACACCGGTATACACAATAAGAACTTAATATACACATTCTGTGAAAATTTGATGAAAATCGGCCCATTAATAATTTCTCTGGACCGTGTACAAACTTTCTTAGTCAATTTCAAATGTGACGTCATATGACGTCATAGACTTCTGAAAATCATTGAAATCGAAATTTCAGCATCTGAAGCATGCGGCATTAAATTTTCATTGCCCTTAAAATTTAAATATAAAATAATCTTGTTAGAATTAGAAATTCATTATCATATAATGACGTCACGTGACGTCATATGAAATTTATTTTCAAAAACTTTTTAAGACTCCCAGAGACCTATATACTGACCCAATATCATCTTTCTATCTCATATAGGACCGATTTTATAAGAATTTGAATATTTACGACCTTGGTTCGAATCTTGGAATCGCTATAGAACCTTGGACTTTTCGAATTTTGAAAAACGGACACCGGGATGCACAACTAGAACTTAATATACACATTCTGTGAAAATTTGATGAAAATCGGTTCATTAATAATGGCTGTAGACCGCGTACAAACTTTTGTAGCTTATTTCAAGTGTGACGTCATATGACGTCATAGAGATATGAAAATCATAGAAATCAAAATAACATTTCTTGGAGAATATGACATCAAAATTTCATTGTCCTTGGATCATATTAACATATATAATTATGTGTTTAAAAGTAAGAAATTTGATGACGTCATATGACGTCACAAGACGTCCATTTTCACAAAATATTTAAATCTATCGGAGATCTATATACTGACAAAATATCAACCTTCTATCTCATTTAGGGACGATTTTATGAGCATTTATCAATTTGACGTCCTTGGTTTGAATCTTGCATTCGCCATAGAACCTTGTGCTTTTCGAATTTTGAAAAACGGACATCGAGATGCACAACTAGAACTTAATATACACATTCTGTGAAAATTTGATAAAAATCGGTTCATTAATTATCGCTCTGGACCGCGTACAAACTTTTGTAGCAAATTGCCAAGTGTGACGTCATATGACGTCATAGGCATATCAAAATTATATAATTTTTTAATTACACATATGAATAATATGCCATCGAAATTTCATTCTCCTAGGACGATTGCAACATATGAAAATCCGTGAGGAAGAAAAGAATAATAATAATAATAACTAGATGTCATTCGTTTAAACGAATGATCGGACTTTCTGCAACATCTGCTTTATATAGAATATATATAGAAGATGACATAATAGATAATCTGTCCAAATTGCAACTTTCTATCTCCTCTATTTCTATATAAAATAGCACAAATAGAACACATTCTGTGAATTTTAATAAAAGTCCGCCCATATCTTGCACATGTAGTTTACATACAAAATGTATACTATGTCATATGACATGAAAGAAAAATGAATCAGTGTTCAAATGTAAGTTTCTAACTTTCATCACACATAGAATTTCATCACTCCAGCTCAGTTGTAACCTTGTTTAATTTTAGCCTCAGTAGGAAGAAGTATTGAATATTTGTATAGTGCTATATCCTTTCGACACCTGTAACGTAGTTAAACGTATTTAGCGATTTTGGCGTGTTTGGGCTTCCGTAGTTTTGCCATAAATTCCTGGAATTTCGAACTATGGTGATATTTTGAAAGGTAACATCCCAGCCTACAAACTGATGCAATATGAATATCGTTAGCATAACAATGCAGTTTTTAGATGGTCTAAAATGTGGGGCTGCGTGTGAATTTTTCAAGGCTTGCAAACTGCTCGCTAGCTACATAGTGTTGCAAATACGGATTTTTGTCTTGTGCCGTTGTACATGTATTAACTTCAATGCTTATTTTGGAAACAGTCAACATTCGACAAAAAACAACAACAAAAAAAACAACAAAATCAAGATATAGCCCATCAATTGCAATTTGATATTTTTTTTTTAAGTCGTTGCGCAAGTATTTAAGCTTGGTGACCCCTGCGCGTGACCTTTTCCATATTTTTATGATGCATGATTATGAAATATCTTATTTTCCATGTAACTTTCTTATATGAAGTCCAATTTCAATAAACTTGGTACCGTTAGAAAGCTCTTAAAACATGCTACATTTTATGCGCATGATGTATAAACTTATCTTCAGTCGTTTCTGAGATATTGACTGTTAAACCTCAAGAAAACAGCATATTATCAGCAAAATTAGCTTCATTTCATTTAGTTTGTTTTTGCTTATAACTTTGTATTGCGTAAACCAATTTTAAGAAACTAAATATCTTTGGAAACGTCAATTATTCAGCTATAATTCTTTTTCATACATATATTTACAAAAATCGATATTTATTGAGATATGGCTACATATATGCAGTAGGGGTGAAATCAAAATTTCCTCACGTGCCTAATAACCCATAAAATTTCATCGTCCTAGGACTATTGCAACATATTAAAATAAGCGTTTAGTTAGGAAGAAGAAAAGAATAATAACAATAAAAAATGACGTCACGTGACGTCATATGACGTTTATTTTCTCATAATTCTTAAGACACCCAGAGACCTACTAACTGACAAAATTTCAACTTTCTATCTCAAATAGGACCGATTTTATAAGCATTTAAAAATTGACGTCCTTGGTTCGAATCTTGGATCCGCCATAGATGCTTGGACTTTTCGAATTTTGAAAAACGGACACCGGTATACACAATAAGAACGTAATATACACATGCTGTGAAAATTTAATGAAAATCGGCCCATTAATAATGGCTCTGGACCGTGTACAAACTTTCGTAGTCAATTTCAAATGTGACGTCATATGACGTCAGAGACATATGAAAATCATTGAAATCGAAATTTCAGCGTCTGAATCCTTTGTCATTAAATTTTCATTGCCCTTCGACAATTTCAACATATAGAAATACTCTTGTTGATATTAGAAATACATTATCATATAATGACGTCACATGACGTCAGATGACGTTGTTTTTTTCACGAAATGTTTAAGACTCCCAGAGACCTATATACTGACCAAATATCACTTTTCTATCTCAAATAGGATCGATTTTATAAGCATTTAAAAATTTACGACCTTGGTTCGAATCTTGAATTCGCTATAGAACCATGGACTTTTCGAATTTTGAAAAACGGATCCCGAGATGCACAACTAGAACTTTATATACACATTTTGTGAAAATTTGATGAAAATCGGCCCATTAATAATGGCTCTGGACCGTGTACAAACTTTTGTAGTCAATTTCAAATGTGACGTCATATGACGTCATAGGCTTCTGAAAATCATTGAAATCGAAATTTCAGTATCTAAAGCATGCGGGGTTAAATTTTCATTGCCCTTCGAAAATTTCAACATATAGAAATAATCTTGTTAGAATTAGAAATTTATTATCATATAATGACGTCACGTGACGTCATATGACATTTATTTTCACAAAATGTTTAAGACTCCCAGAGACCTATATACTGACCCAATATCATCTTTCTATCTTAAATAGGACCGATTTTATAAGAATTTGAAAATTAACGACCTTGGTTCGAATCTTGGAATCGCTATAGAACCTTGGACTTTTCGAATTTTGAAAAACGGACACCGGGATGCACAACTAGAACTTAATATAAACATTCTGTGAAAATTTGATGAAAATCGGTTCTTTAATAATGGCTCTGGACCGCGTACAAACTTTTGTAGCTTATTTCACGTTTGATGTCATATGACGTCATAGAGATATGAAAATCATAGAAATCAAAATAACATCTCTTGGAGAATATGACATCAAAATTTCATTGTCCTTGGACCATATTAACATATGAAATTATGTGTTTAAAAATTAGAAATTTGATGACGTCATATGACGTCACAAGACGTCCATTTTCACAAATTATTAAAATCTATCGGAGATCTATATACTGACAAAATATCAACCTTCTCACTCATTTAGGGACGATTTTATGAGCATTTATCAATTTGACGTCCTTGGTTTGAATCTTGCTTTCACCATAGAACCTTGGGCTTTTCGAATTTTGAAAAACGGACACCGAGATGCACAACTAGAACTTAATATACACATTCTGTGAAAATTTGATAAAAATCGGTTTATTAATTATCGCTCTGGACCGCGTACAAACTTTTGTAGCAATTGCCAAGTGTGAGGTCATAATGACGTCATAGGCATTTGAAAATTATAGAATTTTTTAATTACGCATATGAATAATATGCCATCGAAATTTCATTCTCCTAGGACGATGGCAACATATGAAAATCCTTGAGGAAGAAAAGAATAATAATAATAATAATAATAATAACTAGATTTCATTCGTTGATACGAATGATAGGACTTTCTGCTACATTTGTCAAATACTTAAAAGCAAAAACAGTAAGAGGATATGAAATTGCATCCTTTAACTTGCTTTTGTATGGCCATAACTTAAATGAACTTTGAAAAATAAACCGTTTAACTTGGAGGAAATTGCAAAAGTAACTGAAAATCATTTTTTTATATCGATTTATTTAACTTGGACTATTTTTATCTCTTTGTTACTATGCAATAAACTTACAATTCAATTCCACCAAGGAAAAAAATATTAACATTCTTTTTGACATTATGACGTCAAATAACGTTAATCTTCACAGAATATAAATAAGTCTTAAAGACTAATATTCAGTCCAAATATCAACTTTCTAAATCATCTCGAAGCGATTTTATATGTTTTTGAAATTTGACGTCAATGTTTCGAAACTTGGATTCGCCATACAACCATTGCCTTTTCGTCTTTTCGAATTTGTAAAACAGGACCCGGGATACACAACTAGAGCGTTACATATACATTCTTTGAAATTTGCTGAAAATCGGTCCAAAAATAATGGCTGTACACCGCGTAAAACCTTTTTGTCCTGACGTCAAATCTGATGTGATATAACGTCAAATTAATATGAATTACATTGCATTTTAAAGCATTTCTAAAGTATATACCATAAGATTCATGGTCCTGGGAAGTTAACAACATATTAAATTTACGCGTATATATCAGAAATAATTTTTGACCTTATGACGTCATATGACGTCAAATGACGTTCATCTTCAGAGAATGTAAAGCACTCTTGGAGACTTATTTACTTTCCAAATATTAGATTTCTAACTCATCTGGAAACGATTTTATACGTATTTAAAATTTGACGCCAATGGTTCCAATATTGAATCCGCCATACAACCTTTGCATTTTTGAATTTGGAAGAACGGACACCGGGATGCTCAACTATAACCTAATATACACTTTCTGTGAAATTT
>CM037795.1:8615478-8626420 GCA_021229015.1 Solen grandis
TTGGTCATTTTTAATAAAGTGCTGTAAACCCCCAAAAGCATTTGTTGTATTCAGATTACCAAAATTTCACTTTGAAGCGTATTTTTTCCGTGTTATTGCACGTAAAAAAAGCAAGCGTTAAGAAGGGTCACCCGGAATTGTTATGGTTATATGCATACGTTTTTTTATGTGACTTCCAATATATAAAAGTTTAGTTTAGTTTATATTATGGTTGTAAAAGATTGCAGTGTTTTTTATCAAACCGGGGTTTCCCCGCCATTGTTTTGTCTTCTAGGGGTTTTTGAAACAACTTCACAGATTTTTCGTAAAATTATTTCCAGAATGTTTTTTACACTTCCCCGATTTCCCTTAAAAAAAATTAGAAAAATAAATTTGTTTTAATAATTCAAATTATGCCACTAATACTTTTTTTGTGATTTAATTTGTTTAAGTTACTTCCAGCTTTTTTAGAATGTATAGACAGTGGGTTTCCGGGGGTCGATTTCACTGGGGGTTCCCATTAGTCTAGGTCCGAAATGGTTTGGGTCGATACGTGCAGAAAGCAGTGTCAAAATTTGTGCGTTTGGGGTAAACGGTAAACGAAAAACGTGAAAAGGGTTTGAACGAAAACCCGGTTTAAAATGCAAATGCGTTTGTAATCTTTTAATAGATGCTTTTCAGGTTTAATCCAGCGTTTTTTCGTTTAGAAACGTAAACGTTTTAAAACGCAAATGAAACGATTTGCAAACGCAAATGAAACGATGTTCAAACGCAAACGGAACGCAATTTGGTTTTTTTACTTGAACGGTTACGGTTTTAGACACCCAAAAGGACCTACTAATAAAAAAAATTTTCAACTTTCTTTTCCAAATAGGACAGTTTTTAAAGCTTTTAAAAAATTGACGCCCTTTTGGTTTTCGAATTTTGGGAAACCCCCGCCATAGATGTTTGGGAATTTTCGAATTTTGAAAAAGGGGACACCAGTATACACAATAAGAACGTAATATACAAATTCGGGTGAAAATTTGATAAAAATGGCCCAGTAATAATGGCTCTGGACCGTGTAAAAAACCTTTCGAAAGTAAATTTTTCAAATGTGACGTCAAATGACTTATAGGCTTCTAAAATCATTGAAATCAAAATTTCAGGTCTGAATCATGTGTCTTTTAAATTTTCTTTCCCCCTTGGGGACAATTTAAACCCCATATAAAAACCCCCCTTTTTAAATTAGAAATACATTATCAAAATAAGACGTCACGTGAAGGTTCCATATGCCCTTTTTTTTTAAAAAATTTTTAAAAAAACTTCTAGAGAATTATATACTGACAAAAATCAATTTTTCCTATTTTTAAAAGGGGGCCCGTTTTTATAAGCTTTTTAAAAATTTACGACCTTGGTTCGAATTTGGTTCGCTATGGGAACCATGGCCCTTTTCGAATTTAAAAAAAACCGGTCCCCGGGGGATGAAAAAACTAGGCCTAACATACCCCTTCTGTGAAATTTTGATGAAAATCGGTCCAGAAATAATGGCTGTAAAACCGCGTACAAATTTTTTTCACGGGGACGTAAAGGGTTGCTTAATGAGTATATGAATATACAATTCATTGCACCCGAAAGCTCTTTGGTTTTAAAAAAAAAATATATGCCATAAAAATTTATTGTTTGGGGTCAAGGGGAAACCCCACCTCAAATTTAAAACAAATATAAGAGGAAGAAAAAAAAAAATAAGGGAAAAAGAATAAATAAAAAAACAGTACAAACCCAATATGACTTTCTGTGTAGGCAGAAAGTCCTAATAATAACTAAAACTCCCTTTTTTTCTGAACAAAAGAAAGGGTTTCTGCCCAACCATGTCAAACCCGATCATACTTATTTTCTTTTCGACCTACACCATCTTTAAAAAAATTTAAGAAAATACTTATTATAAGTATGTTTATGAGTCACATGACGTCACGACTCAAAAAAATTTTAAGAAAATTTTGCAGAACTGCAAACTGTGTAAGTTTCAAAATTTTATCTATCCTGAAGCTCTTTAAAACCTAAATGAAATTTTCGGGCCTTTTGTTCGAATCCCCATTTAAGCCACAGAAAATTCGGTCTTTCAGAATTTCGGTTAGTGCCCCCGGGTAGGTTTCCCTTAGTTTTTAAGATGTACCAAACTGTGAAAATTTGAAAAAATCCGACCATAAATGGTGGTTGTAGAGCAAAAGAACAAAATTTTTCACTATTTTTAGCTCTGACGTCACATGACGTCAAAAAGGGGGCTGAAAATTCTTTTTTTCAAAAGCGGGAAAACTTTTTCTCATAACTCTGGAAAATTTTCCCGAAATTTTGAAGAAGCCATCATGTCAAAATCAAATTTCCCTAAAATGAAAATTAAAAGTATGTTATGACGTCATATGACGTCACGTCTCAAGATATATGTAGAAAAATTTGCAGAACTGCAAAAAGGGGGAAAGTTTCAACTTTCTTCTCAAACCTGAAGCTCTTTAATCCCAAAAAAGAAAAATTTTGGTCCCATGTTCGAAACTTATTTCGCAACAGAACTTCGGTCTTTCGAATTTCGGTTAGCTGACGGATATGCACACCTTTGTTTCAAAAATGTACCATCTGTTAAAAAATTTAAAAAAAATTGACCAAAAAATGGCGGCTTTTAGAGCGGGAAACACCAATTTTCATTAAATTTTTGCTTTTGACGTCACATGACGTCTTTTGGGTGCTTTAAGATGCTTTGTTCAAAAGTGAATACTTTACTGTCTTAACTCTGAAATTTTCATTATTCTGAACAACTGGCACATGTCGAAATCAAGCCCCAAATTTAAAAAATTTAAATGGTATGCTTATGACTCCTATGACGTCACGATTCAAAATATTTGTAGAAATTCTGCAGAACTGCAAACTGTGTAAGTTTCAACTTTCTATCTCATCCTGAAGCTCTTTTATCCTAAAATGAAATTTTCAGTCCTATGTTCGAATCTTATTTCAGCAACAGAACTTCGGTCTTTCGGAATTTCGGTTAACTGACAGGATATGCACACCTTAGTTTCAAGATGTACCATCTGTGAAAATTTGAAGAAAATCCGACCATAAATGGCGGCTGTAGAGCGTGAACACCATTTTTCACTATTTTTAGCTCTGACGTCACATGACGTCATAGAGTGCTGAAGATGCTTTTGTTCAAAAGTGCATACTTTACTGTCATAACTCTGAAATTTTCATTATTCTGAACAACTGGCATCATGTCTAAATCATTGCCCTAAAATGAAAATTAAGAAGTATGCTTATGACGTCACATGACGTCATATGACGTCACGACTCAAAATATTTGTAGAAATTCTGCAGAACTGCAAACTGTGTAAGTTTCAACTTTCTATCTCATCCTGATTAATCCTAAAATGAAATTTTCGGTCCTATGTTCGACGAAGATGAAGATGCTTTTGTTCAAAAGCGCATACTTTACTGTCATAACTCTGAAATTTTCATTATTCTGAACAACTGGCATCATGTCTAAATCATTGCCCTAAAAAGAAAATCCGACCATAAATGACGGCTGTAGAGCGCGAACACCATTTTTCACTAATTTTAGCTGTGACGTCATGTGACGCCATAGGGTGCTGACAATCATTGAAATCAAAATTTCCTCACGTGACTAATAACCCATAAAAATTTCATCGTCCTAGGACTATTGCAACATATTAAAATAAGCGTTTAGTTAGGGCATAGAAAAAAAAAAAATAAATAAAAAAATGACGTCACGTGACGTCATATGACATTAATTTTCACATAATTGTTAAGGCACCCAGAGACATACTAACTAACAAAATTTAAACAGTTTTTATAAGCATTTAAAAATTGACTTCCTTGGTTCGAATCTTGGATCCGCCATAGATGCTTGGACTTTTCGAATTTTGAAAAACGGACACCGGTTTACACAATAAGAACGTAATATACACATTCTGTGAAAATTTGATGAAAATCGGCCCATTAATAATGGCTCTGGTCCGTGTACAAACTTTCGTAGTCAATTCCAAATGTGACTCATATGACGTCATAGGCTTCTGAAAATCATTGGAAATCGAAATTTCAGTGTCTGAATCATTTGTCATTAAATTTTCATTGCCCTTCGACAATTTCAACATATAGAATACTCTTGTTAATATTAGAAATACATTATCATATAATGACGTCAAGTGACGTCATATGACGTTTATTTTCACAAAATGTTTAAGACTCTTAGAGACCTATATACTGACCAAATATCACTTTTCTATCTCAAATAGGACCGATTTTATAAGCATTTAAAAATTTACAACCTTGGTTCGAATCTTGAATTCGCTATAGAACCATGGACTTTTCGAATTTTGAAAAACGGACACCGAGATGCACAATTAGAACTTAATATACACATTTCTCTGAAAATTTGATGAAAATCGGCCCATTAATAATGGCTCTGGACCGGTACAAACTTTCGTAGTCAATTTCAAATGTGACGTCATATGACGTCATAGGCTTCTGAAAATCATTGAAAATGAAATTTCAGCATCTGAAGCATGCGGCATTAAATTTTCATTGCCCTTCAAAAATTTCAACATATAGAAATAATCTTGTTAGAATTAGAAATTCATTATCATATAATGACGTCACGTGACGTCATATGACATTTATTTTCACAAAATGTTTAAGGCTCCCAGAGACCTATATACTGACCCAATATCATCTTTCTATCTCAAATAGGACTGATTTTATAAGAATTTTGAAAATTTACGACCTTGGTTCGAATCTTGGAATCGCTATAGAACCTTGGACTTTTCGAATTTTGAAAAAACGGACACCGGGATGCACAACTAGAACTTAATATACACAATTCTGTGAAAATTTGATGAAAATCGGTTCATAAACAATGGCTCTGGACCGCGTACAAAACTTTTGTTGCATATTTCAAGTGTGACGTCATATGACGTCATAGGCATATGAAAATCAAGAAATCAAACTTTCAGCGATTGAAGCATGTGTCATTAAATTTTTCATTGCCCTTCGACAATTTCAACAATAGAAATACTCTTGTTAATATTAGAAATACATTATCATATAATGACGTCACGTGACGTCATATGACATTTATTTTCACAAAATGTTTAAGACTCTTAGAGACCTATATACTGACCAAATATCACCTTTTCTATCTCAAATAGGACCGATTTTAATAAGCATTTTAAAAAATTTACGACCTTGGTTCGAATCTTGGATTCGCTATAGAACCATGGACTTTCGAATTTTGAAAAACAGACACCGGATGCACAACCTAGAACTTAATATACACATCTGTGAAAATTGATGAAAATCACTTCACAAACAATGGCTGTAGACCGCGTACAAACTTTTGTAGCATATTTTTAAATGTGACGTCATATGACGTCATAGGCATATGAAAATCATAGATATCAAAATTTCATCGCATCAAGTATATGCCATAAAAAATTTCATGGCCCTGGGACCATTGCAACATGCTTAATTAACGCTCAGTTTTGGAAGAAAAAAAGAATAAGAAGAATAAAAAAACATAACAAACCCAATAGGACTTTCTGCCAGTAGGCAGAAAGTCCTAACTAGACTTCTTTTGTCCCACAAATGGCAAGGGCTTTCTGCGCTGCAAACCGGTTTAAGCCTGATCAGCTGAAAAGAATTTGTTCATAAACAATGTCACCATCCCAAATTTACGTTTCTCAGTGGATATAATACTTGCATTTCCATATTGAGAATATATGCGTTCTACCTAACTTAGTTTCATTTCACATGTATCCTTTCTTTAATATAAAACAATGTCCCCTGTTGTTCATTTAAAGAACGTAAAATTACTATTTACCTTGTCTTTATTTTCATTTATCAATATTGAATAAAGGACACTAAATTAAAGTATGAATTTTATACACTAGACATTTCTTTACTAAGAAAAAATATATAGAGAATAAACAGAACAAATAAAGTTTAATTGCGGCCTCACATCAGCACAGGTAAACGTTGTACCTTTACTGCTTGCTTACAGTGACGCCCAGTAGATTTCTCACAGAACTTAACATTCTACTTTATATACATATAACTATTTGACATTCCAGTGGTATCTGAATAACTGAAACACATTTTGAAATTTTAAAACCTGTTTAATTTTGGCGGCTATTACTTCGGTATCTAACATATAACGCTTTATATATGTTTAAATAATAAGAATGAATAGTTTATTGATTGCGGTTTGAATTGCGCATTTACACTTTTATGATTATTAGCATGAGTTCTTATTTCTCATGTAACTTTCTTATATCATGACCAAATAAGAAAAGCAGGGTACCGTTAGAAAGTCATTAAATTCCCAACATTTCACATGCTTTTTATGTATGGACCTATTCTAACTGCTTTTGAACTATGGACGCTTTTAAACCTCGGAAAAATGCAAAAATATGCCAAAATATGTTCATGACATTTACTTCATCAACGATATTTTAATAACTATTCTTTGGATCTTAAAAGCTGCATATCGTTCGAAAGGAATTGATTGGGATATAAATCATGTTCATAATGATTTTTTACAAAAATCAATATTTTTTGAGATACATGCAGTTTTTCTGCCGTTACCGCTGTTTCCGCCATTACTGTGCCATTTCAAGCTGATCTTAAAAAATATTATTCTCATCAGAAAGAGCTTCGAAAGCACTAATAAAAATACGCATATTGTCTCGATAGAATGTTGTTTGTTTTTGAGATATTACAGGTCAAAGGAAAAACCGATAATTGATATATGACCTTGACCTTTGAGATTTTCCGGAAACGGAAATGATATTTGACAATGAGATGCTATTCTTGCACTTTCAGAGAAAATTTGAAGCCAATCGGTCAAAAAATTTTTGAGAACAGAGCTGAAAAACCGTTTGTATTTGTTTTAAGAATTTTATTAACATTATGACGTCAAATGACGTCACATGTGGTTAAATTCCTCAGAATATAAAGAAGACATCAAGGAGTATATGTGGTGTTCAATTTGAGATTTCTAGCTTACATAGGAGCTACACAATACTTAAATATATTTTAAGGTCGAAAGTTCGAAACTTGGTTTTAACCACAGAACTTTGTTTTTTTCGAATCTGGAAAACGTATATAATAGTGCACATCTAGAACTAAATAAACACATTTTGTAAAAATATCGAGAAAATCCACTAAGAAAATGAAGGCTGTAGAGCGCGTAGCAAATGACAACTTTGACGTCATGTGACGTCATACGAATTGACAATAATAGATTCTAAAATTTCATCACCTCAGGTATGAGCTATTAAATTTTCGTGATTCTAGACTGTCAGGAACCTATTGGAATAGCAACCTCTTTTGGAAAGAAAATAATAATAATAATAATAACTAGGACTCTTTTGTTCTGGACAAAAGAAAGGCTTTTCTGCACTGCAAACCATGTCAAACCTGATCATACTTATTGAGTTTTCTGAAATACACCATCTTCAAAAATTGAAGAAAATCCGTCCCGAATTGATAGCTGTAGAGTGCAAACATAAATAAATTGCAGAGGAAATCTGTGATGTCATATAACATAATTTAAATTTTAAAGTCATTGCATTCCAAAGGGAATAATGTTTTCTTTGTTTTCAGTTATAATTTAAGTGACAATGACAATGTGAAATCTAGCTTTTTTCAATATTAAAAGGGGCATAACTCCTGACCTAATATCAATTTTTAATTTAGACTGGGACAAAAATGTAGGCCTCTAGAGTTTCACAAGATTTTTCTAAGATTTGAACTGGTGACCTAGTTTTTGTTCTCAAGTGACTCATTTTCGAACTCATCCAATATATTAATTAGACAAACATCCTGACCAAATCTTTTGAAGATTGGGCTAAAAAAATGTGGCCTCTAGAGAGTTCACAAGGTTTTCTTAGATTTGACCTGGTGACCTAGTTTTGATCCCACGTGACCCAATTTTCAAACTCATGCAAGATTCATTTTAGACAAACATCCTGATCAAAATTTATGAAGATTGGGCAAAAAACTGTGGCCTGTAGAGTGTTTACAAGGTTTTGATAAGATTTGACCTGATGACCTATTGTTGACCCCACATACCTATTTTCGAACTCATCCAAGATATGTACAAACACCCTGATCATTTTTCATGAAGATTGGGCTAAAACGTGGCCTCTAGAGTGTTCGCAACGTTTTTCTAAGATTTTCCCTGGTGACCTGTTTTTGACCCATGTAACCCAATTTCGAACTCATCTGAGATATCATGTAGACAAACATCCTGATCAAAATTTTATAAAGATTGGGCCAAAACTGTGGCCTGTAGAGTGTTCACAATGTTTTTCTAAATTTTTAACTAGTGACCTATTTTTTGACCCCACATGACCCAATCTCGAACTCATCCGAGATATCATGTAGACAGACATCCTGACCAAGATTCATGAAGATTGAGTTTAAACTGTGGCCTCTAGAGTGTTCACAAAGTTTTTCTAAGATTTGACCTGGTGACCTAGTGACCCCACATGACCCAATTTCAAACTCATCCGAGATATCATATAGTCAAACATCCTTAACAACTTTCATGACGATTGGGTTAAAACTGTGGCCTCTAGATTGTTCAGAATGTTTTTCTAAGATTTGAGTTGGTGACCTAGTTTTTGACCCCACATTATCCAATTTCAAATTCATCCAAGATATCATGTAAACAAACATCCTGACCAAGTTTCATGAAGATTGGGCCAAAACTGTGGCATGTAGACTTTCACAAGGTTTTTTCTAAGATTTGACCTGGTGACCTAGTTTTTGACCCCACATGACCAATTTCAAACTTATCTGAGATATCATGTAGACAATCATTCTGGACCAAGTTTCATGAAGATGGCCTAAAACTGTGGCCTGTAGAGTGTTCACAAAGTTTTTCTAAGATTTGACCTGGTGACCTAGTTTTTGACCCCACAATGACGCAATTTCAAACTCGTCCGAGATATTATATAGACAAACATCCTGACCAAAGATTCATGAAGATTGGCCAAAGCTGTGGCCTCTAGAGTGTTCACAATGTTTTTCTAAGATTTGACCTGGTGACCTAGTTTTTGACCCCACATGATCCAATTTCAAACTCATCCGAGTATCATGTAGACAAACATCCTGACCAAGTTTCATGAAGAATTGGACAAAAACTGTGGCCTCTAGAGTGTTCACAAGCAATTGTTGACGACGGAACGACTAACGACGCACGACGGACAAAAGGCGACCAGAAAGCTCACCCGAGCACAGTGCTCAGGTGAGTAAAAAAGAAAGGGCTTTATATTTCCAACATTTCACGTGTTTCATATTTCAACTTTTCTGTTACGTGCTCTAAGTATAGAAAGTTATTTTTCAAAGAAACGGCAAAAAAATCGGCAAAACGATTGTTCATGTCTATTATTGCCCTTCGACAAATAACTCTTAAATTTATGGTCCGATCATTAAAATCTGCATACCATTAGGACCGCATTGCATCACGCTAATAATACTGTTCTTCAGTTATTTCAAAAATTAATAGTTTCTTAGAAAAAAAAAACAATCAAATGATAGGGACTAACTGCAGAAATGCATGAAAGAACGGTTTTAAATGAATTCTTATTTTCTCATCTAACTTCCTTATAGGATATCCGATGTCCAATTTTCAAACGCAAGGTACCATTAGAAAGGCCTTTTAATTTCCAACATTTCACGTGTTTCATGTTTCAACTTTTCTATTACGGGCTCTGAGATATAGAAAGTTATTTTTAAAGAAAACGGCAAAAATCGGCAAAAAGATGTTCATGTCTGTTATTGCCTTTCGACAAATAACTTTATAATTTATGGTCCGATCATTAAAATCTGCATATCATTAGAACCACATTACATCATGCAAAAAAAGAAAAAAATTGTATGTTATTTTTAAAAAATCATTAGTTTCTTCGGAAAAAAGGAATCAAGTGATGGGGACTTACTGCGGAGTGCATGAAAGAACAGTTTTACTGCATTCTAAGTTTTCGTGTAATTTTAAAAAGCTAAGTACCGTTAGAAAGGTCTTTTCATTTCCCACAATCTTTAAACACTTTGTAGCTACGGGCGTTTAAACCTTGAGCATACGGCAAAAATCGGGGATAAATATGTTCATATCGTTTTGTTAATCCCCCGCCGCGAAGCGGGAGGGGGTTATAGGAATGCCCTTTGTCCGTCCATCCGTCAGAGTGTCCGAAACACTTTCGTGTCCGCTCCATATCTCATGAACGCTTGGACACATTTTCTTCAAACTCGGCTAAAGTGTTAACCTCATTGAGCTGATGTGCAGAAGGCATGTGGCGGTCATGCTGGCTAAAGGGTCAAGGTCATATTTGAAGGTCAAATGTTATTTTCGTGTCCGCTCCATATCTCATGAACGCTTGGACACATTTTCTTCAAACTCGGCTAAGCATGAGTTGGTCACGCTGGCTCAAGGTCAAGGTCATACTTGAAGGTCAAATGTTATTTTCGTGTCCGCTCCATATCTCATGAACGCTTGGACACATTTTCTTCAAACTCGGCTAAAATGTTAACCTCATTGAGCTGATGTGCAGAAGGCATGAGTCGGTCACGCTGGCTCAAGGTCAAGGTCATACTTGCAGGTCAAATGTTATTTTCATGTCCGCTCCATATCTCATTCAGGAGTGTTCCCCTTGCCTTACACAGACCACTTCTTGACCTGGATTGCACTTCCACAGTGATTTATTGTGCTTGGTAAATAATAGTATGTCATGTTCACAATCATACAAATTATTTCATGATATATAAAGTTTTTAATTGAGTTACACATGTACTTTGTGGTTACCTAACACTCCTATACTTCATTGATGTTCACTTTTTGTACTGTTTGCCATGTAAAACTTGTCAGTAAACTTTTAATATATGTGCCTCCGAATTCTGAGATTCATACATAACTCCA
>CM037795.1:8626520-8676520 GCA_021229015.1 Solen grandis
TGGGGAACACTTCTGCCAAGTAATTTCAAAATCCGTCAAGGAATGTCAGAGTAATGGAGCGAAACGAAAAATATACCCATTTTGACCTTTGAACTCTAAGTGTGACCTGGACCTTGAAGCTACAGACCTGGAGATGCGTGCGACATATCTCTCATGATGTAAACATTTCTGCCAGGTAATTTTAAAAATCCGTCCAGGAATGTCAGAGTTATAGAGCGGAAACGAGGGGACGGACGGGCAGACGGTTCAGTTACTATATGCCCACTTTTGGGGGCATAAAAAATACTGTAGACCTGCTTCATTTCATTCTGTAATTCGAATTCTTCACAAAATGTTCCTTCCTGCTCTCTTTGGGGAATGGGCCCCTGGTAATAGCTACTCATGTGTCTCCTGAATATGTACAATTGCAATTGTTCTCTTGCCCTTCCCTTTTCCTGGTATCTTCACTCTGCGACTGCCATACCAAAATGACCAATTCTTTTAGGTCAGCGTGACATTTACTGTTTCACTAGCAAAATCAATACACAATCAAATCCGTTCATCTGCTTCTTGTGTCAAATTTGTTTTCAACATGAATTTCTAACTTTTACTCAGTGACCCCGAGTATTGAAAGAGTGTTGTTTCAAACGTGTTAATAACAGTTTATATGAACAAATTCCACATCAGTACTGTAGTCAATATCTAACAAGACATCCTTGCATGTTTTCAGTCTCATTTCATGATTATTACAATAATGATCTTATTTACCTCCCCAGTAAATTAATTTTTAATAAAAATGATTTTTTTATGGTAAAATCAATTTATCTACAATGTTAAGCTTTCTTTGTCTTTGAAAGAGAAAAGACCACAAATCAAATTAAATGTACCGTATTAAGTGGTTTTTCACTTATATTGTGAAATTGTAGTGTGCAAACAAGCAAACATGAAACAAGCAGTATTACTTACAGTGACAGTTGTGGTGGAGAAAAAAAAAGAACTGTCAGTGAACGATGTTTGTAAAAGAATAAATGAGAATATTACAATATTTTTATGGTATTTCACCTCATGTAGTGTTGGAATTTGGAATTAAGCTGTTTGGGTTTGAGTTTATATTTCTATTAAATATTTGCACTGAAGATGTGAGCATGTCATTACCTTATTCATAATCATTATTACTTCTTTTCAGATTGCAGAAAGCAGACAAACGTGTATGCTCTCAATTCAAAGTCAGACGTTGCTGAATGTTGAAATTATTTGTGATATCAAACAATTCAAAACAAAAATATTCTCAAAAAAGAGAAAAATTCATATCTCTATAACTAATACTCATTAAAAAGTTAATCTGGCAATTCACTCAATCTGAACTATTAACTAAAATAATGATTTTTGCTGTAAATGAAATCTACACAATATACAGAAAACTAGATTCATAGGTTTAGTTTAATATTGCTAGTTCTACTCCAACTTGGAAACAAGTTCTTACAACTTACAGATTTATTGGCTGGACCAGTACTTTGTGGCTGCACTTGGGAAGGTGTATAGGTTTAAAGCTATACTGTATACGAAAATGATATAATTAAGGGCATCAGTATCAAATAGGTTTACTGATGAGCAACTGAACCACAAACAGGCCACTACTCATTTTAATTAAGAAGGTCAAGGACTCTTTTTCTGTTGATGGATAAGTTTTAATGTCCTAATAACATAGGAATGGAGTTGTGTGTGTGTGTGTGTGTGTGGTGTGTGTGTGTGTGTGTGTAAATAAGTATTATTGCACAAGTAAGTAAAGGAAATGGCACTCAAGGTCAATGTAAAATTATATTAAATACCAGCTTAAATTTCACAAATGATTTCTGATTCTCTATATACAAATATTTCATTTATATGCATTTGCATTTCTTCTTGCTGATTCTCACTGCTTTTAAAACATTCTTTGACTGACACACTTTCTCTCACCTCTCTCTGTTTTAACATTGTGATAAATGTGTATTTTCATGTTTCTGTGTTATTCACAGACTGTACTGATATTTATTGCGTGTTATATAAATAAAGACGAGAAAAAGATATGTCGATCAGTTAAGTGAAATATAAAGAAAGAGGGAGAGCGAGAAAAAGTGCATGTATTTACATCATTTCCAGCATATGTACAAAATTTATGTAAATTATGAGTGGAAAAGATAGAAAAGTCATTTCCATGACATTTTTAAGGAGTAATTCGGAATTGTATCCATGTTAGTGAAATACAGATCGCAAACAAAATGCAGCAGTCTTTTTATTTTCTCAATTGTTTATAAAAATAGACAAGAGTGTGTCAAGTACCCTGGTTTAAGTAGTCTTTTTATTTTCTCAATTGTTTATCGTCTATTATAACGTCAAATCAGGAAAAAATCAAATCATGAACAAAAAAAATGGCCGCCGATTGAAAAAATGTCGACGTTGACGGACTATATTGACGTCGTTGAGGTGTCGTTAAGGTGCAGAATCTGACAAACATTTGACAGATACGACGCAGTTGATATTGTAGTATCCAACGTTTTCATCCGCAAACTGTATTAATACTCATGTTTTGTTTACAGATTCACGTCATGAGGCAAAGTCCTAATTTGGAAAAGAAATTATTGGTCAATATAATAAATAAATAAATAAATAAATAAATAAATAAATAAATAAATAAATATAAAATAAATAAATAGATAAATATAAAATAAACAAATATATGAATGAATAGATATGTCTACATATAATATACACCAATGAAAATAGACTCAATCAAAACTTTAAAATCCAACGTTTTTATGCACACACATACTGACATTTTATTTATTTCATTTTATTTATTTTTTAAGAGAGAGAGGGAGAGAGAGATAAATTAATCAAGTTTATAAGATTTATTATTGTTATGAAGTAAACAACCACCGAAATGAAGTATTAAATGAAACTGCAACCCTTCCCTCTGAACTTACTGTATTCCATTTTTGTCCTCCACAGATCACCAGGACTCCAGCATCAAGTAGGTACAGGCATGTGTTGATTGGTTATATACTGTCTGGCCAGCCAATAGTAACTCACCAGGTACACCTTCCATGTTACCTGCGTGCAGCATCAGTATATTTGCCTTTGGTCATTTACAATATAAAGTTTTATTGCAAAATAAAATCAAAGTTCTGAGCGCACTGAAAGACTGCATGCGATCAAAAAAATATGAGGGATGAATTATAAAACCTGTACTTTATACATATTGAAACTTATTATGGATAAAAGATTCACCAACTTTTCGATCAGTTCGTGTTTAAAAAAATCTTCATAAATGTTAGATGCTAGAGAGTAAATTCAAGGGCCATAACTCCTTGTCAGCTGGGCCGATATCAGCCAAAAAATCCAACAAATGAGTATGCTTGAGTTTAAACATAGATTTTTTTTTCAATTTTCCGATTTTTAAGGGCCAGAACTCTACACCTGTTATTCCAATATCTGTCATAATTAAACTTGTAATTTCATGTTTCTAGTACATATTAACCTTCAAACCTTTATGTGTATTTGAAGACAGCTGTTAAAAAAACGACCAAAATTTGAATTGACCATACAATATTAAAATATTTGAATACAATAAAATGAAAGTGCAGACACACAGGCAACTAAATCTGAATTTAAACCTCCAGCGAGCATTTTAGGAATGTCGTTCTAGAATGTGATAGCGGAGTCAAAATTGACGTCATATTAATTTCAAAAACCGGTGTGGCCAGTGGAGACCAGGATAAGAACGAAATTACACGGCGCGATGGAGGAACTGCAGAAGACGGCAACCTTCATCGATGTGGCCGGCCTGAGGTTGTAGAGGTGAACGAGAAGAAGAAGAAGATTTCAAAAACATTGCATCTACATGAGACAAACTCATCCTTTTAAACTGCGATACCTAAAGATCTTTTTTCAGCATTCACATGCACACTGGAAAGCGATTGAGGGATAACGATAACACCATAGCATGATCGGCAAACGCGAAGATGCAATTATGATAATACGATAGGACAATAATGAGTCATAATCATGATACCGGTACAGTACAACAGTATGATATTATGTCGGTGAAAGCGCGACAGCACTATGGTGTAATACGATACTACATTGCATTATCATCATCTCACTATCGTATTGTCGCGTATTCATTATCGTACTGTCGCGTGATCAGAATCATGCTATCGCGTTTACGTCATCTTAGTATCGAATATCGCGTTTTATATCGACACATTCAATGACAATGGCCCTAATGAGATTCTGTACAAAGTAGCAACTGGAGTTAACACTTAGGGTGATAAATACCCCCACACTGCTTCACAAAATTGCTCTCCACAAAGTGACAGAATTTGATACAGCTAATGAAAACTATGACAATAACAGGGAGATCAAACAGAAACTTTACAAAGCAACCTAAAATGTGCCAACATTCCATTCCCTAATGGTGCACTCTGCTACCAATGGTAACATTTTTGAAAAGGATGGTATTGCTCTGAGAATTGGTAAAGGGGAGAATATTCTCCAAATGGTAATAAATTATTGAAAAAAACAAACAAAAAAAAACACATTTAACAATGTTAAAAGTATAATTATTTACATCTGTGCTTAGCATAACTGCAGACAAATAAGATTAAGAAGATAGTAATTAATGAAATCCTTCCTGTAGTAATTGAGAAATAGCGCAGACAAAGAATCAAAGGGTCAAACTCAAAAAAAAAATGTTCAACCATAACATGACCCCAACTGGGAAATAGCGTGGACAAAGAAAGCTAAAGAAAATCATCAATGGACCATAACTCAAAAAATCTTTTTCTCAACAGAAGCAAAATATGCACATCTGTGCTTACTAGTGAAACTTCATACGTAATTTGATTGAAATCAATCCAGTACTTATTTTACAAACCCAGGCCCTGCAGTTCTTCAGTTAATGATTGGTCAAGGATTTCATTCTAATGTATACAGTGACCTTGGCCTAGTTACCTCAAAATCGATAGGGTTCATCTGCTGGTCATGGCCAATGTCCCTACTAGGTTTCCAAAACCCAGGCCCTGCAGTTCTCCAGTTAATGATTGACAAGGATTTCATACTAATGTATACAGTGACCTTGACCTAGTGACCTCAAAATCAATAGGGTTCATCTACTGGTCATGGCAAATGTCCCAACCAGGTTTCACAAACCAAGGCCCTCAGGTTCTCCAGTTAATTATTGGACAAGAAGTTTATACTAATGTACACAGTGTCCTTGACCTTTGACCTAGTGACCTCAAAATAAAAAGGTTCATCTGCTGGTCATGGCCAATATCCCTACCAGGTTTCACAAACCAAGGCCCTGCGGTTCTCCAGTTAATAATCGGACAAGGATTTCACACTAATGTACACAATGGCCTTGACCTTTAACCTAGTGACCTCAAAATCAATAGGGTTCATCTGCTGGTCATGGCCAATGCCCCTTCCAGGTTTCACAAACCAAGGCCCTGTGGCTCTCCAGTTAAAGATCGGAAAATTTTTGGTCGTACGCACGGACGTACGTACAGACAGCAGCAATGCTATATGCCGCCCATATCTCACTGTGTGGGTGATATAGATTTGCCGGGACTACTTTTTCATATAAAGGATGTGTATATGAGTATGTAGCCGTAGTTAGTATAAAATAAAATGAAAATTTGTTAGATTTTAGGGAATATGGAATGTATCTCATTTCGAAGTGATTAAATTGTATCACTTTGAGATGAGATATATCCATACCAAATATCCTCTATGTATTAATATTGCAAACGTTCGACCATATTATTGTACTGTAAATTAGAGGACCTTTCTGGTCCCATACATAAAGTCAAATTGAATTACAGGCCGTTCAATAGCTGTTGTGGTTTCAAAGATATTGTTTGTGTGTTTGTGTGCAGTGACCTTGGCATGTAGAGGAAAGGCGCACTAAAACTGGACATGCACATTGGTTACGCGATATGAGTAACGTTATACATGTACCGGTTTCCCAGCAACTTTAAGAATTAGTTGAATACTGCAGACTTTTTTTTTTGAAAACCCGTGTGTAAGTTTGAGCTTATGCACACTGAAAAACTACTTTTGTTTAATATGTCCTGATGAAGTACAGAAACTCAAAGTAATAAAATAATTATTATATCAGGAAAAATACGAGATTAGTCTGAAAATATACATATAATGCCTAATTATGTCGCAACACTATCCATTTAAACACATTTTTATTACTGATATGTTGTATTTAGTTATTGATCTGAAAGCAACGAGAATAGAACATGTATATCGCTAATGAAAATTTACTTAGCGTCACGTTGTTCTGCTTCCCTGGCTATGTAAATGACATTGTTGGTTTGGCGTAATATATACCGCCGACAGTTGAAGTTTGAGGGACATCTGTTGAGTAAAAGTGAAGATAATTGCAATGTTAAACTTAAGTTTAACATTTTTCTGAGTCTAAAAAGGGGAGATAATGGCAATGTTAAAAATAAGTTTAACAGTTTTCTCTTAGTCAAAAAGGGTCAAAAATATGCAAAATTATTTGGAAGAGATACTCTTCCTATTTCTACTTGAAGTTTGAGGGACATACATTGAGTAAAAGTGAAGATAACGGCAATGTTAAAAGTTTACAGTAATTTTCGGGACTTTTGTCAACATAAGGTAGTGATCCCTTACTGCGGTATGATGTATGATACCACACACGTACTCATAATTGCTGAGCAAACCATTCCTGCAACTATCTTTATATGACGAATGTCAAGCAAGCACAAAGGAAATATACCAGTGTCATCTTAACGACTTTGGTATATCGCGGCGGGGATCGTACCAATGACCCCCTGGTTACTGGGCAGACGTTCTAACCACCAGTTCACATGTCTTGTTAAATTCTTAAAACTGTACCATCAACAGAATAGACATATATTAAGCTGAAAAATATCACAAAGAACCATGTTCGAAAAGCTAGCGGCGTGAAATTAGCGGCCTTGTGGCGTAAAATTAGCGGCCTGGCGGCGTGAAATAAGCGGCCTAGCGGCCTGAAGTAAGCGGCATGGCGGCTTGAACACAGCGGCCTGGCGGCCTAGCGGTGTGAACACAGCGGCCTGGCGGTCTTGTGGCCTAGCGGCGTGAACTTTGAAGCCTAAAAGAGTAGCGTTCTTTTATCACAAATTCGTGTTCCTTATGTCAATAGGGTATAAGTATTAAAAAAATTGTTTCTTTTCATGCATGATGGTGAATTATCATGGATACTAAAGAAAGTGATATATTTATGTATTTTCTCGCATTTCATTTTAGTCCAAAAAAATTATAATTTTATAGTTCATATTGAAATTATTTTTAATGATTTTTTAAAATAATTTTATGTTTGTAAAGCGACAGAAAGGCTGATTGAATTCTAAAGGCCTAGCAGCCTTTTAGCATATATCTTGTTTATTATTATATACTGGTGAAAAATATGAGAAATTGTCCGCATTTCAGTGTTGAATTACTGTTAAATAGCACTTTTTTGGAAATATTTTCCTCCGTATTGCCACTGAAAGGCTGCTACGAAATGGCGGCGTAGTACTAAACATTGATTTAAAAAAGAACATCTAAGTTTTCATCCAATGATGTGTGAAGCCCTCTAAATATGCTCTCCTATGAAAAAAAAATCTCATTACTTATGGATGAAAACTGTGATGTGAACCTCTCCAAATATGCATTTTATGGCGGAATACGCGATTGTTAACAAATTTCTGAAAGAAAAAAAATCCTCTATAGAACACAGAGAATCTGCTGAGGAATGTTTGAACATAGCATGAAAAGGAATTTACCACTGATAATCGTTTGAACCTCTCTAAAGATGTATTTTACGACTGGAAACATGATTTTTGATATCTTTCTGTCAAAGATATATTTCCTCAGACCTGCGGACGAGTACTGAAACAATAATATCATGTAAAATGAAAAAAAAATCACAACTGAAAACTGTCTAAAACCCTCTTAATATGCATTTTATGACGGAATAAATGATTTATGATGTCTTTCGTCAAATATAAATGTCCTCCTCAAGGCCGCTCAAAGTCTGCTGGTTGCCTGGCTGCCTGAAACTACGATGTATATGATTAAGAAAATTTTTATTATTTATTAATGAACACTGTCTGAACCCCTCCAAATATGCATTCTACGGCGGAAAAACTGATTTTTGATGTCTTTCTGTCAAATATTTATGTCCCCCGTAAGGCCACTGAAAGTCTGCTGGCGGCCTGAAACTTGATAATCCTATGAATAAAAAAAAATCTCATTATTAATGGATGAAACCTTGAATCTCTCCAAATATGCATTTACGTCTTTATTCATGATTTGTTTATATATTTCTGAAAAAAAAAAGACCGTCTATAGACCGCTAAGAGTCTGCTGGAGAGTATTGGAATAACAGGATGATTTAAAATGAAAAAAAAATTTGTTGAGCCGGTGTTTTTGCTACGGTTGTCTGTGTGTTGTTGCGTGTGTTTGAGGTGTTTCTCTTTCACACTTCCTTTCTCTTTCTTTCGTTTGGGGAACTCGCTTTGCTTATGAAGGTACCGGTTGGTTCAACTTTTTTTTCGAAAGGGAGTAATCTGGAGTAATCTGGAAATAATCCGACAAAGAGTACAGTTGATCGTACTAAGTTTTAATGAACTAATTCAGGAACAGACAGTGAGTCAAATCAATTAATTACATGTTGAAATACAAAATATCAAAACCGAAAGTAGAAAGGATAAATGAATTGAATGTTTCCATGTGTTTTTATATCAGTCATGTCAATAAAATGAAAAGCAATTATTTCCAAACAAATATGATCTTGTAAACTTATCTTGCTGTGCCGATCATCCTTCAATTTCTACATTTTACACTTTATATAGTTTCCCGTTCGATTACTTAATCTTACGGGCGTGTCGAAATAACGCAAAAGTCGAAAATCCAAAATGAACGTAATTTACCGAAATGGTATATGTGTGGATGATCAACACAGAAGATTACATATTAATCATAATGAAAGACACTTTTTCATCTCAAAACAATGCAATTTCTCAAATACATAGGAAATGCTAACACAAAAGCACTTCTCCTAGCTGCATGAAATCGTGAATTGAATTAAACATATAGATATTTATTCAAGAAAATATGTATTAAGTAAAATTGAGACTTACCTGGAAAATTTTACTTACCTGGTAAAATGATTGATTGTCGATCTATCACGTGATCAACTGCAGGGTCCGAGGACCCACGCTTATGCGTCTCGATCTTTGTCTTTAATTGTCCAGGTGTATCATAAAATTGTCACTGCATTGTTAATAGACTGAGTGGGTTTAAACACCCTTGGTTACTGCCAAGTTACATAACTGATGGCTTGGAGACTTGATAAGTAAAACCGTCTAGGATGACATCAATAAAAATGCCGTTTTCTATTCACGCGCAATAAGCCTATTAACCCTTTCCCTAATAGAGGACACCATGAAAAGACCTATGCGAACAGCATAAAACCAGATCAGCTTGCGAGTAACTCGCAGGCTGATCAGGTTTTATGCTGTTCGCTGCTCCTCAGTGGTCTGGAAATGAGGATTGTGTAATTAAATTTGGTAAGGTTTAACTGTGGTTTTCTGCAGATCAGGCTTTATGTGGTACCTATTGAGTGCGTCAAAATGAGTCTATATGAGGGAAATGGTTAAATAAACTGGCATCTTTAAAGACCCGATAAACTAATAAGTATGTTGTACCAACAGATTAACATCTGTATTTTGCAGGGTGGTTTTAAACCTTAATTTCATGAAATTAGAACAAATATAATGTACAATAATTGAAAATAAAAATATGATGTAGCTAATTCTAATAATTTATAATTCATTTAAGCTACCATACTTTAGCATGGTAGCAAAAGAAATAATTATTTATGACTCATTACGTTTATTTCATAACTCATATAACAGTTCAATTGCAGCAGGTGGAAGAATGATTTGGGTAGAAAATCAGATACTTTCATATCATATATGAAATATATTACTTGTACATATGAATATATTATGTGATGTACGATTTGACCGGTATATAGCCATTTATTGTTATGCAGATCTACTATCTTTTATCGCAAAATTCTGTTGCTGTTTTTGTTCTTTTTTTCTCTCATATATACCAGTACCTTAACCCTTTCCCTCATAGAGGAAACCCTGAAAAGACCTATGCGAACAACATAAAACCAGATCAGCCTGCGAGTAACTCGCAGGCTGATCAGGTTTTATGCTGTTCGCTGCTCCTCAGTGGTCTGGAAATGAGGACTTTATAATTAAAGTTGGTAAGGTTTAACTGTGATTTTCTGCAGATCATGTTTTATGTGGTACCTGTTGAGTGCGTCAAAATGAGTCTATATGAGGGAAATGGTTAAATCGAAGTAAACTACTCCCCACCCCCACCCCACACACACCGAATATTCGGTTACGTTTTCCGGTAGAAATTTTATTATACCCTCGTCGATACAGAATGACATGTGGTATGTACATCAGTTATTTCACAAATTCGCCAGAAAAACTGCAATATGATATCAGTTTTGCATGGCGCGATGACCAGTTAGCTGCCCGGGCCTCCATTCTCCATCCTCACCCTATACATGCACATCTCTGACAAATATTGCGTAACATCAGTCCCTCTAATAATGAAATGATCGGCCTTAAAAGCGTAGTATGAAGGGGTGTGTGGTGAGAGTGGGGCAACGAGGTTCATGTCTGTATGTATAATGAAGTGTTAAAAGAAAAGAGATCATGATAGTAAGAAAAAAGGAGATCATTTTGGTGTAATAAATACTTCTGTACGTTGAGCTTGTTTCAAAAGAAATAAATAAACAAATAAATGAATGAATGAATACATATGTTGTTTTTTTCTAACTATTCATTACATACAATAACGACATCTTGTAAAAGTCATGAAAATATGCTCAACAACATCATGTAGAAGATGTGAAAAGCTACGCTCATCCTTTCAACCACTTTGAAAATTTACTTTATAGATAAGTAAGTGAATCCCGACAGAAAAGAGGAATGACTGTTCAGAGGGAATAAATAAAACGATATTAGTTATATCAGTAGCCTAAAAATTAGTTTAATTTTCAAACATAATTATGATTTTAATGTTTTTAACCAAGCTTATAAAGAATCATAATCGAAAATTATATCAAACTAATTATCGATTACATTACATCCACCAGAAATCTATAGTATCAACGTTAATAACATAAATAAGTCATGTTATTTTACCAATTTTGATTTTAATAGTATACCTGATGATTTTATGTGTGATTCTGTATCAATGTCAAATATTAATATCATAATAGATTACCTTGAGCAAGGTATGCAATCACAAAAGGATGTTGACAGTGTATATTCTGAGTGGTGTGATCTTATTAAAAGAACGATGTATCAATCCATTCCACATACACAGATAAACACTATACATAAAACAGGTATTGGTAACAGGAAACGTAGACCAGGAAAACCATGGTGGAGTGATAAACTGTCATCTTTGTGGTCGATTATGTGTACTAAAGAGAAGGCATGGCTTAAATCAATTAATAATAGTGATAAGCGTAGGTTAAGATATGAATGTGTATCTGCCAGAAAATTATTTGATAAAGAGGTTCAGAAATCTAAAAGATATTATTGGTATTCGATGCAAAACGAATTGTTGAAAGATGTTAGTAATAATGATGTAAATTTTTGGAAGTCAATTGGAAAGATTGGCATAAATCAGGAAAAGAAAATACATATCCCAATGGAGGTTAAGCTTGATGACGGCAATATAAGTTATAATGTCAATGATGTACTTGATAAGTGGAAATCGAGTTTTAGTAATTTATTTCAGAGTAAGAGTAGTGACTCATCGACGGCAACTAATAATAGTAGTATTAGTAATAGCTCCGGAGATGGGGCTAGCTTATATTTCAATAGTAATTTTACAATTTTAGAAGTAAAAAAGGCAGTTATGAAGGCTAATGTAAGAAAAGCTGTTGGGGCTGATAATATATACTCTGAAGTATTGAAAAACGATTTAGCTATTGTATTTATGCATTCCTTGTTTAAAGTTTGTTTTAACACAGGTACCACTCCAGGTATTTGGAATAAAAGCATTATTAATCCTATTCCAAAACCATCGTGTACTGACCCCAGGGACCCTTTATCGTATAGGGGAATAAGTCTAGCTTCTTCAGTTTACAAAATATATTGTTCAGTTTTTAAATGACAGATTGTGTAACTGGGTGGAAGAAAACGACTTACTTGAGGATGAGCAGGGAGGTTTCCGTCGGAAAAGAAGTACTATTGAATTTCAAGTTTAACTAGTATAATTGAAACTAGGAAAAAACGTAAATTATCTACAATTGCCGCTTTTATCGATTTTAAGAAAGCTTATGACTATATCAATAGGGATAAACTATGGGCTAGATTACTGGGTATTGGTATAACGGGTAAAATGCTGATGGCTATTAAGTCGCTATATTCAGCTGTTAGTGCATGTGTACGTATAAATTCAAGTTATACCGACTGGTTTAATGTTTCTTGTGGCTTGAGGCAGGGATGTTTGTTATCACCATTACTGTTTAATCTATTTTAGATGATCTTGTTAAATAGTTGAAAAACTTGGATGTTGGTATTACTATAGGGGATGAAAAAGTATGCATTTTACTATATGCTGATGATATCGTACTGTTGGCGTCCGATGAACGGGACCTTCAAAGCGAAAACCTTGATTATAATATTACTGCTAAAGCTGTAGCACAGAGTGCTAGTCGTGCCCTCGGTCTTTTAATTGCCAAATGTAAACTTATAGGTGGCCTGCCATATGAAGTTTTTACTAAGCTATATGATACTGTTGTCTGGCTTATAATTGGTTATGGTGCTTCGATTTGGGGAGTAAAATCATTTTCATGTATCAATGCAGTTCATAATCGCGTCATGCGTTTCTTTCTTGGTGTTGGTAATTATACACCTAATGATGCGGTGGCAGGGGAAATGGCATGGACGCCTCCTTTTATCCGTCAGTGGAAATCTGTGGTCAGTTATTGGGCTAAATTATGTAACACAAATCATGATAGACTTAATAAACGCATAGCACTTTGGGCTGATAATAGTTCAAATAGATCTCACAAATCTTGGTTCTTTTATGTCAAAGATAAATTGATTAACTGTGATTTGTATGATTTTATTGATTTAAATAGCAATGTGTATAAAAATAATATTGTTAACAAATTACAAGATAACTTGTTTAGTTTACATATAAATGAATGGCGAGAAAATATAAATAAAACAAATGGTAAATCTGGAAGGGGTAGTAATAAGCTAAGAAATTATTGTTAATTTAAAACAGAGTATAAGCCAGAACGTTATTGTAAGATTATCATGGCACCGAAACACAGGGCTGCTGTCAGCAAGTTTAGGTGTAGTGTAGCGCCTATTAGAATAGAAACGGGAAGGTATGAGGGGATTAGTGAGGGGGAACGACTATGTCCATTCTGTCGAGATAATGTAATTGAAACAGAAATACATGTTTTATTATATTGTGATTTATATAACAGTTGTCGTAAAGAGTTAATTGAAAAGGCTATATCCATTAACCCTTCGTTTAATCTACTACCTGATATTGATAAGCTTTCATTTATTTTATCCGAAGAAACACTGTGTCGATTAAGTGCCAAAACCTGCAACAGTATTCTTAATACTAGATTGTTTTATTTATGTAAGTAATGTTTCTCTTCTATTTTATGTATGTAGTAGTTAAACAATTTTTATCTGTAAACTAGAAGCAGATGCTAATCAGTTCATCTACTGTCTGACAGGGGTGATAATCGTTTTTTTACATCCATTCTTTAATGTAACACAGTAGTGTACTTTTTTGTCTTTCAGAATCTTATTTAAAGTAGTATCTTAATGAGTTTTTAAGTTAGGATTAGCATATGTTTCTAGTTTTGCATCGTGTACATATATACATGTGTATTTGTTTGATTATATTTTTTATGTTTCGTGTCTCTGATAACTCATTATGAGTGGCTTTGTACTTGTATAAAGTATTAATGATATGTGCAATTATATGTCTTTGTACAAAGATGAGACGTAAATAAAGAATATATATACATTACTATGTTATCAGTTTTTTTAGGTGTTATCGTATCAGAAAATTAAGTTTTCATTTATTTGTGTATGCATGTTTAACGTCACACTCAAAGTATTTTGGTCGAAAGGGGACTATGTCTAAATGAGACAAATAAAGAAAGTGCTGCCACACTACACAGACATGTGGCATGATACCACACCCCGTCACATTACCCTGACATCGGACCAACCAGTCCTGGAACTACCCATATATGCTGAGCGGCTAACAAGCCTTTCTTACGATGCTTGGATCGAAGAAACGACCTACTGATTCATTAAAAAAAAATGCATAAATTATACATTCTATAGCCTATTCTATGTTTTTAAAATAAGTTCATTATTCTATCTGGCATAATAACCCCTTACTTACTCAATGTGAAATTTCAGTGGTTTTCTTTTTCTTTTTTCATCCTAAAATAGTATACTATCTTTCTTAAAATCTAAAGGTTCCATACCATATTTTACCATCGAACAATACTTTAATTTATTTGGTTATCTATAAGTTCATATTTATGATCGGTTACATATTTTTTTTGTATTTTCGATATATCGACTTTTTCCGGAAACCTCACCCACTGAAGGTGAAGTGGTGAAATATCACTTTGTTTAGTATCCATGATAATTCACCATCATACATGAAAAGATATAACTTTTGTAATACTTATACCCTATTGACATAAGAAACACGAATTTCTTATAAAAGAACGCTATTCTTTTAGGTTTCAAAGTTCACGCCGCCAGGCCGCTAACTTTACGCCGTTGTTGTAGCGGCAAATTATTCGGCTGAATAATTTACCGCTACAACATACCCAAAAAGTATAATATCTAGATGTAAATTCTTTTCATAACTTTGATATCTGGCACGTGTCATGACTAATTAGTTAATTATAGTTAATTAGTCATGACACGTGCCAGATATCAAAGTTATGAAAAGAATTTACATTAGATATTATACTTTTCGAATACACAATTTAGCGAATATAAATGAAACTTAAGAAACATAATTTGTATAAACATAATAAATGACACAGACAGAACATAACTTCATACATGTCAACATGAATTGTGTATAAAACATAAACGGAGAGAGAGAGATGGAGAAGATGAAAGAAAAATATAGAGTTGTAGCGCAAATTATTCGGCTGAATAATTTACCGCTACAACACCGTCAGGCTGCCAGGCCGCTAACTTCACGAACATCAAAGGACCAATGTTATATCAAGATGTAGAACAGGGCATACAAACTGATTGTGATCTCAGTACTAGGGTATCCGCGGGCATGCTCCACGGGGAAAAAATGTTTCAGATGTATTCTAAAGGGTATCTGGGGTAGGAAAATTGACTGGGAGTTGTGGGTTCGAATCCCAGTGGCTGTCAAATTTTTTCGTCCTTTTTTACGTGTTGGTCATTATATCTGCATGGGTAGATTAAAAAATAATCACGACAAGCTTGATTTTAGCATTCTTTATATAGTTTTATATAGAATAAGAAGTATTTGGCAATCCGAAAATCCTGAAAATCAGGAAAAATCCTAAAAACTTTTACCCATGTATATGTATCACTCAGATCGGGTTTAGAAAGAAATATTTTATTTTTGTAATTTGTATAGGTATTTATTGGATAAATTTTGCAAAATTTAATGACAAATATGGTACCTGATATATTGAAGGACTAAAATAATTCAAAACCTCTCGGTAAATGTCCTTTTCTTTTTTGGCAAGATCAACCGAAATAGATCTACTTCGTAGAAAATTCGGGTAAACTTTGAAATATGGCTCTCAGTTATGTAGAGTTTAGCGATATAGGGCCTATTTATTTTGAATATCAAAAAAAAAAAAAAAAAAAAAAAAGAAAGAAAGAAAAAATATTAGACCAGTGTGTAAAATGGGTTTAATGTGGTAAGAATTTATTACATATTTCAAGTATGTCAGGGTTTGTTTGCCAACCGAATGCTATTGTTTGTTTAAAATCAATAATCAGCAGCAACATATTTTTCTTAAAGAGAATATGACAATGTTTTTTTTTTTCTAAAAAATGATACCTTTTGATAAATGAAAAAAAATAAATAAATAACAGAAACGGGACGGTAAATTTTGTTTAGTTTTTGCATAGAAGTGTACGTATAGGCATACAACACAATATTGTTTCTTCATAGTGACCATTCGCGTCTGACTCCTTTAAAGGTAGATAATATAGAGTCAATTTTTTTTTTAAAACAAAATGGAGAGGATTTTTTTTTTCGAAATTCTTCCAGAGTTAATGAACCCACTGAACATCTTAATAGAAGCTTTCCCAGGTAGAACAAGCTACAATGGCCGACATTTTGCAATATATGGCTTTGAAAATGATTTTAAGTGTGGTCATGATTAATTGAATTTCCTTCATTTAAACTTTCACATAGAATAAAATTAACATTGATTATTTATTCATATGTAGAGAATGCCAAATTCACGTATTAGTGTTTGTATCTGTTTTGTTAGTCCATGTCATGTCACTACGTTTGTAATATAGTTCATACTGAGTGGTGTTCCACGATCGTCCTTTGTCCAGTTTTGTCGTGTCAAGAACCTGTCAAAATTGTTTGTTAGGCATGAATGATTGAATGAGAGCGATTGGTCAGTTTATTTTACCCCCGCGCATTTTGCCGCACCCTGAAAGTAATATTTCTTCACATCACTCTAGCACTAGAGTCTGTGTAGATCAGAACAATTTTTCATGATATTAGCTTGCTCTTACCATGAGCGTTAGTTGTATTTTTTTGTATCAGGAGCGGATCTGGTAAATATGTTTTATTTATTCCTTTGTAACAAACTTATTTTACGATTTATCAGATGTATTTGTTTACTAGATTTAATATTGTTAAATATTAAATCAATCATTTCCAAATTAAATGTGTAGTATAACTATCAATATTATATAGTTTTGTGAATATGTAACATTAAGTAATTGTTGTTATCTCTTTATAGTTTTTTTTCTTTCTATGTCAACAAATTCACCCGTCGAATATTTAAATATATCGGATACCCGGACGTGTGTGTTCTGTCATTTTTCATTGACATGACCCTATACTACACATATTCAAAAATACCGATCGTGTTTACTATGATAATATCGTAAGTTTCTTCAATTTTCTAACAATAAAGTGATATTTGCAACATCAAGTCAAGGTAAGGCTTTGTAATGGCAAAGAAATTTTAGTGAGTTCAATAAAAATCAATGAGTATAAACGATACAATTGAATGTTATGTGTGACGTAAATGCAAATTAACTTCATATACACAATGTAAAAGCAAATAGGAACAGGCTTGATCTTTTTATCATGTTAAGTCTCTGATCGTGTCAAGTAGTTACATCAAGGAAATTTAGTGATAGGATGAACAAACATTTAAGCATTTTCTTATTTGTTTCCTCTGGAATTACAGTCAAAAACTCGACAAGAATGTTTGATGAATGTTCTTCCTTCACAATGCAAACGTATGGTTTCCTGCAATGTCGTTATTTTCTATGTCATACAATCTCTTTTCTTTATCATACCGGCTTTTTCATGCTATCCTCTGCAATAATTTGGCTGTCAACCTCATAACAGTGCCATTTCATAATGTCTAAACATCTTTTTTCCCTGTTCAACATTGTCCTTTACAACATCTGCACTCACGTGTTAAATATTTTCACCATCAACGTTGTCTAAACATCTTTTTTCCCTGTTCAACATTGTCCTTCCATGGTAATTTCCCTTCCCTTCACATTGTCACCTTCCGCCCCTTGTTCACCATTATGCCATTATCAACATTGCATTTCACGACATTGCACCATCGTCAAAATTGTATGCATCCATGTTCAAAATTGTCGCCATCACCATCATTGTCTCTCACAACAAATGCATTCATTTGTTCAACACCCTCTATCACAATTCTTTTTTTTTTCTTTTTTGGTTACAAGGTTCCCATTTAATATTAGTGAGAAGAGTTATTTTGGTACAGATTTTAAGTTTTTAAAGGAGTCCAAGTTTTGTTAAGCTTTATTTGAATTTACCCCCCTACGACACTCAGTGACACACACTCACACACCTGTAGAGGAGAATCAAACGCCGGCTCGGGACCTACAATAACGACCAAACAAATATTATATATGCAGAACTTGGGTTTCTCTTAATCTTATGATATAAAAATGGTGAATAAAAACATGATAAACACAAATAAAGAGCAATATGAAAACTTTATTCTAAAAAAAAAGAAAAGAAAAAGAAAAACATACATACATTTATCACTAAAAAACGCAAACCTGAATATTGATCACCAATGAAAAACTTAACAGTACATGTACATGTAGTTCGACAAAAAAACTCTAAGCAGCATATATCAGTCAAATGAAAAAAATAAAATAATTATTGCACATGAAATAATAATTCGGTTAAAATCTTTCATTTACGTTGAAATATGCATATTTTTTTAAATAGTAATATTTTGTTACGTGAAAAACAATAACAACAGGATCCGATCTAGGGCACATTGAGTCTACACCCGTCATCAAAAATAATATTTACCTGTATATAATGTAATGCATTTTTTAGTAAAATGGCAAGTTCGATTTTAAAATTGTCATATTATATTTAACAACTATTGAGGTGGAAAGTGGAGATGAGATTCAAGGTAATATAGTCGGATTAAATTAAAACACACCTTGACAGCCTATTGGACGGATAAACAGAAAGAATGGAATTAGACAAAGGGGCATCTCTAATAAGTACGGTAACTCCTTAAAACATGATAATTTCTTTATTAACGTAAATACTTACTTTTACTAGAAAAATGCTTGTCTTATCGGAAATGTTTGTTCAGTTACAAGAGCATGTACCTATTGTTTGTTATAAAGATACTAATATGCTGGTGTTTGACCTAAAATTTCTCATGTCAACATGTAACTAAACATTTGTCAAATATCAAGAAGCAAGTACCTGTAGCAAGCACCTGCTGAATCTTGTCTAAAGGAACACTTATTGTCATTACCCCTATTCATTCAATCATACAAGGCAACTTTATGTGAAATCCATAGGGTATAAAATACTACCAGTACTGAGATTAAGTGATTCGCTAATCAATATGTAAGTTTCATTTTCACTTTAAACATATACAGTCAAAACAACATCTACTGATATCCATATCACAAGGCATTTTCTATATAACACTGGAAGATTTCTTTCAATGCAGCCCTTGCAGTTTTTTTTTTTTTGTAAATAAAACTCTTGTATCATTTGAGAGATTTACCTGATCAACAAAATACATTATTATACAAAAAAAATATTGGTACAATGAGATCTTTCTTATTTTTATCCTATAGTAGCAATAATGACTAGATACTTATTACCTACATTGCAATTTTAAACTTAAATCACAAACTTAAATCATTTATCATAGGAAACAACAAAATATAGCTAAAAATCAAAAATGGGTACCGTGTATTTTGTCAAGCACCCCGTTTTGTGTCTAGCACAGCACAGACACACACAGGTGTGACAGACAAACATAAAACACAGGTGTGTTGTATCTAGCACATAAAGATCTGTGTATTGTGTCTAGGACTGACATACACATTTTTGTTGTGTCTAGCACAGACAGAGACATGTATGTTGTTCTTGGCACAGACAGATGAACATACAGACACCTGTTTCATGTATTAAGTAGACACCTGTGTGTAATGTCCACCACAGACATACACCTTTGTGTTGTGTCCAGCACTGTAGACACCTGTGTGCTGTGCCAAGCACTGTAAAGACACAAGCGTGCTGTGCCCAGCACATACAGACACCTGTGTGTTGCATCCAGCACATACAGACACATGTGTGTTGTGCCCAGTACTGTACAGACACCTGTGTGTTGTGCCCAGTACTGTACAGACACCTGTGTGTTGTGTCCAGCACATACAGACACCTGTGTGTTGTGTCCAGTACTGTACAGACACCTGTGTGTTGTGTCCAGTACTGTACAGACACCTGTTAGTTGTGTCCAGCACATACAGACACCTGTGTGTTGTGTCAAGTACTGTACAGACACCTGTGTGTTGTGCCTAGTACTGTACAGACACCTGTTAGTTGTGTCCAGCACATACAGACACATGTGTGTTGTGTCCAGCACTGAACAGACACCTGTGTGTTGTGCCCAGCACAGACACCTGTGTGTTGTGCCCAGTACAGACAGACACTTGTGTGTTAAGCCAAGAACGGTACAGACACCTGTGTGTTGTGTCCAGCACAGACAGACACCTGTGTGTTGTGCCCAGTACTGTACAGATGTAGAAACACCTGACCTGTGTGTTGTGTCCAGCACATACAGACACCTGTGTGTTGTGTCCAGTACTGTACAGACACCTGTGTGTTGTGCCTAGTACTGTACAGACACCTGTTAGTTGTGTCCAGCACATACAGACACATGTGTGTTGTGTCCAGCACTGAACAGACACCTGTGTGTTGTGCCCAGCACAGACACCTGTGTGTTGTGCCCAGTACAGACAGACACTTGTGTGTTAAGCCAAGTACTGTACAAACACCTGTGTGTTGTGTCCAGCACAGACAGACACCTGTGTGTTGTGCACAGCACGGTACAGACACCTGTGTGTTGTGTCCAGCACAGACAGACACCTGTGTGTTGTGCCCAGCATGTACAGATGTAGAAACACCTGACCTGTGTGTTGTGCCCAGCACTGTACAGACACCTGTGTGTTGTGCCCAGCACTGTACAGATGTACAGACACCTGTGTGTTGTGTCCAGCACAGACAGACCCCTGTGTGTTATGCCCATCACTGTACAGACACCTATGTGTTATGTTCAGCACTTTACAGACACTTATGTGTTGTGCCTAGCATTTTACAGACATTGTGTGTTGTGTCCAGCACTGTACAGACACCTGTGTGTTGTGCCCAGCACTTTACATGCACATCTATGTGTCTAGTTTAATTTCAAATGCAGTTTACACGGTATAGATATTTTTCTATCATTCATTTCTAGTTTTCAAACAGAAAAGCCTACCATTTGATTTTTTAAGCTTAATATCTGAAATAAATAATTAACATCAAAATATGAAAAGTAACACATCAGATCTAAATCATCACAAATACATGAACAAAATCAAAACTGCTTATAAATAATTTAGAAAAAAAGTAGATTATCAAAATAACTAAACAAAACATTTGGACCGATCTAAATTAACACATTGGTAAATAAATAAGACTTCCAAGTTAAATACAAGAGCAAACTATTCAATATGAACATTTATCATATTAATAAAACTTTTGCATTGAAAAAAAAGAAAGGACAAACCAGAAAACAAATAACTTTACATTTAAAAAAGGCTTTTAAAAAAAACAACAGACTGGTAAATAAATAAGAATTCCTATTTAAGACAAGAGCAAACCATTCAATATTAATGCATAAATCAAATTAAAAAAATGCAAAAAAAGACAAGTCAGGAAACAAATTAATTTTAAAAGAAGTCAATTAGAGAAAAAAAGTCCTTTAGTCAATCCTGCCTCTGCAACCGTTAAAGGGAATTAGAGGAAGAAGCCACTTAGAACAGTTGGTAGTTAAACTGAGGTCACATATGAGTGAAAGCCACTTTGGGTGTCTGGCAACTGGCTGCTTATAAACAGCTATTTGTGTAAGTGTCTACATATTAACAATATATGTGACTTACACATTAACTTGAACCAAAAACATAAACAGTACACCACTATTGTTTTAAACTGGCATATAATGGACATGACCTCATTTAAAATTGTCAAGATTTATTTTATTTTGAAGCACAATAAGGTTGCAAAGGGATTCAGATTTGTCATTATCATTCAAGTTAAAATGAAACAATAGTGACAAATGATATATACTCATAAAAACACAAAACTTGTGTAGAAATAATCTCATAAGTAAATAAAAAATGGCCAGATAAAACTTAGAAATGGCACTAAAAAATAAAACTTTTTAAACATTTAATGAATACCTAAAATTATTCTTTAAAATCACTTTAAAGTTCTGCTGATTAACATAAATCATAATTACCCACAGCTTATTGTTTACAGTGCACAAACAAACCAAAATTTTGTAAGCCCTTAACCCTCTGTGATAAAATGGACTCTGCTGATATCATAGATTTTTCAGTTTTCAAATGCAATCTGACAAAAACTTGAGTTTATATCATTTTGACCTAATATTCAATATCAGTATTTCTGTATCCAAGTCTGTATCTAAAATAAGTGGACCTATTTCTACAGCTATATAATGATATCTGCAACATTCTTTACATCACATAGCTTAAAATTGTTAATTTGTAGGTACAACAATCTTTGGGGTAGAATAATTTCTATATATGTATCACTTTACAATCAAAATACTGAGTTTTTGTTTTTGACAATAAATATCACAAGACACATCTCAAGCAATGATGACACACAGCATACAATATCAGCCATTTAACAAGAAGTGTACACACAACAAGAGCACCGCATGCGGTTGCCAACACTCATCTCTTTTTGCCAACGTAATATATTTTTGTTAAACACTTAAAAAAGTTGACCTTGAAAATCACAACTAAAACTGTAAGTCTTTAAATGAAAAGTTGAAGTAGCAGACCCTTTAGATTTGACCTTTGACCTTGAAGGATGACCTTGACCTAGAATGTATACAACACAAAGATGTAAAATATGCAAACAAAAAATCACAATTGCTAATCCAATGAGTTTTTGATAATCAACTCAAAACTGTAAAATTTAAAGACATTTTTTACAAACAAGAAGGCCATGACAGCCCTGGATTGCTCACCTGAGTATAGGGTTACCCAAGGAACATCAGTTTGTATTAAAACATTTTTAGATCTGGCCAGTAGTATTTAAGGAAATGATCCCTGTAAAGTTTTATCAAATTTTTGTCCAGCAGTTTCAGAGGAGAGGTCATTTTAAATTTTTCAATATATACATTTAAGGCAAATTAGTCCTGCCCCTTGCAGCCATGTTTTTTTACGGATTGGAATAATTTTAGCAACTTTTGTGAAGCTTCTCCCAAGGATCATCCTTACCAAATTTAATCGAATTCTGTCCAGCAGTTTCAGAGGAGATGTCGTTTAAAGATTTCACTACATACATTTAAGGCAAATAAGCCCCGCCCCTGGCAGCCATGTTTTTATTCAGATTGGAATAATTTCAGCAATCTTGGTAGAGGGTTACCCAAGGAACATCTGTACTAAAATATTTTGAAATCTGGCCAATAGTTTTGAAGGAGATGATTTTTTAAGTTTTCATAACTTTTTTCTTTCCATTGCCATAGTAACAAGAGTTCTGCATGGATCAAGTTTATTTTAGCAACTTTTATGGAGGTTCACCCAAGGATCATCCCTGCCAAGTTTAATCAAATTCTGTTAAGCGCTTTTAGAGGAGATGTCGTTTAAAGCAAATTGTTGACCATGCACGTCGCACGACGGGTGATCCTAAAAGCTCACCATGAACACTTTGTTTTCAGGTGAGCTAAAAAAATGCTCTTTTTTATTTGCCTAAAGATCATGACCAAAATCACATCTGCACAGGTTCATATGATGACAAACCAGTATGAGAAGTTTTTCAAAAAAAAATATTGAAAAATGACAAAGAAATATCCATTTTAAAACTTGTCCAGAGTTATGGCAAAATAAGGTCGAAGGTCAAGGTAGATAAAATACTGAGGTATATCTGAATAACCCTTGTCAAGATGAATATGCATACCAAATATAAAAGATGTATGTGAAATAGTAAAAAGGTATGGCCAACGTTAAAGTTTATTGTTAAACATTTCAAAAATAGATTAAAGTTTAAAGGTCAAGGTCAAAGTCCAAAAGTGTAACATTGATGGAAAGGTCTTGCCACAAGGAATTCACATGTGAAATATCAGTGCCCTGTTGGTAACAGATCTGAAATGACAGGCATTTTAAAGTTTTCAAAAAGCAAAAATAGGTCAAAAATAAAGTTTAAATAATTAGCCAAGGTTAAGATTCCAGACGACGACAATGCCGGAGTGACGACATAGCTTGTTTTTTCTTCTTTGAAAAACAGACCAGCTAATAAAATGGAAACCTCAATGAAAACAAATATAAAGCTTAATATAAATAAACTGTTGATACCTAAAGTTTCGTCTTCCTTTTTTTTTTTTGCAGGGAAAAATATTGCATGATTTTTACATTTTGGGGAAAAAAGTGACATTTTTTACATTGTGGAAAAGTATCCTGGAGTAAATAGGAAATTTTGGAAAAACTGCATGAATTTAAAGGGGTTTTCTGAGGGGAAGTCACAATTGATAAAAAAAGCCCTGTGAAAAGAAAAACACATTGTGTATAAGTGTATGTATAATGCTCATGGCATAAATTTGAACCTCAAACAAAATGCAGTTCCTGGTCCAGATATCAGTAAACCCTTCACCTCAAGAACATTCATGTTCAAGACTCAATGTATTTTAATTTCCCTCATATAGACTCATTTTGACGCATTCAATAGGTATCACATAAAGCCTGATCTGCAGAAAACCACAGTAAAACCTTACCAAATTTAATTATAAAGTCCTCATTTCCAGACCACTGAGGAGCAGCGAACAGCATAAAACCTGATCAGCCTGTGAGTTACTCGCAGGCTGATCTGGTTTTATGCTGTTCGCATAGGTCTTTTCATGGTTTCCTCTATGAGGGAAAGGGTTAAAATGGTTTATAGAAAAATGGAATTTTCTTAGCAATGCAGACTGTGTAGAATCTAAGCTACAATATTGAATAAGCAAACAGAGGAGATCCTGATCAGACTGAGACAGCTGTCTGATCTGGGTCTGCTCTTGAATCAAAATGAGTCTATATGAGTTTAAGGGTTAATTAAAGATGAAAATCAGGAAGAATTTAAGGAGATATTACCAAATGTTGTAAGCCAATAAATCCCTAACTGCATAAACACGGTGAAAATATCCACAAGACAAATTTTAATTAGTATGAATCAAATAAATCCAAATAATATATTAGTCCCTCTGATTTATATAGTAATGTTCCAAATATATTAGTCCCTTGTTATATTATAATGAATGTGTTACTGACTTTTTCTATGTGAAAGATGCAGGATTTAGCAGGCCTACACACAATAATGTAGATCCAGGATCAGAATAGTCCTAGAATTACCAACATATCACAGTACTTTTGCAGAAATTGTTTTATATATCCTATTTTTTTTTCAAAGAAGAGAACATATCACTTTGGTTATTCGGAGATACAGCTTCAAAAACCTTCACACATAGATGATGAAAAGGGATGAACCTTCTCTTGCTTTATAGCTGTGATGTGAAAATCCAAGATTCAATGATATTTTTTCCTGCCACATTATTTGGATTGAGAAATCTTCTATGTTTAACATTTTTCCATCTGAAGTTTGATGTTGGTTTAAAGTATACTTCTGATTTAACAGGGCTCAAATTTAACTTTTCTTGCCACTTCCAAATTTTTGCCAGTAGCTGAAATTTCATCTCACAAAATTTATCATTCACTTACAATTTCATGAATGGTATATATTTTATGAATCATTTTCTTCTCAGTGTGAGGCAACCAAATTAAATTATAACTAATACTTTATTAAAAAATTATTATTACTGGCATTGTCAATATATCAACAATGTCTGGTTATTTGAATATTACTTTCATACCTTTCATTTTCCAAAGAGGTAAAAAGCTTCTTGTGTAACGCTTTGACATTTTGTTTGTTACATATTGGCTGCATAAAATGATGAATTGCGAGTTTGTGAGTGCTAAATTCGAGCCCTGGATTAAACATCAGATAGGTGAACAATACGCCTTGTTTAACCTATTTACGTGAACTGACATTTGATCTGCCCTGCTTTTCAATATAACTTTTCATTAAATATAGACATAGAAGACAAAGATCTTATCTCTTAACAGACCACAAGAGATTTACACAGACTTACACAGACTAAGATGATGTAGATTAGGCACAAGTGAAACATACTATTCATAAAGTGCTTGTAGCTATACATGAGTGTATTGGTGAGGCCTGTATTAGTTGTATCTCAGTATCAAACTTCCCTTTAGGTTAAACCAATTAAAGTACACAAAATAAACAGTACTATAATTTTACAATATTTCTGATTATGTCACTCCTCAAATACCTTAAAAAATGATGATTTCTTTAATGTCTTTAATGTGAAAAGTTTCAAGGGACCTAGATAATTTTAACGCCATGTCACTTGCACATGTAAAAAGCCATAACGATGATTGAAGCTAAATGTGAAGCGTGTCAAATGTGCTCCATTTCAGATGTCATGTTGTTTTCCATTACTTGGCCTTCTTCTGTGAAGAGTCAGGAAATTGATGTGAGACAGGGACCAGACTCAGCAACAACAGATGGCGCTGGTACTGTTTGCTGGACCGGAACTGGATGTCAGTACCATGGAGACGGTCCAACACTCCCAGCACACCAAAGTTTTGGTTGAACCTGAAGGAAGGAACATATCTTTAGTGCACTTTGGTATCACATATTTTGCAGTTATTGTTCAGATATTGCCTCATTTTATTTTTAAATGTGTATTCAGTCATTCATATGGGAAAAAAACTGCGTTAATGTTTTGAATTTAGGTTAAATGAAAATGGATTAAACACTGTAAAGCAATAGTTAAATACTTGAGAAGGGATGTTCAATAACTATCACAAAAGGTGATTAATACCCCCACTTCCTTATTCCACCTTGTATTCATGCCATGCGAGTGTAGGACTTGGCGTGATGTGACATAATGTGACAGGACAAATGCGATTCCTATATAGTCCCATCTCCTGTGAAGCAGGGTTACAATGAAGAGTGGAGACACTTACTTGAGATGATGATAGTCATGAGCCTCGGGGGACGGGAAGAGGGGCAGGTGGTAGCCACAGTGCGAGATGGTGGTAGACATCAGCGCCAGGGTAAACCACAGCCAGGACGTTGCTGAAACCATACAAATATAGATGTGTATGCAAACTTGGTGCAACAATGTTCATTATTCCTATATAGCCCTCCCCTGATTTTATGAAGCAAGGGTATCGCCAATGTTCCTATACAGCAGTTATTGTCTGTAATACATAAATTACCTTTAGACTGTTACAGCCCCAAACTTTTCTCAATTCTACTCATGCCTATCATTGACCATTTCACTGTTTTGTTTTTGTGTGTATATGAGGGCTGCCAAAGGTGAAAGGTCACTACCACCTAATAAAAACTTTCTACTAACTATTCTTCTCCCTAGATTCCCATGATTCTTCTCTGATCAACCCACCTCGTCCATTTGCACAAGCACATATTCAGAAATTATACAAGAGGCATGTTTTAGATGTTTCTAAAGAAATCCAATATCAAATTCATCTATATTATATTGGCCTGGCCAGAATTTTATTGAATTATGGAATTTATTCTGAAATGCATTGAACAGTCAAATGTAAATTGATTAACTACCATATTCCTATTTGTTTAACATTTTCCAGGCTGCCTTCTCTTGTAACTATGTATACACACACTAGGTACATGCACTGTGAGTCAAAAATTCATTTAGAAACCAAACACCAGATTCATAATTTTAATTGAGCCTTATTCAAGGATTACATTAAGATCCTGAAACATTTATTTTGGTAATTTAAAATGAATTTCTTACAATATGGCAGGCCTTACCCAGGTGGGAGCCCATAATGACAGGTCCTAGGGCCGGGGGGAGGATGTTGCTCAAAATATGTTCCACAGGGTGGGCATATAGAGACACAATCCCGACGGGGGCTGTCCACTCATGGTGAATCTTGTGAATGTGTTTGTACAGCTTAGGGTGGTGAAGGAGTCTGCAGATATAAATTACATATTACAACTGCTCCATTGGTATAAACACTATACTATAAAAATGGTAGAAGAAATCATTACTCCATGTCTAAGTATGTACTCAAATCAATCCTTGAAACCAATCTGACAATATTGATAAAATCTCTAACAATAATCATAGAAACAAGAATTTTTATTTTCACTCTAATAAATCGATGTTTTTCACAATCAATTAAAAAATAATGTTTCTCTTGGTCTTTGATATTTGAGGAAACTCATGGGAAGCCTGAAGAAAACCAACGTGTCCAAATGGGTGTCACAAAATCTTTTTGAATGCTGTATTGGAGCTACCTGGGTTTGATCATGAATCACTACGCTATCTGGACACCCACAAATAATAAGCCTTACATCTGACAGTTTTGGTTACATCTGTAACCATCATCAGAGAAAAAATATTTCTTGGTCACTTTCAAAGAAGTTTAAACCAAATAAATACTACCTGTGTGTATAGTAGAAGCAGAACTCTTCTACTAAGGAGAAGATGAGGATCTCGAACATGACCCAGTAGAAGGTGGGCAGCTCCTCCCCCAACTTGGCAGCCACGCCATCTCATCACGTAGGAACAGCCCACAAGGAATGGCACACTGACCGCAATCTGGTTGAACAATACCAGTTTCACAGCCTTCCACAGCTTTGGCAGGGGTACCTGATACACAACCAAGTGACAGTATTTGTATTCAATACTTTTTCCTCTGTCATTTATGCATAATATATGATATATAGAGTAAGATTCAATTACGTGTAAATTTTAACATTTCCTCATCAAGAAGAAATAATAAATTACTTTTAAGATGGGTAATCCTAGAAAATCACATTACGATAGCTAATTAAACATGAATTTTGACTTAACATCTTCCACGATGATAATCATCTTTAGCATGTCATTGCCGTAACTAAATTAAGATAAAGATTTTTTTCTCAAATTGTTTCTTTAGTTTTAAACCTATTCTGCTATTACCTACCACCCTTTTCCCACATTATTAAGACCCCCAGTGCCTGGGTAGAATCACTGACCCATGACAATTCCTCACTGAAAATCCATAGAGACCAGATTCAGACTCCTTCCCAAAGAGGTAAGATCAGTAAACTAAAGCTGTTACTGAATACACTACATTAATTAAAAATATGAAGAAATTTTGAACATTCTTTGAGACAAGATGGAACTGAATGGTACAAAAACTATCCATACTACAACATGTACACTTTGTAAACCAGGTTTGGAGCTTCTCTGCTTGCACCCCTTATTATACAGTATTTAGTCTTGTAACTATCATTCAGAAATTCAGTACTTGATTAAGATGAAGAACTTTTAAAATACATAAAAGGGAAGCGTCTGTGTGATAAGAGAATCAAACCCTGTACCTGTTGGTTCTCCTGAATCTTGTAGCGCTTGAGAAAGCTGGGGACTCCAGCAGTGTCCAGGAGGATGAAGAACAAGTTCCCTGCCCAGAAAACCCACATCGTCACCACGAAGGTACCTGCACAAGAGAATCTTACAGGTGTCAGAAATCACCTAAACTATGGGACCATCAAGAGAGCTTTCAGACTACAAGAATGACATTGAACCCTTTACTCCATACAGGTGTATTTTGATGCCTTGGAAAACAGAGGAGTCAAGACCTACTGGTCTCTTGGTCTCATCTGTTTGCTCAAACAATATTGCAGCTCAGATACTATACAGTTTACATAGCACAGAAAAGTCTATTGCCTCTGGATATATCATATACTATTATAAATATTAATTAAAACATAAATCTGTTTATATATATATATATATATATATTAATGAGGTTGATTAAAAGAATATGTGTGAGACACTGCACCATGCAACACTATCATAAAAGATGCAGTTTCCTTATTATTGAAGTAAAATCCAGTTATCTTGTGTTGTAATGCATGTATAGGGACTTGGGAAAATGATACCATATCTAAAGGACATGGGTTCAAATCATGATGTGTCAAAATTTCTTTCAAGTACAAAGCACTGGTAATGTTGTAAGATAAGTATTTTTTTTTTCTATGCTCATCCAATTTTTGTGCCGTGAGTGACTGCAAATTAAGAACAATGTAACTTACTGGAACACCTTAATAAGTAATCATTATAATTTTTAAAAATGAATAAGTTTATTACCATACTAAATTAGTCCTTGAAATGAAATTTAGCTAGTGAGCCAACAATAGATGTAACTGATGGTCTGATGCACACCCACATTGCCACAGACTCATAGGATAACAACCTTAGTTGTCTCCCTTGGCGAATGTCAGAATATGATGAAATAAATTTGCCTCCTGCACATCTCTATATATAATGTACTGCTTTTGGGTAAAGCTTTCTTTGATAGTTGTGATAAACTATTTCCCCAGTTGGTCTGCATGAGGTAAAGGAGTCTATACCCTTAAAGCAGCTTGTTCATTGAATAAAAATTAAATTGTTAATTATATATGTGTATTATTTTATCAATACCCATCTGATCTACAGTTGCATGATCTTGCAATGCAGCAAACCATGACTGTCAAGAAGAGAGCCATAAAGGCCTTGGAATCGCTCACCTGATAATCAGGTATTAGTTGGAGGAAAAAGAACAACAAATATCACATGATATTATGGAAAATGGGCTCTGCCCCTTGCCAGCCGTATTTTTATACATATCCAAATAATTCTCTTGCTAGAGATTGACACAAGGAACATCTATGCTGAAAAAAAAACTTTGAAATCCAGCCAGTACTTTTGGACAAGAAGATTTTTCAAATTTGATCTAAATACATGAGGGGAAAACAGGCTCCGCCCTCTAGTAGCAATGTTTTTTGATGGATCCTTCTAACTTTTATAATCTTGGCAGCAAGTCACCCAATAATTATTTGTGCTAAAAATCTTTGATATCTAATAAGTACTTTTGGACGAGCAAATTTTTCAAATTTGTACTATATACATATAAGGAAAAAGGGCTCCAACCCCTGGCAGCCAAGTTTTTCGGCCAATCCAAATATCTTTTTTACAATCTTGGTTGAGAGTGACCCAAGGAACATCTGTGCCAAAGAAATTTGAAATCCAGCCAGTACATTTAGACAAGCAGATTTTTCAAATTTATACTATATGCATATAAGGAAAACTGGATCAACCCCCTGGCAGCCATGTTTTTTACCAATCCAAACTTATACCTTGGTAGAGAGTGACCAAAGAAGCCAGTACTTTTGGACAAGAATATTTTTCAAATATGTACTATAAACAGGCTCTGCCCCCCAACCCCCTTCCCTCCGCGGCAATGTTTTTCAGCAGATCCAAATTATTTTAACAATCTTGGTAGAGAGTGACCCAAAGGAACATCTGAGCAAAAATATTTTGAATTCAAGCCAGTACATACTTTTGGAGAAGAAGATTTTTGAAGCTTACACATATATTCCCCTTTCAGTTGCCATGGCAACCAGATTTTGACATGGAATTTAATTCTTTGACCAACTTTGGAAGTGAACAACCCAAGGAAGATTCCTTTGAAGTTTTATGAAAATTGGCCGAGTAGTTTAGGAGGAGCTGTCGTTTAAGATCAATGTTGATAACGGATGGCAGACGGATGTATGACGGACACAGGACATTCATCAGTCACAATAGCTCACATTGAGCACATTGTGCTTAGGTGAGCTAAAAAAACAACCAAGAACTGTCAGAGGACAGCAGGTTTGACTTTTGAAATGCTTGTTGGAGAATCAAATGAAATTTATTTCAATTCTTCGATGCCCTCTATATAATAATAGTCAAAAATGACATACCTTGATAGTCTGATACCACTTAATGTGTTTATGATGCCTTAAATAAATCCCATGCCTAGGTATTGAGACACTGTGCATGCAAAACTTTAAACAAAATATCCAAGTTAGGAAAGGGCCGTAATTTGTATTAAATTCAGTCAAGGAGTTATCCTCCTTGGTTTTCTGATGCCCCTGAACCCACTTTTTGGTCAATTCTGTGCTTTAAGCTGGATAGTAGCTTGCATGTTAAAAGCATGCCAAATTTTCTATTGCTTGTAAAACTTAACTAAATAGTCCCAATCAAAAAGTGGCCATACTCTGCATTATATTCAGTCAAAAACTTATCTGTCTCTACAGTACAATACAACTGAGTTTCAAATCAATTCTATGTCTGGTTACTGAGATAAAGGCATGGATTTCCTTGCATGCAAGACTTAAACCAAAATTTCTGAGTTAAAAGGGCTGTAATTTGATTATAAGGACGTGTACTTTGAATTAAATTTAGTCAAGAATTATTATTATTATTATTCTTTTCTTCTTCCTAACTAAACGCTTATTTTTATATGTTGCAATGGACCTAGGACGATGAAATTTTTATGGCTTATTAGTCACGTGAGGAAATTTTGATTTCAATGATTTTCAGCACCCTATGACGTCACATGACGTCACAGCTAAAAATAGTGAAAAATGGTGTTCGCGCTCTACAGCCGTCATTTATGGTCGGATTTTCTTCAAATTTTCACAGATGGTACATCTTGAATCAAAGGTGTGCATATCCTGTCAGCTAACCAAAATCTCGAAAGACCGAAGTTCTGTGGCTGAAATAAGATTCCAACATAGGACCGAAAATTTCATTTTAGGATTAAAGAGATTCAGAATGAGACAGAAAATTGAAACTTACACAGTTTGTAGTGCGACAGAATTTCTACATATTTTTTTAGTCTTGACGTCATGTGACGTCATATGACGTCATAAGCATACTTCTTAATTTTCATATTAGGGCAATGATTTCGACATGATGCCAGTTGTTCAGAATAATGAAAATTTCAGAGTTATGAAAGTAAAGTATACGCTTTCGAACAAAAGATTTATCAGCACCCTTTGACGTCATGTGACGTCAGAGCTAAAAATAGTGAAAAATGGTGTTCACGCTCTACAGCCGCCATTTATGGTCGGATTTTCTTCAAATTTTCACAGATTGTACATCTTGAAACTAAGGTGTGCATATCATGTCAGCTAACCCAAATTCAGAAATACCGAAGTTCTATGGCTGAAATAAGATTCGAACATAGGACCGAAAATTTCATTTTAGGATTAAAGAGCTTCAGGATGAAATAGAAAGTTGAAACTTACACAGTTTGCAGTTCTTCATAATTTCTTAACATATTTAGAGTCGTGACGTCAAATGTCGTCATGTGACGTCATAAGCATACTTCTTAATTTTCATTTTAGAGCAATGATTTCGACATGATGCCAGTTGTTCAGAATAATGAAAATTTCAGAGTTATGACAACAAAGTATGCGCTTTTGAACAAAAGCATCTTCAGCACCCTATGACGTCATGTGACTTCTGAGCTAAAAATAGTGAAAAATGGTGTTAACGCTCTACAGCCGCCATTTATGGTCGGATTTTCTTCAAATTTTTACAGATTGTACATCTTGAAACTAAGGTGTTCATATCCTGTTAGCTAACCGAAATTCCGAAAAACCGAAGTTCTGTTGCTGAAAAAACGACTCGAACATAGGACCGAAAATTTCATTTTAGGATTAAAGAACTTCAGGATGAGATAGAAAGTTGAAACTTACACAGTTTGCAGTTCTGCAGCATTTCTACAAATATTTTGAATCGTGACGTCATAGGACGTCATAAGCATACCACTTAATTTTAATTTGGGGCAATGATTTCGACATGATGCCAGTTGTTCAGAATAATGAAAATTTCAGAGTTATTGCAGTAAAGTATGCGCTTTTGAGCAACAGTATTTTCAGCACCCTATGACGTCACCTGACGTCAGAGCTGAAAATAGTTAAAAATGGTATTCGCGCTCTACAGCCGCCATTTATGATAAGATTTTCTTCAAATTTTTAGAGATGGTACATTTTGCAACTAAGGTGTGAATATATTGTCAGCTAACCTAAATTCCTAAAAACCGAAGTATTGTGGCTGAAGTAAGATTCGAACATAGGACCTTTAAATCAAGTTTGCAGTCATGTCATTACGTCATATGACATCATGTTACGTCACAGACTAATACTTAGTTCTTATCATTTGCACTGATTTCGGAATATAATGTCAATTGTTCAGCATGAACATGAAATACTACCAGAGGTGAGTCATTACATGAAACTTCTATCTCCTGCTTTTTGCATTAACACAGCTTGCAGAAAGTCCTATCATTCGTTTTCACGAATGACATCTAGTTCTCCTTGGTTTTCTGATGCCCCTGAAACCACTTATAAACTTTTTAGTCAATACCATAAATGATTTCTGTGATTTAAGCTGGATAGAAGCTTGCATGCAAAACCTTAACCAAAATTTCTAAGTCAAAAAGGGGCCATAATTTGCATAAAATTTAATCAAGAGTTATCTATCTTGGTTGTGTGATGTCTGTAAACCTTCAAGTCAATATCATGAATGGTTATTTAGGTATAAGGTTTATAGAAACATGCATGCCAGCAACGCCGATGCCGATGCAAAGGTGACTGCAATAGCTCTCATATATTTTTAATACATGTAGTTGAGGTAAAATGGTGTTTACACGAAATTATCATTCTCCTATGCAATGTGACCTACACTTGTTGAGTTTGTTTGTTTTTTTCTTTAAAAAATAAGGACTTCACCAACATGAACAAGGGAGAGAAGATAAAAACATTGTTAATTTCTACTGATCATTCTGTGAACCAGCTGCTTTAAATAGATAAATTCCAGATAAACAAGAGCTGTCATGGAGACAGCGAGCTCGACATTCTCAGTGCTTTATAGTATAAAAAACAAGAGGGCCAAGATGGCCCTTGTTCGCTCACCTGAGAAAGATGATTGCTTAAGAAATAAAGATGCTAGAGTGTAAAAGTGAAATCTGGCTATTTTTATGGTGAAAAGGGCATAACTCCTAAATTAACTAGTCAATATCAGTTATAATTGAACTCGATTGCGAGATTATGGGCATAAACAATGTCTTAAAAGTTTAAAAAAGATTGTTAAAAAATGAAGTTGGTAGAGAATAAACAAAAAGAAATATTGTATTTTTTGTATTAAAAGGGGCATAACTCCTGACCTAAATGGCCCATCTCAGCCACAATTGAACCCAATTAAGACATTATTGTCATTGACAATGTCATAAAATTTGAAAAAGATTGCTAAAAAATGAAGATGCTAGAGTGTAATCAAAGTGAAATCTGGCATTTTTTTTAAATTAAAAGGGGCTTAACTCCTGACCTAATTGACCGATCTCAGCCATAATCAAACTCAATTGAGACATTATGGTCATTAACATTGTCTTAAAGTTGGAAGATGATTGCTTAAGAAATAAAGGTGATAGAGTGTAAACACTAAAAATTGTTGACGACGCACGACGGACACTCACGGGATCACAATAGCTCACCCTGAGCTTTGCTCAGGTGAGCTAAAAACAGCCATGCTGAATCTTTCAAGGGCCATATATCTGTCAAAATACATGAAAGTGTCTGCTCTTTTCTACTCATTGCATTTATGTTGCTGAATAAGTATACAAAGGTGGGTGTATTTTTATATAGTCACAAAGGGGAATAATTCCATTAAAATCCATGCTCGTGTTATGGGTCTTGGTCAGTAAGCTACAATTATAAGCCTAAATACATTTAAGAGGTTCAATGGAATACTTTTGGTGGTTGTGGAGATTGAATTTGCATGCATAATCTTAACCAGGAATTTCACAATGGGGAATAATTCAGTAAAAATCAATGCTAGAGTTATGGGACTTGGACAAAAATAGCCTACAATTATGACCCCAAAGACATTTGTAAAATTTCATGTAAATACCTTCGGTGGTTGTCGAGATTGACTTTGCAAGCATAATCTTCCCAAGAATTTCTATTGGGTTGGTGAGTGGTGTACAATTATGACCTTGAAAGACATGTTGAGTTTGAAATGAATACCTTTGGTGGTTGTGGAGACTGAATTTGCAGCATAATCTAAACCAGGAATTTCTAAGTTCAAGAGAAGGTGATTTTTGAAACTTTCTGTATAGAGCATATAATTGCCAACCCTGAAGGGGCCTCAATTTTTAAGAGATCATGGAGTTATGGGACTTGGACAATAGCCTACAATTATGACCCCAAAGACATTTGTAAAATTTCATGTAAATACCTTCGGTGGTTGTGGAGATTGACTTTGCAAGCATAATCTTACCCAAGAATTTCTAAGGTCAAAACGGGGAATAATTCTGTAAAAATCCATGCTGGAGTTATGAGTCTTGGTAAGTGGTGTACAGTTATAACCATGAAGACATGTATGAAGTTTCAAGTGAATACCTTTGATGGTTGTGGAGATTGAATCTGCACGCATAATCTTTACACCAGGAATTTCTAAGTTCAAGAGAAGGTGATTTTTTAAACTTTCTGTATAGAGCATATAATTGCCAACCCTGAGGGGGCCTCAATTTTTAAGTCAGTTTAGCAATTATGGTAGATGACTATGATGTGACCATTTGTGCCTAAGGAAATTAAATTCTGACTCGGTTTCAGAGGAGATGATTTTTAAAGATTTAACAAAAAAATGGTGTTGGTTGCCATGGCAACCAGAGTTCTGCATGGAACAAGTTTATTTTAGCAATTTTAGCCAAGAATCATTTGTGCCAAGTTTCTACCAAGCGGTTTCAGAGGAGATGTTATTTAAAGCAAATTGTTGACGACAGAGAGAGAGGGATTCATACATGTATAGCTCACACTGAGCATTTTATGCTCTGGTGACTTAAAATCAACAAAAACAAAGCAAAGTTTACCTATGAACATGAATGTTATGTCATCTCTACCAAACCATTCCTGGTACACATGGTCCCAACATTTCTGCCAGAAACTGCCTGTCTGTCCCCAGAAGTGATGGATATGCCTGGTTTAAAAAATCAAACATTCAAAATCTTAAAAAAAAAGTGTTGCAGCACAGCTAAGTACCATCAGCTTAATTAAAAAATTCAGGTCACTAGATTTTACATGGTTTAACTTTCTGCAGCACCCAGATTCAAATATAGACTTAATATGAAAACTAGCCAACCATCTGCAGGACTCATTTTTAAGGGATCAACACCACTTCAGCAATAACAGTACAGGATTATGGATGTATCATTGGTGTAAAACAGAATTTAATTCTGTGCATTGGTTTAAGAGGAGAAGGCAGATCTTTACGATTTTTAATTACCATTCTTATGCTTTTAATTGTATGTTTTTTTTTATTATTATTTCTTTTTAAACTAGAGATTTGTTTCCATAGAAAAAACCCAACTCCCTCATAACACATACACTGAGGCATACAGTGACAAATGTATAAGAGCCCTCCAGTGCCTATTCTAGAAATTCAAAAATAGGGGTGAATTTCCCTCCTCATTTTGAATCACAGGGGGGATTTTCAAAAACATGGGGTGCCAATATAAAAATTAGAGGGCTTAGTTTTTTTTGACGGACCAGGTCCAATATCACACCCAGTGTCCTCATTTTCTTGTGAGTTGGGGCTTGCTGTATCAACAGAACAGTCGGACTGTGTATCCACAACGGGCGATGCTTCTGCAGTGCCGGGTTTACGAAAAAATCTGTAATTCGTTTTTTAGACATGATTCGTCTGCACTGACTTAGTTTCACCGAGCCGTTCAACTGAAGAAATTTTTAAACGAAAATATTTTTATTTATGACAACAAGAGTTGTCTTCCTCAATTTTTTTCAACGAAAATGTTGATTTTATTTAGCTTATAGTTACCTCCCTTCAGTTTCCGGTGTTCATGTGGACTAACACCACAATTATGTTCTATATAAGCATATATATACAAATGACAATTTCTGTAAGGAAAATTGACATCCAAACTTACCCTCATTAGATAGATCTATACAAGAAAATAATTCTGCACATTTTAAACAAAGGGTCACCTGACTACCTTTTGACCTATCTAAGGCCAAATAACATACATATGAATTTAGTGCACTGGTCGGCCATTTCACATCAACTTTCTCAAAAATTCCCCTCTCAGCTATGTTCAACTTTGAAGGTTGTTGTGCAATAAGGCCTCCAAATTGGGCATTGTAAGACTTTTTTTAACTGTTTTCTATAGGATTTCATCCTTTACTGCATGTCTTTCAGTCAAAAATTCACCATAATTCAGTATTAAATAGGGTCACTATTTTCTGTGTAGGCACATCTGGATGCAGGGTAATCAAGGACAGGTAAATGGGGTCTAAGTCCATGTAAACAAATACACTGTATGCCGACAGGAAATTATAAACTTTTTTAGTAAGTTTAACAATTTAGATGCAGGATTTTCATACACAGGTTTCAAAAATGAGTGCGATCTTTGAAAAAATAGCATGAATCATGCAATCGCGCGTCCTAGAATAGACACAGGCCCTCTCATCAGGGTCTGCTTTGAACTTTTAAGTAGATCTACCATGGTTTCAGTTACTATAACATAAGCTCACTTTTGCAAACAGTGACTTGAAATAGACATACATTGTTATATTTCACATGTAAAAGAATAATTAGGAGCACCTTTGAGAGTAAATGGCAAAATTGAAACTGATCATAAAAAAGGCAAATTTATTAAATAAACAATTCCAATCAGTTTACTCATCAGCAAACACAAGATCAGCAATAGAAAATTTTATAAGCAAAACTTCATGGTAGACACACCAGGTAAGTATATCCAGACAGTGGAGATATAGACATCACAAATAAGGGAGAGGAAATACAGTTAAAAAATCTGAAACCTCATAAAGCCACAGGCCCAGACAACATAAAGCCTATAGTACTCAAGGAACTTGCTAGTGAGAACAAGTAACTTGTTGTGGGGTGCATAATTTTTCCATACCACAGCAACCAGAATTTTGGTCCAAGAAAAAAAAACAAAGTGATGTGCAGAATCTCCATACTGCCATCTATTCATATACCAAGTTTCATAATATTATATCTTAAATGTTTTTTAGTTATCTCAGGATCCAGATTTCCAGACATCTGGAGAGATGGACGAACAGATGGATGGAAGGACGAACGGGCAGGTAGGGGACTAATTAGCCCCTATCTTCACAATCGTATTTAATGTCTCAATGACAACTGTAGGAAAAATATCATTTGACAGACAAACTGCATCTAACACCAGCACTTAAAAAAGGTCAAAAATACAAACCAGCAAATTATAGACCAATTTCTCTCATATGTACCTGCTGTAAAATCATGGAACACATAGTCACCAGTAATAAAATGAAACATGCTAAGTCCAACAATATACTTTTCTCCCTTCAACATGGCTAAAGGAATAAATGCTCATGTTAAACACAACTGCTTGAATGTATCAATGACCTAAGAAAAAACCTTGAAATGGGAAAACAGACAGACCTTCTCATCCTGGATTTCTCAAAAGCTTTTGATAAAGTGTCCCACAGTCTATTACTGCACAAACAAATGAGAGGAAAGACAAACAAAAGATCATATTATTTCTATCAAACAGAACACAATTTCTATCAAATAGAACACAAGTTCATGTAGTATTAGTTGATGGTGAATCGAGTCAAAGTAGGATCTGGGGTTCCCCAAGGATATATATTAGGGCCAAGTTTATTTTTTTCTACATAAATGACCTGCCAGAATCACTTCACTCATCTGTTAGATTACTTGCAGATGATTACTGTAGTTTACCATACTATTGCGTCGGGTGATAATGATTGCCATAGACTCCAATCAGACTTAGACAAACTAGCAATGTGGGGGAAAAAAAGAAGGAAATCCTGAGAAATGATAGTCACTGAAAGAGGAAAAAAACACTTAAATGGAATTATTATAATCTCTACGATCACATACTTAAACATGAAACATTGACAAGATATTTTGGATGTACCATCACTAGAGATTTAGACTGGAGCGAACATATTCAAAACATAACAAGCAAAGCCAGTTGATGCCTTGGTTCTTGAAACCTAAACTTAATTTACATATCAATTCTATTTAAATTTCAAGGAACAAGCATACACAACTTTAGTCAGACCCCATGAGTTAGAATATACAACAACTGTTTGGGGCCCCAGCCCCTGTAACAAAAACCAAATTTATAAAATTGAAAAAGTACAAAGAGGAGCCGCGAGATACGTCACCAGTCATCATAGGAATCGTTCCAAGTGTAAGCAATATGCTACAAGAATTTGGATGGAAAAGTTTCCAATCTAGATGCAAAGAATTTAGTTAGACTTACCATGTTTTATAAAATAGTTATAAAAGAGTTAACAACATGGTTACAATAAATAAAGAAAATTATCTGCAAAAGCCAAATAGAAAATCAAGACATACAAACAATCCTGTCTATGCACAACAAACTGCCACTTAAGATTGTAGGAAATGGTCGTTCTTTGTAAACACCATCAGAGACTGGAACAAACTGCCACCGGATATAGCCTCAGCTGAGCCACTTGAATTATCTAAAACTCAAGTGACATCACTCAAAAATCAATTCCAAATTCCTGTTTTTATCCTATTTTTAACCATGCGCATCTTGTTAGTATATTCAATATGTTGAATGTGGGCAGGGCCAGTAAACAGAAGAAGGAAGAAGAAGAAGAGCCTTAACCCTTTCCCTCATATAGACTCATTTTGACGCACTCAATAGGTACCACATAAAGCCTGATCTGCAGAAAACCACAGTTAAACCTTACCAAATTTAATTATAAAGTCCTCATTTCCTGACCACTGAAGAGCAGCAAACAGCATAAAACCTGATCCTACTCGCAGTTGGTTCTCATGGTTTCCTCTGTGAGGGAAGGGTTAAATTACATAATCAGTATTCATCTGCCCAGAGTTATGGACCTTGTGTGTAACACTTCCTCTCATCAATTTCTTTCCATAAATGAAATTTCACTTCAATAGCATAAATGAAATTTCACTTCAATAGCTTAAGTAGAAGAGGAGTTATCTTCAAGACAAAATTTGTGACAGACAGACAACACTAACAAAAATAATATGTATCCCCAACTTAAATAGGGGGGGGGGGGGGTCATAATTAACTTATTAACTTACTTAAATACCCACTGCCAATATAGTCTGATAAAGCTAAGCATTTGGTACAGTCTTAATGAACAAGTCTGAAAACCTTTGTCAGCAATGCAATTTGTATCTTTTGACCCTGCTAAAAGTAAACAAAACCAAATCTCAACACTGCTGGGGAGCCCCTGAGATGATCCCCAAACTGCGCTGACCTTTCAAGCTGGTTGATATGCGCGACACACCTTTGTGTTATCACAAACACTTCAGTAAAGTTTCGTAAAAATCCAAACATAGATATGGTCGTTATAAAGCGGACATGAAGATGTAGCCTATGAATATCATAAACAACTTCTGACAACTCCTGTGACCATGACCTAGCTTTCAAGTATGGATATGGCTAATGCATGTGACACATCTTTGTGTCATAACAAGCACTTCCATAAAGTTTTAACAAAAATCCAAACATAGAAGTTAAAGAGTGGACAAGAAAATGAGGCCCATGAATAAAATTTAAACCAAAAAACACTTTAACAAGACCAGTGACCTTGACCTTTTACACGTGCATATGGTTGATGTGCGCGACACACCTTTGTGTTATGACAAACAATTTTGTACAGTTTTATGAAAATCCATCCATTAATATGGTAGTTATGGAGTGGGCATGAAGATGTAGCCTATGAACACCAAAGACAATTTATAACAACTCCTGTGACCTCGACCTTAAAATGGTGCATCTAGTGATACACGTGACACACCCTTGGGTTATGAGGAATACTTTCGTTAAGTTTTATTGAAATCCATCCATAAATGTCAAAGTTCTGAAGCGCACACAAAAGCAGGTGGACAGGCAGAATGATGGATGGATGGACATGCATGCACAAACCTACAGTTCCCAACAGGTTTCGCCAATGCCCAGGGGACTAATAAAATTCTGAAGATTGGCTTCATAGATGAATACTTTTGAAATTTTCTATTAAATGGATATAAGGAAACTAGTCTACTCTGTAGGGGCCTCATTTTTCAAGGTTTCTACTTTATTCTAGCAATTATGGTAGACAGTCATGAGGTGACCATTAATTTTGTGCCAAAGGAAATTAAATTCTGACCATTGTTTTTTTAGATGATTTATTTATTCATTTTATTTTAAATGATGTTTGTTGCCATGGCAACCAGAGTTCTGCATGGATCAAGTTTGTTTTAGCAACTGAAGATCCAAAGGATCATTCATGCCAAGTTTTATATGTTTTAGAGATGTCTTTTAACCCTTTCCCTCATAGAGGATACCATGAAAAGACCTATGCGAACTGCATAAAATCAGATCAGCCTGTGAGTAACTCGCTGGCTGATCAGGTTTTATGCTGTTCGCTGCTCCTCAGTGGTCTGGAAATGAGGATTTTGTAATTAAATTTGGTAAGGTTTAACTGTGGTTTTCTGCAGATCAGGCTTTATGTGGTACCTATTGAGTGCGTCAAAATGAGTCTATATGAGGGAAAGGGTTAAAAAAGCAAACTGTTCATGATGACAACCAATGCACTACATGAAAAATACAAATTGTGCTCTTTCAAAACAGCAATGGAGACTCTATTTTTTGAATACACAAAATAACTGATTGTTATTACTTGATATGAGCCGTATCAATGTGTATTATTTGTTTATCAAGCTTGTCAAGTAGACAGGTTTTGTGAGAAACAAACTTGTCTCATCCATTTTCAGAGTATAAATATTTTAATTACAGTTGAAACTCATTTGGGACCAGAAAAGTTGGAACCTACTAATCAACTTAAAACTATAAAGCGAGTACACTATAACCAAAGATTTTAATATAATATCATGAAGGGGGAAATGAGGATCTACTGGAAGTGTTCTTTATAATCAAGTGTTCAAAGGGTTTAATAAAGTCTTACCAGTGAAAAGAGTTTCTTGCAGCAGCAAACAGTAATAGACAAGAGCCCATTACAAACAGCGCTTTCTTCACTGAATCCAATATACGCTTTGACTTGGGACCCTTTTCTGGCATTTCTTTGACATGCTTCTCATCGTGTTTATCACTTGTCATGGCGTGCTCAGATGTTGACATGTTACTTCTTGTCTGAAACCTTGTAAAACAAAGTTCTCAATTTTAAGTCAGCATTTTCTCACTTTTTAATAGCTCAATCAATAAGCTGTTCCTTCAATTAACAAATATCTTAACACCCCAGATCAATATGATACAATGCTATTCAATTTCTTGGAACACGTCTGGGTTTGTTTAGAAAATGAATTGGTTTGGAACAGTACTTCCTGATTGTATTAGAAAAAGGTAACAAGTACCTGATTTATGGGCACAAGTTCTAGTGTGTTATTACTGTCATTGTATGCAGACGTACATGTTACATTAAGTTTCATTCGAATTCAACTGACAAATCTGTGGTCAGGAGTAATCCTCATTTTGAAATGTGGGTTTGTTTTTTTCAGTCTTCATTATAAAGATACAGGTTTTATTTCTGAATAATGTAGTGCATTAATATTAATAAATGTTTTATATATAGTAAAGTCTTTACTTAATTTATAATTGCTATTATGAGTTCTGTAAATACACCAGCAAATGAAATGGGAGATTTTAATTCTTAATGTTAATTAAACAAGCTAATTTCAACAAAATTTGGTAATCATGGCATCCAGAATTTTAATGCAATTATCTTGGAACATGGTGGCATTTATCACATACCGATAGTTACTTTAAAAAAAAAAGACTCCCAATATTGGACAGTTATTGCCCTTAACATTTATAAAACAAAGAACGAATTCAGCTGACTTACTACAAGTAAATGAAGTTACAGTTACATACGGCATTAGACCTTTTCCTCTATGAAAATCAACCCTGCTTTAACACTTGAGTTATAATTACATGTAATTAATTGGAGGTACTATCTGCGCCCCTGACCAAACTCTGCCACATTTCTTTTTTTATTGTAGTCTCGCAAGATTTTATCACAAGCGCAAGCGACCAAGAGAAATTTTTAACTATGTCTCAATAAATAGACTCAAATAATTTTTGTACAAAATCGTAATTAAAACAGATAAATATTGCAAATTTTATCTCACCCCCCCCCTTTTTTTTAATGTGTTTTTTCAAAGCACAATGAGATTCTATGCAGAATGGCCTTTTTACACTCAAGATATAAAATAAAAATTTCTAGGAAATTTCACTATCTCTGTACTGTATACTGAACATGGAAAGGAACGGAATCTGACAGGACTTGATTACGAAAGTTGTAACTTTGCACAGATGTATGATACCATTATATTTTACGCATGGTTCGGTCAGTCTGATATTCATTGAACTCATGGAATAACGAATCACTGTCAAAAGACAACCTTTACGAAGTAATTACACCAAATGTAAACAATTTGTACATTTTTCATAAGTCTGCTCCACTATCAACTTCCAGTTTGTTTTGTTTGGCAATTCTGACTGGATAATTTAAAACATCTATACATGCAATATCCCACAATATGTTAATGTTAATTCATGCCGTTCAATCATATTGTTAGATCCAAAATCTAGAACTACAACAACATATGCCACAAAAAACGGATGTTGATAGTAGAGTAGACTTATGAAGATGTACAAATTGTAAATATTTTCTCATTATTACTTTGCTAAGGTTGCCTTTTGACAATGATTCGTTATAGCATGTGTTAATTGGATATCAGATTGATCAAACCGTGCACAGAATATGATGGTAGCATGCATGTGTACAAACTTACGACGTTCTTAATCAAGTGCTGTCAGAATTGGTTCCTTACCATGCTTTAATAAACACTAATCTCTACTGAGATATCTGCTCTGGAGGCCAAAACGAAAAAAAATAACAGGAGCGGATCTCAGTAGAGATGACAATATACACATGGTACTTTATTCCGACGCATCACAATTCCAACACCTTTTTTGTTTTGACCTCATATTTTTTATTTTGGGTTTGTGTGACGTCATTCTTACAAGTTTTGTTTGTCAACATCTCTTTTAGCCCTTGAAAGCCAAAATATGACGAGTTATTGATACAGGGCTATTATTTGACATACTATATAACACACCTTTTAAATAAGTACTGTTTCTCATCTGGCATATTTTCAGCGAAGCAATGCAATAAAAAAAGCTGTGCAACTGACATTGGCTTGGTCATACAATTTTCTAGGCTATATTTCAATGAAATTGCCATGATTTGGGTTAATTTTTGTGCTCTGTAGAGGAAATCCCTATTGTGTGCCCCTTGTTCCTCACCTGACCAGTAACCAGGCCTCTGCTGTTTCAAAGACCCCCTACTGATAGAATTGCTCAACAGTTGTTTTACATTACTGGTATGTTTATTATTAATTTAGGCTAATTTTTCACAGATTAAAAAAAATCTACACAGTTGTCTTATATTTTACAATTGGTATTTTCTTTCTCCTAGCAATGTTTTTTGTCTAATAATATGTATTTAAATGGAAAAAAGCAAATTTGAAATGACCAAAAGTAGAATAGAAAGAAAAGGTTTGACAGCTACTGGGATTCGAACCCACAACCGCAAGTTTCAAGGCACTTGATAGTAACTTTTGCCTATCTATGGATGTGTGTGGCTATCTTAAAAAGAACTCAATTTTCCTCCCCAGATACCCTTCAGAATACATCTCCATTACATTAGAAACATTTTTTTGGGGGGAGGAGGGGGGGGAAGGATGCCTCCCTACCTCCCTAGTACCGACATCACAATCAGATTGTGTGCCCCCCAGTTGAAAATTTCTGGATCCAGCCCAGAAAACTGCTTTTTGTTCATTAAAAAAAACTATGACAGCACTTGAAAACAATGTAAGACGATGCATAAATGACTTTGTTTTGCCATACAGTACAGTGGAAAATGATTCTTTTTGACTCTGTTAAATTAGAAAAGACCACATTTTTTTTTCTTAGGTGCGTCAGAACTGTGTACTGGAGGATACAGTACCAGAGAAAAAAAATCGCACATGTATATTTTTAACAATAAAATACAATGAAATTTGCAATTCTGAGGTTCTGCCTACTTGTACAGTTGTTACCATTAATCTCTACGGTTATTCTTTTTTTCGTATTGGCCTCCGCTGCGGAGACCAATACGAAAAAAATAGCCGGAGCGGATCTCAGTAGAGATTATTATTACAATCTGATGTGTGAGAGAGAGACAGAGATATTCGAATCCATGTTTTAAGATGTGGAACCTTTAAAATGATCCTCCCATTCCAAATATATTTACAATAAAAGGCAACAATGTCACGATGTGATATTTAAAAGCTGTGACGTTATATTTTTTAACCCTGCTGTATCTGTACACAAAAGAAGCGACATTTATATGAGCCCAGTGTTTGGTACATTAGTTCATGGTGCATAAACAGTTAAAAATAGTCGAGTAAATCACACGTTTACCTTTCTTTTCAAAGAAATCGATCTTCTTTTCCGATGATTATGTAGAGGACAGATGATAGATATTCTTACTACAGAAATATCCAAAGTTCTCCGACGTTAAGGACACGGCGTTTACTCTGCGGAAACTAATCGTAAACCGGATACACATCAAGTGCATTATCTTAGAGTATCTACATCTCAACAGCATAAGAAGTAATTGCAAGAAAAATTAACAAAAAATCCCCCACCTTTATATTAAATATATTCCCGAATGCACCAATTTATTCCTTTCAAATGTGATAAATTGTCAATGGTAATTGAGAAAATAAATAAACAAACAAACAAATAAATAAATAAATAAATAAATAAATACTGGCCAAAACCAACATCAGTCAAAATTATTATCTCCAGAATGGCATCTGAACTCAAAATGAGTCTGTCATGACATCGACATATTCACCAACCTGCATATGACTGTGGTCATCGTCATGGCGACATACGAAAAAAAAATAGTCCGAAAACCAATACTCTTTAACTAAGGATTTTGTGGCTTTAGTGTTCAGCACAAATATGAGGTGTCAAACAGACAAGGTTGATTATTCTAAAAAGGCAAAATAAAAATACAATAAAAACAAAATTACTCGTCTCAATCCACTCTCGGTCAAATTTTATAAATTCCAATCCTCTGGTTTTATGTATTATGTAGAGATTCCAAAATTTTAGTATTAGCTATATATCGGCGAATTTTGATGCATCTGAAAACCCCCTGCAGGGCTAAATGACATGTATATTTTATTTCACTTATGTGCGTTTATATAGTTAATAAAATTGGAAAAAGACAATCCCCATAGGATTATTGGAGTGTAGCAGGTGTTTGTTTACACATGGATTCCTACAATAAACCTAAAGTGTTGCGATAGTGAAATAATGTATCGGTAGTTTTCGGTCTAATTATCACGCCAAGTGAAAGAAGGGAGAAATAAGAAACGAAATATGCACGATAAGTAAGCACTATACATATATATATATTCAAAAATGCCTTTAAAAGTATAGGAATACATGAAACCATTACAAACGTATCCGCATTGCAGAAATACTACCGGAATACCCCTAAACTGTGGTCATGAGTATGGTGGACATAGAAAAAAGAAAAAAAGAGTCAGAGAGACAAACCCTTTAACTAAAGGTTTTGTGTTCTTCCTAGTGTTCAGCACAAATTGGTGTGCAAAAGACAAGATGATTAAAAAAAAAAAAAAAAAAAAAAACGTCATCATCACACTCTCAGGGTCAATTTTATCACAGAGTTCGATCCTCTGCGTTATATGTACCCCCTTCATGTAGAGAGTTCCAACAATTTTGTGGGTAGGCTATATGGCCAATTTTGATGATAAAATCCCTCTGCATGGGCTAAATGAGCATGCTGTATTTTAATCACTAACTGTGACGTTGCTATCATATTAATAACAACTATGGCTCTAAATGACATCCGCACATAGGATTATTGAGAAGTAAGAGCAGGTGTTGTTTACACATGGATTCCTACATAACACTAAGTTTGCGAATTGTCGGTAGTTATTTCCCGGTTGAATTAAGTCACGCTCGAAGTGAATACGTATATGGTGAAATATATGATAACGGAATACTTGAGGATATAGTGAAGGCAATTACATTGCATTTTTTATGTTTTCATGATTAATATGGTTTATAAAAGACTGTATGGATGTCCATGTGTGTCTCTGTTTGACTGGTAGGCCATATAGTATTAAATGTGAGAGAGTAGTTGTATGGATAGATGAATGTTACGGTTGGTTGCACAGCATGCATGTAACTTTGTATCAAATCTCCTCGATCGTTATTCCGGCTAAAACTCTCAGAGTTAACGTCCATTGGTCGCTATGTATATGGTATTCACTTGCTACGTGTAAATCAGATGTAATATACACCATAGCTGTTTTTAACGTGAATTAAGTGCGAATGTAATTCTAAGTATTAAGAATATTTCATATATAATGGTGACATATTAAATTGTTGAGATGTATAGATCTAAACCTTTTCATATTGTTTAGCAGGTAGCCTATATATATATATATATATATATTCATTGTCGTAGATTTCTTTATACGATTCAGTCGGACAAGATTAAACTTCGAAACTGGAACGAAGACTTTGTACTTTTGAACCTCCTTTTACACCATCAATGACAAAATTCTTTTGTATCGTTGTCTCTGATACCACTCTCAACCCTGAGGAAGCTGGAGGCTGAGCATATTAATTATTGTGACTATACGAATCACAACCAGATATGGAAAAAGTAAAATAAAATGAGAATTTGTCTACATGCATATGACTAAATGATGCCGTATCAATATATGTTACAATTAATCTCAGAAAGCAATGATAATGATCTAGCACGACTTCTATTGTGTAGCAGAGAGAAAGAGAGAAGGAGGGAGGGTGGAGACTGGAAGTTTTTACGGAAACTTACCAAGGAACTGACATAACATAGCTTAAGAAAAGGAAACTAATTGCAGTTACGGAAATATAATGATACGATAAACTGGGTTAGTGGTGAGAACTTAAGGAAACAAACAGGCGAAAGTACGTGTTGACGACTGTATATTAGCCTGGAATTGCAAAATCTGTCCGGGCAGATAAAGGTTTTTCCAAGAGATAGTTCATCAGATAACTTGACTCATTGAAACTCAAGTTGTGGTCCAAACTTGCATGAGATGTTTACTTCTTCATGTGTACGACAAAATCTAGTCTCATTAAAATAATAGTCAGGTCGTTAAACCCATACAAGCATTGCTTGCTAAGGAACTGCATTTTAGCCGTAAAAATGCTTTTAGCCTTGAAAATGTACCTCATTCAAGTCAAATGCAGTTTTGCATATAAATGATAACCTCGTGGTCCTCTGCCACAATTGCTTAAGTACTGTTGATCCCTTAGGAATGAGGCCTCCAGATGGTTGACTAATTTTCTAATATAACCTGTTTAGAAACTTTAGAATTCTTTCTATCTGAAACTTGAAACTTTATTGTTGCCACTGAAGGTCATCAGATAATATCAAGTAACATGAAATGTTAAATTAGGCGTATGGCACTCAGGACCATTATGATAACTTTTGTTGTTGTTGTTGTTGTTGTTAAAAAAATTGTTGTTCTCTTCAAATAATGTCATGTCCGTAGCATAACTTTCCTCATGTTTAACTTAAGATAGGCTGATAATATTTGGTACAGTTATCATTGACTGGAAAGCGATGTGTCGCGACCATACATTTACACTCTCTGTTCAACCGTTGAAAAATAAAGTGTATTTGCGTCCGAATGCAAGCCCCGCCCACAAGTCACGTGACATGACACAGATCAGCCATCATACACGAAGGACCGTTTGAATGTACCAGAGATGTGAAAACCTAGAATGTTGACGAACTCCAGACGACGGACGAAGGTCGGTCACATTAACTCATCTCTTGCTGAGATGAGCTTAAATAATCAAATCTAGTTAAAACATTTTGTGCTGGCAACTGTAAAGAGAGATACCACTGCAGTGGAGTTTGAGTGATCTGGGACATGGACCATTCACAACTAGCCATGGTACTTGCAACATATTACTATTACAGGCCCG
>CM037795.1:8676620-8698896 GCA_021229015.1 Solen grandis
TGTGATGTCTCGCCGAAGTATCAGGGGGGCATTCGGGGTGTTATTCGGCGGCCTTTCTGTGACACATTCCCGATCTTATGGTTGAATCTCATAATATTTGCACAAAAAAAAAAAAATAAAAAAAATGGCAAGGGTTGAAAAGCGCATCCAGAAATTAGTTTCTGTTTTGGCCAGTCTTAGACTGAGACGGTCAAAAAGGCCATTGGACATTACTTAGGACATCCCCTTAACCCCCCCCCCCCCCCCAAATCTTCTCTTAACTTTGTCGCTTAATTCCACCGTCCAATTTTCATAATCTCAATAATCTTCCCCGAGACACGTAGGGTGGTTCGCAAGATCCCCTAATCTACTGGGATATTCCCCCGATGATGTTATAAACTCAGTGAAACTCCGGGGCACCTTCGCCGATCATCGGAGGAGGTCCCCCGGTGCTTTTCCGAACATCGGGACTCAAGGCTATTGTGTCATAGCCGAAACAACAGTGAATGTTCAACGGACCAATCCCGAAGCCTAATAATTGTCATTTTACGGACTGCTCAGTCCTTTTTTGGCTCAAACATCGGGAGCCATCGGTAGAAAAAAATGTTTATTTCCACATCACCGATTATTTTTTTCCCAGTGGGACCTAGGCCTTCAAGTTTCAAAAATATATATCGGATTTAAAAACAAAAACAACAACAACAACAAAAACCTTCACTATTATCCCCAGATACCCTTCAAAATGCATCTCCATCACACTAAAAACTTTTTTTTTCCGGGGGAGCATGCCACCGAACCCCCCCCCCCCCCCCCCACCACTCCTATCACATTCGGATTTTGGCCCCCCCAGCAGAAAATTTCTGGATCCGGGCCTGAGCCTAGCATAGACTTTCAACCGGATCCTACTAACTTTATATTTGTTATGACGTTTCTGTGAAAACACCATAAATAAAATATAATTTAACTAAGTTTTGTGAGCACATTTCTTTGTGGAAAGTTCTAAAATCGCGAGGTCTAATTTCGAACAATTTTCGTAGACTGGAGATATTTTAAATCATTTTTAAAATGTCCCCAATAACATCATTGTTAAGACAAAGCAAGTCAAGATGTTGAATTAGGTAACTGAGCACGGTCTGTTTATATACACAGTTCCATGTGATGCCATAGTCACTGATAAGACACCGACATTAATTTTATTAGGCTTAAGTTAATCAGGGTCTCTGTATATACATATAGTATTAAGAGACACCGAGTTAATGCAGGCCGAAGTCTGATAATATTTGCAGTGCTTTTTCAGTCTGTTAAACAGAAATCAGGGTCCCTTAATACTGTATATAGAGAGACCCTGCATGAAAATTTTAATTCATTAAAGCTGGTTATAAGATATATGAAAGTTTCATATATCTTTCACTTTATACCCTAACAGTTACACTGTATTTAGATGAATCCATACTTTCTTGTTTAATGTATACCGCGTGTTCATTTTTTGTGTGTATATTATATCCGTGATAGATATATTTTATCCAAAACATAAATTTCGAGAGCATTTATCTCTCAAAATAGCCGCCAAAAGTAAGGATATTTACTGCTGTGGGAGCTAAGGAGAGTCAGGATTGGTGAATTTATTGACTTTGGTTAGATACGCAAAACTTTCGTATCCCACTGGGCGTTATATTAGGCTACTGTCTAGTGCTCATTCAAACAACATCAGCAATATCTTTGAAGTCTCTGGTCACATAGAACTCTGAGTATATCCACAATTTAGTTTAATTGTCCTCACCAATGTCTGGGTTATTGAAAGCACGTCACCATCAGTACTTTGGTTCGACAGGAAAATCGGGAACCAGCTGAGAAAAATATGGAAACATGGCTGACAAAAGTGGCTCTTCGACCCATGAGATTACATATTATTTAAATGTTGAGAACGCAAAGATACTTGCGTTTTTGATGGTGTCAGGATTCATAGTTTATCATGGTTTTATACATCTGAAATACAGTGAGTATCCGCAAAATGTTGAAATGTCACCCTGATTCATGCTTGACATTTTGTTATGATTCGGTGGGTGGGGTAATGTTTCTTGAAGTATCGCTTTCACAAATCGTGTTTTGCTCATGTTTCTTTTTCAGGTCGGATTTGTAATTCTAATAGGAACTAGATTGATCGTTAAATGAAGCTCCCAAAATTATGCCATCACGAATTGTAAGGCCGGGACCAGTAACTATCAACAGTCTGACCCTATAAACATTGCTTAATAACTTGGCAACTAAGCAAAACGCGATTAGCAGTTTTAACCGAATCGCTCAAAAGCCAGTTCATCTACATAGCATTTATACTTGGCCAGAGTTGAGATTTATATTAATATATAACTCCATTGTGTCATTAAGAAATAAACTAATAATTAAATCAAAATAAAGCATCATCAGGACTTAAAAATTGTAACACTGATAAAAGATAATTATAGAGTTATTTGTTTAAATGTTTTGACTGACACTGATACACAAGGTAAACAAATATAGCCGAGAACAGATGTTTGCATCTGAGCCTCTTTTGATAATCATATGACCAACCCATGCTCTGATGGCAAACATTGATTCTTGTCTTTAAAAGATGAATGATTGACTCCACACCACATTCTCCATACAACTAAGTTTTTAAAAAATATGCATACAAAACTTATTTTGATACTTCTCTTATTAAAGTTTTAGTGGTTGAATGCTTTGATAATGTCTCATAGCTTTTAAGTCCTACAAAGGACAATTGTCGTGAGTGGGGTGCAGGTTTTTTTCTGCCCATTTGTAGGGTCCAAATATTGGATCCATTCCCAATGGAAAATTGGTACCGTAAACACTCGTGTATAGTGCAAATTTCTATGACTTCAATTTTGATTTCACTGACCCCGGTGGCCGAGTAGTAAGAGCATTAGCCTTGGGAGTGGGAGGTCATGGGTTCAATTCCCAGTTGCAACATATCAAAGTGGTGAAAAATGGTACTGGTATAGCTCCCTTGCTTAGCACTCTGCATATAGGGGTAGTTTCAGGAGGTGTCGGGTCAGAAAGGCCCACTACCAGAAAGGCCCATACCGAATCGGCCCGGTCCAGAAAGGCCCACTTTCAAAGTGTACCAGAAAGGCCCGATTTATCGGGTCAAAAAGGCCCAGTGATATTAATGATGTAATTATACCTTATAAAAATTATTAAGTTATTTGTTGGTTTGTTTTATTCCTAAATAAAAAAAATGTTTATGTTTGTAATTTGCCGCTTTATTGAAAACCGCGATAATTAGCCAACAAATTTTTTAATTAGTTTTTAAACTGTTTGTAATAAGCGGCTGATTAGTTACGGGATTCGCGCATTTATTAATTGGTTTTAATCTGCTTTAATTAATGCCGACAAATATATATATAAAAAACCGCGATAATTAGCCAACGAAATTTTTAATTAGTTTTCAAACTGTTTGTAATAAGCGGCTGATTAGTTACGGGATTCGCGCATTTATTAATTGGTTTTAATAATTGGGCCTTTTCGGTCCGGGCCTTTCTGGACCAGGCCTTTCTGGTACTGGGCCTTTTCGGTATAGGGCCTTTCTGGTACTGGGCCTTTTTGACCCTAATTCTTTCAGGACTGGTTGGCCGGATGTCAGGATAATGTGGCTGAATGCGGTTTCATGCCACATGTCTATGGCATGATACTGCAGTGTGGCAGCACTATATTTGTCTCAAGTAGAAATTGTCTCCAAATGACTGAAATACAGTCGATGGGACATTAAACCAAACAAACATTCAATCAATTTTGATTTCGGAGATGGGGTGAGCACAATAAATGAGAATTCAATTTTTAGTTGTGTGTGGCATAGTCACTCACAACTTTAGTACCTACATTCTGAGGGTCCGTTTCTCTACATTTAACTAAGAAGCCATACCAGTGACCGTAGAAGTCTGTATGAGTGCAGAGCAACAGATAACTTTTTTCAAATGGGTATTTACCCTATGAACTTAGCATGAAAAGGGTATTTGTGCAATTTAATTGGGTTTTTGACAAATGTGAATTGGGTATTCCTTATATTTTGTATACAACTGGCAACATTTTAATAGAGTTTTCAGAAAATATTTTGCTTTTTGTTACCCCATGATTCTGCAAACTATTGCTTTTTTGCCATAATTAATCGGGTAAATACTCAAATACCCTGCTTATCTGTTACTCTGTGAGTGTATTTATATTTTAAATTGGTATTAAAGCTTTATTGTATATACTTGCCAGAAAATTGTTGTCTGTCTGTGATGTCTACAGTATAATTGGAAAATAAATGCTTACGAAATTCATTGTTCTTGTGTTCATATTCATTTTGTTCATATCGCTGTGAATCACCCAGAATTCGTTCAGTACTGTACTGTAATTTACATAATAATTAATTGACGACTTAAAGCCAAATGTGATATTCGCATTGTCATTTCTAAGACAAACCATGACTGCCACTATCTTATGATTATACAATCAGTTTGTTTTTAGTACATTCAGACAATATTCTAGCTAGTTAGTTCCATTTTGATAGGGTAGGATGGGAAACCGTACAAACTCCAAACAACAGTTAAAAAAATTTTGAAGTTTATTGTACCAACTAGTTTCGATCTACAAAGATTTTCATCAGGGTAAAAAACAAGAAATTTTGATTACTGAAGTCATATAAAACATGTCCAGTAAGTCACATGATTCTAAAAATAGATATCATAATTGTTATTTATACAGTCTAAATTTAGTAACACAATAGAATCTAAAAATAAATATAAACTTAATAACTCTTAGAAATATATAAAACAGTCATAAAAAAGTTAGTTAAAAACTCCATATACACGTTGGATCCCATGTGGAATGTTTGTATTTGAGTTGCCTTTGTCTTGTTGACGTACTGCTGCTCCCTTCTAGGCTCGATTCTGAGGATGATAGATATAAGTCTTCTAATAGAAAAGTTTGACTGTGGATACTGAATGTTTCCCGGATGTTGTATTGGATGTCGTATTGGTTGACACTGCTTGTTTTAATGTATTTTTCTTCATACTTGTGAGTGGTTGGTTAATCACAATCTTTGGTTTGCATCTAGCTTCAAGGGGCGGTATCCAAGTTGAAATTTTCGATATCCGTGGTTGGTATATATACTTTGTTTTAGTTTCGAGTACATATATAAAGAAGGTCCAGTTCATTATACTTCAAGGCATGTTTTTTTAGATTTTTTTGTTTGCATAACAGTTAATGCTATGATGAAAACAGTTTAAGGCCGTAATGAAGGATTCCAAATCCTCTCTAGTATGTGGCCAAATCATGAATATGTCATCAATGTATTTACATAGGATTCAGAGTTCTTCAGTAAAAGGTTATTAATAAATGTGTATAAGGGTCTGTAATGTTTGTTTCTATGTGTTCTTCTTTCCGACATAGAGTGAGATATATTTTATACCGTAATCAGGGATCCGAACCCTGCCACATGTTCCATTTTGGACAGAACTGTGCAAATAAGACAGATAAGCCTTTGCCATTATCATTGGTTAATAAATTGTTTAACGAAAGGTTAATATCATGTATACAATCAAACTATTTGTTTCGAACTTTACATTCTTACTTAATATTATAGCAAGGTCTTAGATGAATAATTCTGTCAAGTCACATAACTTTGTCCGTAGTTATTTTACAGTTATGCCCCTTTTAGACTTTGAAAATTAAGGTTAAAGTTTTTGCCTTTGTAGGATATCTCTCCAATTAATGAAAATATCTTTTTGGAAAAATTACACATGGATTTGAGTTATTTGTCATTGTCCCTTTGCAAGGTCAGATAACTCTTACCTATATGTACCAAATTAATATATCTCTTCTTTTGAGGCCATCATTAAAAAATTGTTTGTAGTGCTCTGATCCTGAATTCCAGGGGATGGTAGTAGTGGTGAGCTGATTAATCATAAAGTCAACGAATCAGTGACAAGCTACTGGTTGACGTGACGATGACGACGAAAACAATTCGTTGACGAATTATTGACCAAAAAAGGGGGTGGTGTTAATATTTCAACGCGCATCTGATTGGGTAATTTCATTAATTTGATAAATTGATACTTGCAAAGTTGCACTTTGCACATCGTTGGCCTCTGGTTGTAACCTCTTATACTTTATCTCGGTTCAATGTTTATACATGTATTTGAATATTTGAGAAATTAACATCTATACCTTATACATATCTATATAATCTATATAGTACAGAATACTTTATTTTCATGTTGTACAGTAAGAGAGTTTTAATAGGTATTTACCCAAAGGTTTGGTTTAATTAATCAATTAATTTTGATTAATCGACGAATATTTTTTCGACTTCCAATTATTTTTTTTAATTTTAAATGATAAAAATATAGCTTTAAGTGCTTTTTTTCTATGGAATGGACATAAAAATAAAAACAAAAAAAATACAACTCAAAGACCAAAAAAAAAAAGATTGAGTAGGGGCCATTTTGATGGGTCGGTCAGAGCACTACCGGCAAACATATTTTTAGTCCCCTACCAGCTTCGTCGAAGGGGACTATAGGTTTGCACTCCGTCCGTCAGTCCGTCGGTCCGTCAGTCGGTCCGTCAGTCACACACGTTTTCCGGACTTTTTTTCTAAACGCTTGCAGATATTCATCTAAATATTGGTGTGTAAGTCTACCACCATGACTTACAGATCAAGTTTGAGTTTCGTTCCGGTCATTTAAAATTTCTTAAAATAGCAGTTTTCCGGATTTTTTTTCTAAACGCTTGCAGATATATATTCATCTAATTTTTGGTGTGTGAGTCTATCACCATGAGTTACAGATCAAGTTTGAGTTTCGTTCCGGTCCATTGATTTTTGACGGAATTACGGCCCTTGGAATTAGAATTTTTTTTAAATAGCAGTTTTCCGGACTTTTTTTTCTGAATGTTACAGATCAAGTTTGAGTTTCGTTCCGTTTTTTGGAACCCTTGGACTTAGAAAATTCTGTACATGCTGAATTGGACTCATTATTATTAGCTGGATGTTGTTATATGACTGAAATAAACAGGTTGTGTTTGTGTGTATGTTGGGGGGTCTTAGTTTTCAATTTGCCGGTAGGGGACTTAGTATTGCCTAAGCAATACTTTCATAATACTTGTTAATTTTGGCCTGAAACTAAGAAATTTGGGTTAAATTTTTGCATGTAACATACTATTTTGCTCATATCTCAGTAATTAGTCATGGGATTCAGGGATTGTTCAGATGCATCAGATCATCAAGTAAGATAACTCTTGGCTGAAGTTATTTTGAATTATGGTCCTTTTTGAACTTAATTTTTTTTGTTTAAGTTTTATGTCCAAGTATAGTTGAATCTGTATTAGTGGCCACCTGTATTAAGTTTAACAACCAGTATTGATATTAACAGACTAGCATTTATATCATATTCAACTTTCATTTACACTTGTCTTGGTTGCTGTAGGGTTACAGTGTCCACCCCGGAATCTGGAGGTTGTGAGTTTGATCCCCCACCAAGACATACCAAAGTCTTAAAAAATAGTACTGGTATAGCTCCCTTGCTTGGTGTTTAACATATAAGGGTAGTTGCAGGACTGGTTGGCCCGGTGTCAGGATAATGTGACTTGGTGTGGTATCATGCCACATGTCTATGGCCTGATATTGCAGTGTGGCAGCACTATATCTGTCTCAAGTAGACATCGTCTCCAAATGACTGAAATACTGTTGGTGGGATGTTAAACTCAACAATCAATACTGTTGGTGGGTTGTTAAACTAAACAAACATAACCTTTATTTAGGGACCACCTCTGTTAACCAGTCACACTCTCTTGATCCCTTCAATGACTGTTTAAGACAGGTTTGACTATACTATCAATCCCAGTCCTAAGACGTACTAAAATAACCAAGTTAGGTGATTTAAAGTTAAATTTGATGCAAATTTTTTACCTTTCTTACTTAGAAAATTTGGTTAAAACTTACAGTTTGTGTGTAGGTACCATCAAAGCTGTATTAACAGGGGAATGCAGGGGTTTTCTTAAGTGGACGCCCACTTGCCCGCACTGGGTTAAAATCACTGTGGGCATGTGATTTTTCAAAGAAGATAGCCCGGCGGGCAAGTTTATTCATGTAAATGAAATCCTTCGGGGTTTTTTTTATTTTCTATAGTATATCAAGGGTAAAATGCTTGAAAATTGTGTTTGATACATATTAACTAAAAACCACCTTAATATTGCACATATTTAGTTTTAAACATTACGAAACACCAACTAACTTCAACGGGCAACCTGTTTTCACTGGGGGCTAGTAGATGTTCAAAGTAACTTGCCCCCTGGACAAGTGAAAGTCAAATCCTTAAGTAAACCCCTGGAATGGTGCTGATTATGTGCACTAAAAATCAAGATCAAGAGCCTTGTACCCCAATCTACTGAACTAATCAATAAAATTAACTTTTAGTTGAATTAAGTACAATCATGGGCTTTTTTTGACAAAGAAAGTTTGATTACTTATTCATGTTGGCTAACGTTTAGCATTTACTTTACTACGATTCATTTTTATATCTTTGTTAGCAGCTGTGATTATTGATTTAATCCTGAAAGCCGGAATAGTCAAGTGTGCTGTTGTACAGACAGCTCTTGTTAACCCTTTCCCTCATAGAGGAAACCATGAAAAGACCTATGTGAACAACATAAAACTGCTCCTCAGTGGTCTGGAAATGAGGATTTTGTTATTAAATTTGGTAAGGTTTAACTGTGGTTTTCTGCAGATCCGGCTTTATGTGGTACCTATTGAGTGCGTCAAAATGAGTCTATATGAGGGAAAGGGTTAAAGTACTGATCTGGCCGTGAGGTATGAACAGTAATACAAGGCAAAATTAAGCCAGTATGCAGGTTGATCTGGTTTCAGACTGGTCACACAGTTGTCATTCTTTAAAGCATGAAGCAAACTTGTGACATTTTTTATGAGAATTTGTTAGTAAATGCAAGCCTTTATAAACTTTGAGCAAAAGAGCTTTTAATTCAATGGCTGTTTACATCTTCGTAATCATCTGAATGATCTTGATGGATAAATTACCTGTATGCCTTACACACTTGCTCATATAATGATTAATTCATAAGCTGATGAAAAGCATGGTAAATAACAGCAGGAGATTGGCATAGGACATTGAATAGAAGAAAATTATATTTGTGTCGCAGAGAAGTAGGGGGATGAGTAACAGTGTCAACATATTAGAAAACAACAATAGGTCAAGCTTAAAAAATTGTTTGCTGTAAATTAACATGTACCTCATGAATATTCATGAGTTGATGACTATTAATTTGCTGAACTTAAAATGGTTTATAAAATGATGGATTTTTCTTTGCACACAAACAAATTATTGTATAAGTAAACAGGGGAGATTCCCATGGAATCAAGCTCTTCTCTGTTTTCCAGTATACATAAACTTTTAAAAAGGTAAAGGGTTCAATTAACCCTTTCCCTCATAGAGGACACCATGAAAAGACCTATGCGAACAGCATAAAACCAGATCAGCCTGCGAGTAACTCGCAGGCTGATCAGGTTTTATGCTGTTCGCTGCTCCTCAGTGGTCTGGAAATGAGGATTTTTTAATTAAATTTGGTAAGGTTTAACTGTGGTTTTCTGCAGATCAGGCTTTATGAGGTACCTATTGAGTGTGTCAAAATGAGTCTATATGAGGGAAAGGGTTAAGAAAGAAATTAGATTTTGAGGGTTTGATTATAAATAAAGAATAACAAATATAGTGTTTTTTCCATAATCCATGTAGGTGCAATAAGGTAAGATTAGTACATGTAAAAGGATAACTGGCGTGCGTTTATCATAGAAGGATAACTGGCGTGCGTTTATCATAGAAGGATAACTGGCGTGCGTTTATCATAGAAGGATAACTGGCGTGCGTTTATCAAAGATTAATACATGTAATAGGATAACTGGCGTGCGTTTATCATAGAAGGATAACTGGCGTGCGTTTATCATAGATTAATACATGTAATAGGATAACTGGCGTGCGTTTATCATAGATTAATACATGTAAAAGGATAACTGGCGTGCGTTCAGTATGATAAACTGTATGCAACCGTACGCTTACAGTCAGCTATGAAACTATCTCAGTGTCATAAACCATAATGTTGTTGTATACCCATGTACAGCATAAGGTAGCATGTGAACAGTATGCGATATGGTCCTAAGACAACTCCATAGCTGACTGTAAGCAACTGGTTACTGAACGCACGACTCTTGTTCTACATGCTTTTCAGCAACATTACAGTTTACACTGACACCTTGTTTGTACCTACATGGAAAAAAATATTTTTGTGAGTTCTGGATATCAATTGTCAGTTGTTTTTCACCAAACTCGCAAGTTACCCCTGCCTTGATGTGTTGCAGGACAAAAGCTGTAAATAATCAATGCCTATCCTAAACTTCCTTAAGAGTTTCATTATCTCTACTAAGTCACTGATGATTTGTTCATGCTGCCCTCTGTTTTTTTTTTAAAACAATAAAGTTTTAAAGACTGTTCAGTCTTTCTTAAAAAAAAATAAAAAAAGAACAGGGGCGGGTTACTCTGTCAAAGTATTTAACGTCTCATATTCCTGTTGTCTTTGTACTAACTCTATGTAATGATTTTACTATTTTGTAGCGAAAAAAGTGTTTTTAAAGGGTGTCTAATGTAGACAACGTTTATCTACCATTAAAACAAAATCATTCTGCAAGATTGACAGATGATCCATGAATTAAACTAGCACATGAACACTAATTTTTATAACAACAAACAAAACATTTTGTCTTCCCACATTGAATGTGCTATTACGAACTGCAAAACCTTGTTGGCCGTATTTGTTTACGATGTTGCTGCGCAAGAAACCTTGGAAGAATTCCTTCCTCAGCCTTGAAAGTTTATATTTTAACCCTTTCCCTCATAGAGGACACCATGAAAAGACCTATGCGAACAACATAAAACCAGATTACTCGCAGGCTGATCAGGTTTTATGCTGTTCGCTGCTCCTCAGTGGTCTGGAAATGAGGACTTTATAATTAAATTTGGTAAGGTTTAACTGTGGTTTTCTGCAGATCAGGCTTATGTGGTACCTATTGAGTGCGTCAAAATGAGTCTATATGAGGGAAAGGGTTAAAACATCGGGTTGCATTCAGTGAAAATACATTGGAACTCATTGAAAAACATTGTGTAAGCAACTCTTGAAACGTTATGAACCTGAAACATTATAGTTTGGGTGACTGTATGTAAACAATTTTTAATACATAATTCAAGGGCTCAGCGCAAAACGGTCGTAACTTATATGTATTAAAGAACAAGTTACGACAGTTTTGTGCTGAACCCTTGAATTATATATTTTTAGTATAACCATGGATATACATGTGATTGAAGGATAAATTGATAAAATGAAAACTGGTTTGTAAAACACAAACCTCCTGCAGACTGTATGACAGACGTAAATTTTAAAAATAATGTTCATCGGTGCAGGAGTAAATCTTATGACTTGAGATGGGGATTGGACGGGTGTGTATCACTCCTTGTTTGTGTATTGATAGTTTGATAGATACTGTAATATTTAAACCTGTGCTAAATGAGCTTGGTACGGACAATGATATTCCTCTTGGTTGGGGATATTTAGTTGTAATGAGATTGTCACACTGAGAGTTGTGTTTCTAATGTTGCAGCATTCAGACAAACATGCCCAAGATATTGAGTATTGTGAATATAGAGGAAATGAAATAGGAAAAATAAAGAGTTCTAAAGAGTTGTGCAAAGATGTTGGTGAAACAGTTTTAAAGGGTTGTGCATGACACTCAAAATTGTCCATTTTGACCCTCAAATTATTTAAATGATACCAAAATATTTCAAAAATGGGTCTCTTATCTCTCTATATATATATATATATTTCCGGTACATGCATTTTCTATTTCACTCAAAAACCATGGTATTTATAAACAATATTAAAGTACACATCTATACCTTTCTACCCAAAGTGCTTTTATTTTCCACTTTTCCTTCCTCCATCCTCTCTCACCCTCATACATGTACATGTATCTTATATCCATATATATCCCCCTTTCTCTCATTCAGATACATTTAATCACAAACTTTCAGCTTGCCCTTTTTTGTTCTAATTTAATGTATCTGAATTTTTTATATCATAGAGATCATTTTGAATAGATCAGCAGACTTGATAAATATTGTCTATATTTGACTACATAAGAGTTGAGAAGATAATGACTTGACTTGACTATTTGAATTTACAGTCGCTTTGACAGTATTTCAAACATATAGTGACGTCCAGCTAATTACAGGTGGAGGAAGACCCTGAATGCACGGAGGCATCCGGGTAGAACCACTGACCTACTGCAAGCCAGCTGGAAGGCTTCTTCACATGAAAATCCTAATGACCCAGCCAGGATTTCGAACCCATGTGGTGAGGGGCTGTGTGAGTGTTAAAGCCAGCAACTTTACCCTCTCGGCCATGGAGGCCCACAAGAAGATAATGATATGTTTGTCCGTCTGTCTGTCACACTTTTTCTGTGGTGCTTCTTTCAGCATGTGACATGTGTTCCAAGGAACACTTTTTGTTTTGTTTCCTTCACAGTCACACAGCAACAGTAGAAAACCAGTCAAGAGGGAGAAATGCTTTAAATTCCTCAGTACTAAAGAATTAAGAGATTTGTACTTTTAAGTTAATTGATACATGTGAGAACTCATTATAAGTCCTTGACCCTGAGCAATAACTGTCAACATCTTCACTTCATTGTCCTGGAAGATATCAGAGACATTTTCTTTTTCATATGAGTTACTGCACCTGATATTTTTATACTCCCGGTTTGATCATTGAGTCAGTAATTGTAACAAGTCAGCGGTAAAAGTCTTTTCAAAAGTATCCGCCAATATAACATTGGCGTGTTATTCTCAGTTTTTTAGAAATGATCAAATAAATTCCAACTCGAGAACACTTTACTTTAAAAAAAAAAAGATCAGATAAATTCATTATAGTTTTGTTTTTGATACTTTTTCAATTTTTATCAGTTTTAATTTGGATTCTTGATAGCACACTGTGAAAATAATTAAGGAAGATTGATTCCCATGGCATTGATAATCTGGAAATGTAATTTAGGATCTGCATTCATGGACTGAAGCAGATGAATTTTCAACAAGACTTGATCAATGTTTGATTGCCCCCTAACTTCAAGTGGTCATTGTGACTCATGTACCAGCTACCCATAGAATGCTTGCAGGGCACATTCATGTTCACTGAATAATGACCAGGGGGCCCATCAAAATGTTGTGTGATGATATGTTTATTATTGCCCTTTTATCTATCGTAGTAAAATCTTCAAATACCGCATGTGTACAGCACAGGGTTTTCTTGACTTAACCCCCATGTGAAAAAAAAAAGAAAAGAAAAATCATAAAATGATGCAATATTATCAGTTCATATTATCAGTTCATATAGGAGTTAACAGTTAAATTATCTGATAACTGTTGCTTTTGTTATTAACATTTATTATTAGGACCAGTTAATTTTTGTCCAGGCAAATTATTTGCCCAAAGTGCCGGTTGTTTCAGGTCTTTGTTTAGACCACTGGGAAAACGAAGTTATATAAATGCATTGTCATAGACATATTTATGTATTTCAGGTAATGATTCTTGCAAGTGGTTGCTAAGCGATGGACGGTTCCCAGGATATGGCACATGGCAACCATACGGGTGTATGACACACAAGTATTCACAGGAGTAAGTTGAATCATCAAAATTGGCAATAGTGTCCATTTATGTAAGGCCTTTTTTTCAGATGTTGGGGAATGGGCCTTAAAATCATATTTTGGGGAAAATATTTTTCATTCAGGATAGAAAAATCCTGAAGTAAGATGCAAATTTAGGGAAAACTGCATGAATTTTAAAGGATTTTCAGTAAGAAAGGCACCTATGAACAGCCCCTAATAAAGAAGGAAAAAAAGCCCTGTATGTAAACATATATTGGAATACTAACATTATACTATGCAAGTATTTGAAAGAATGAGCAGAAAAGTCTACGAAATCTAGATCAACCCTCATACTTATATTAAAAAAAAATGTTAAAAGCAGTTAATTTCATTGACCTAAGTAAACGGCCCCATAGTAGTTATTCTAGTTAATGATTTTTACGGCGTCATAATTGGTAATATTACACCGTGTATGTAAACATATGTATACCAGTTTACCCGAAATGTGACTGTTAGTCAGATATGCATATCTACCTGATTTGTGCTTGGGAATATTTGAATAATTGTTTAACAGTTCACTTTAAATGTTCTTTTTTTTCCCTTTAGAGAAAGTAAAAATGACACTCCTTGATAAGCCTGTGTTGTATGTTGGCAGGGATGCGCGGATGTGCATGCATTACATCTCGTACTGGGGCGGCCATAATCACATCACGTTTCTGGGCGACTCCCGGGTACGCCAGCTGTACTTCAGTTTTGTCAACCTGCTGAGCAAGGAGCCAATCACGCCCCAGAAATACCACGAGAGTCGCGTCTTTAAGGATGACCATATAAATGCTAAAGTTGTATGTACCTTGTATTGCACATATTGGTTTTAAGTTGTACAATAGTTTAGATTGATCATTTTACAACCATTCAGTGATTCCTGGGTTAAACCAGTACTCTGCACCTGGGAAGGTCATGAAAAATCTCAGCCCCTTAATGGGGTTTGAACCCTCAACCTTCAGATCTGCAGCCGGGTGTGGTACCACTGGACCACTGCATACCATTGCTAAGCAACTGTTCTGATATTTGCTGTTATAATTTATTCGAAGCCTTTTACCAATTCGTATGGGATTACTATATATCTGCTTCTTAGAGTTAAGTGGAGGCTTTTTAGAATCCATGCATACTGTTGCATCTTGTTCCATCCCAATTTATCAATAGTTCAATATTTTCTCATTTCGTTGATTGAAAGTGGAGTTGTGGAGGTATTCATCCCCATCAGTGTCAGTTTTTTAGGTCTAAACAGTTTCACAAACAAATCCTGGTACTTGACCGCAAGGTCTAAAATATGGCCATAATAATCAGAAAATGATTTGCTAGCTATTACAATAAGAAGTGTGTCAGTGTCGATGTGTGTGTGTGATTACAGGAGTTTGTCTGGATGCCATTTGTCAACACAGACATGTATAAGGTCTACAAGTCCTGGATGTTGAATGGTCCGCGTGACAGGCCGAACCTCATCGTCACGGGCAGCGCAACGGTACGTCAACACGCAGTCAACACCCAGTCAACACGCAGTCAACACCCAACACCCAGTCAACACGCAGTCTGATCATTCTGTCATACTGCCTTTTACTCAAAGTTACAAAGTTTCTACCCCACACACACAACCTATTTCTAAGAGATTTTTTTTTTTACCCCTACAGAATTTTATTCTGTAGAAAAAAAAATATAAATAAAAAATGAGAAACACTTACTCTTTATTTGACAAACTAAGAACATTTTATTCACCTGATTCACTGAAGTGGGGGCTGTTTAGGAATCATATACTTCCTACATTCACATTTCATGAAGTCAAGGGGAGATGTACCGTCCCTGGTGGCCAAGTACTTAGAGCGTCCACCTCGGGAGTGGGAGGTCATGGGTTCAATCCCCGGTTGTGACATACTGAAGTTGTATAAAATGGTTCTGGTATAGCTCCCATGCTTTGCGCTCAGGATATAAGGGTAGTTCAAGGACTGGTTGGCCTGCTGTCAGGATAATGTGACTGGGTGTGGTATCATGCCACATGTCTATGGTGTGATACTGCGGTGTGGCAGCACTATATCTGTCTCAAGTTGACATCGTCTCCAAATGACTGAAATACTGTTGGTGGGATGTTAAAAACAAGAAACAACCCTAGGTTTGCTCATATTGCTTGTATTGCAGCTCAGATTCTGCACAGTCCACATGATGTAGAAAAATCCAGTTTCATATATCATTTAAAATTTATTTTTATTAAATCATAAATTTAACATGAATTTTCATGAGGTATTAAGCTAAACTTTTCATTTTACATGAATATTCATGAGATAATAAGCTAAACTTTTCATTTCACATGAATATTCATGAGATAATAAGCTAAACTTCTCATTTTGTATGAATGGGAAATACTATCTGATAACTTATCATCATCCTCTTTGATAGTTCCAAGGTTGGACCAGTACTTGGCTGGGGAAGGTCATTTATGAAAGAGTGATGCCAAGATGTGAATTTAAACCAAGAACCTTGTGCTGTCCGTGACAAAATGTGTATTGTAAACTTTTTAACTTTTCAATTCTTCAGTGGAGTATCAAGCATTACAACGCCAGCAAAGATGCTCTGAAAAATTTTGAAGGTAAGGATAGAATTTACACTGCACTTGTAATAACTAGAACACTTTGAACAAGTATTATGGAGGATGGGATTTTAGTTCATCTTAGTTTGTAGCATATATTACCCAGGGAGGTTGAGCTGTAATTACCTGTGGATGTTTTATTGTTTATATTTCAGTCTCCACAATTCTTAGTTGAGCAATCTTCATCAAATTTGGATTTCAGAGACAGTGTTAATAACAATGGCATAGTTTTGTCTGAGACTTGCAAGAATGGTGAACTTAACCATCAAAATTGTAAAGTATCAAATCTGTTGAATGTCGCCCATCATTTTTCTAATGCACAGATTTAGGTCTGTATGCCAATTTGTTAACAATTGAACTAAAATTGTGAGCACTTAACGTATATTTCAACCCTATCACTAATATTATGAACATTTAAATGCTTCCAAATTTAGAAGGGTATTCAGAAACAGTTCAGGGAAGGAATGGGGATTACAGTCTCTGACTGTTTGTTTTAATTGTAAACAGCAATGGTACACTTGTAAATCAAGGAGTTTTTTCTACAGTGAAGTGTACATGTAGTCACTTGTATTTCCAGCTAACCTGACCTTCATTGTGCCATACTTTGAGAAGATGAAAGACTCGACCGATATCATCTGGACTCTGCAAGGTATAAAGACAGCTAGACTCTAGTGTAGGATTTATCTGTATATACAGATCCTGTTTGTTTACAGATTGTATCATATGACATAATGCTCAAACAGCTGTTACTGGTTTCGTATAAAAATCACTATTTTCTCATATTTATAAAATATCAAATAACTTTTAGGCCAAATTACATCACATGCGTGTATTCTGTATACATGTATATGCACAGTGTGTTGAACTCGAACAGCTGGATTAAATGTGTTTGATGCAACTAACTTTGACAAAAAAGATGCATTATTCATATAATGTTGAAAATGTTTGAAATATACACACGTTAAATCATTATTTTGTTACCTCAGCTGTATTAAAGTTATATGTAAAAAATCTGACATGAATTATTATTAACACTTTCCCTCATATAGACTCATTTTGACACACTCAATAGGTACCACATAATTTAATTATAAATTCCTCATTTCCAGACCACTGAGAAGCAGCGAACAGCATAAAACCTGATCAGCCTGCGAGTTACTCACAGGCTGATCTGGTTTTATGTTGTTTGCATAGGTCTTTTCATGGTTTCCTCTATGAGGGAAAGGGTTAACTAAACTTTGTCATGAAAATGTTATAAAGCTAGCCTCTTATATAAACAGATCCTGTTTGTTTAAGGGTTATAAGTCAGGTATTATCCATACACATGAACCCCACATCCCTGGTTCACGGAATTGGGGCTATATAGGGATCACGTTCGTCATGTGATGTCACCTTCTACCCTCGTATTTCATGAAGACAAGGTGGGGTGTTGAGGTGTTAATCACCTGTGGTTAGAGGTCCATTTGGTACATGTAGTTTGGACTGGTCCCGGTGGCTGAGTGGTCAGGGCTTCCACCCCGGAATCAGGAGGTTGTGGGTTTGATCCCCAGCTGTGACATACCAAAGTTGTAAAAAATGGCAATGGTATAGCTCTCTTGCTTGGTGCTCAGATAGTTCCAGGACTGGTTGGCCGATTGTCAGGATAATATGACTGGGTGTGGTATCATGCCACATGTCAATGGCGTGATACTGCAGTGTGGCAGCACTATATCTGTCTCAAGTAGATACCATCTCCAAATGACTGAAATATTGTTGAATGGATGTTAAGCCCAATAAACAAACAAACAACATATAGTTTGGACATCAAATTTTCTTGAACATTAATCAGTAAATAAATGTACCCAAGGAATTGCATATAACCCTTTTTCTCATGAATATTTGTGTACAAATTTATAAATTAATAAATTTCAATTGACTGAATTTTTAAATGGTATTTGAAGCAATGATTTTTTTTTCTTTGCCATGCAGACAGTAAAATCTGAGCTACAACATTGTTTAACTGAAGGATGTCTTATCTGGGTCTGCTCTGTTTGCCAATATATCCAAATATGTCTACATGAGGTTAGGGGTTAATACAGACTCACTGAATTTCTTTTTATAAAGGAGTTTGCTGTTTATCTACATATTTATACCCCGCAAAATGAAGTTTGCGGGGGGGGGGGGGGGGGGTATATAGGAGTCAACTTGTGGTTGTTCGGTTGGTTAGTTAGTTGGTCCATTGGAATTTTCTTGTCCGGAACATAATTTGAAAACTTTTCAAGGTATAAACTTGAAACTTAAAATATAGACAGAAGGTGACTAGGAGAAGTGCAGTGTCCAAGAACTGTAACTACCTTGTCCCATTTTTGAATTTTTCCCCCTTTTTTGTTGTTGTTGTTTTTTTCTCTCCTGTATCAAAGCATTTTGCGGGGGTATTAATCACCTTCAGTGATAGAAGTATAAACTGTGTGTGACTCCAGATCCTGTAGTGGAGAGGAAGCTGTCTGCTAACCGGACCATGATCACCAACGAACAGGTGGACAGCTACAACAAGGTGGCTCTCGACGTCTTGTGAGTGTCTTCAGGATTGTTATCATTTGAAGATTTTTTTTTTATCCCATTTATATAAAAAAAAAAAAAAAATTGAACATGATTGAACAAAATCAAATTTTGGTCCACTGTCCTGGTGGCTGAGCAGGTCTAGCGTCTGCCTCTGGAGCAGGAGATCATGGGTTTGATCCCCGGCTGCAACATACCAAATTCATAAAAGAAGGTACTGGTATAGCTCCCTTGCTTTGCGCTTAGCATATAAGGGTAGTTCCAGGACTGGTTGACCCGGTGTCAGGATAATGTGACTGGGTGTGGTATCATTCCACATGTCTACAGCATGATGCTGCAGTGTGGCAGCACCATATCTGTCACAAGTAGACATCATCTCCAAATGACTGAAATACTGTCACTGGGACGTAAAACCCAACAAGCAAACAAATTTTGGTTCCATTTGACAGAGATGAATGAAATCAGATTTTGGTCCCATTGTTCATAAGTAAAACTCGGTCATAGCGAACTCATTGTGACCAATATAAGGAATTAGTATCTGATTATTAAATCCTAAGTTTATGCAATAATCTATTGTGAAGAAACCCACCACTTCAACTTTTGCCATAAAATGATATGCATTGTTTCCCATTTTGACCCATCTGTTGCAATATTAAACTAGAGATCAAATACAGACAGAAAAAAAAATCTAATTTGGTTCATGGTTTTATACAATGTGGACAAAACACAACAAGCACATCAGATTTAAAAGGTGCATTGAACAGTTGGTATTGTACGGAGAGAGTTTCCTTACTACAAGTAATTATACCCACCTTCTATTTACTGGTGGTCCTTTTCCAACTGTTACTAGCTGGAGCTTGCTTTATGACTGGAAAATTGGCATGATACCTGTGGACTGTAAATCTGCCCTTGAAAATGACAGAAAAGAGCCAAAAACTCATATTCAGGGGCAGATAACTCAAAAAGTAGCATGGAGACCCCCATTTTTTATTCCATAAATTTGTTTCTAGTGTAATTTTCTATAATCATGCCAAGTTTAAATAAAATCTGTTCGTTAGTTTTGATTTTCCTTCTTTGTCTATATAGTAAAATGGCACTATTGTGATAGATGCCTTTAAGTCTATAAAGACATGCATTTATTGTGAAATTCCTACAGTCATTTAATGGACCGTGATCATAATTTATTGATGGATGGATGACCTTAACGTATATTATATATCACTGGCAAGTAAACCATTCTTGATTTCTGTCCCATAGCGCTCGGTCAAGCAGCTCCGCCAAGATCTGGAGCTCATCTCGGCTGGTGGCACAGGGTATGAAGAAAGAACTGACAGACGGGATGCACCTCTCACCCCTGGCTCTGCAGCTGGTCAGTAGACACCTGGCCTGTGTCATTAAACTCATCAGATTGAAATTTTCCAACTCAAAATTTTATAAATTTCAAATTTTCTTGATAATTTACCTATAGATTAAAACTGCTTTAGCAAGTCCTCACCGAATGTTGTCCTGTAAATTTTAAATCGTGTATCCATGTATATCTTCATACAGGATTGTGTATTGACTTAAAATTTTATATTGAGAGGGAGAGAGCGAGTGTGTGTTTCAACAGTTGTTTATATTGACCCTGTGCATATGCGTCTATTCATGATTGATATGTGTCTATTCATGATTGATATGTGTCTATTCATGATTGTTTTGTTATGTGCATATGTGCCAGAACATGATTGTGTAATTGACCCTGTGCATATTTTTCGAAACCTGTTGGTGTTAACTGCATGTATTTCACCGTGACGCGTGCGTATGTTTCAGGACGTCCAGATGTTAATGAACATGTACTGTAACAATCAGATGAACCATAACGACGGCACGTGCTGCAGCAACCCCGAGCCTGCCACCACTCTCCAGGTCATCGTGGCCGCGTTCTTCCTCGTCTGGTAATTTTTATACCTTCGCAGCATCAATAGATCAGGGACATACTGTTTTGGGGCCTTTTTTGTTTGTCTTTTTTTTTTCTTCACAAAACTTTGTCACAGGTGCATGCACCTTGATGAGCTTTACACCCCCCCCCACCCCACCCCCTTGCCATGACCTTGACCCCCAAGGTCTAAGTGGGGGGGGCATGGCATTCATTCAAATGTAGTGCTTGTTCATTTTATATTTTGTCTTTTGCATTTAGTGTGGTCTTCTGTGCCTAAAATAATCCACACAGGTCCCCTTTGGATCTTTCTTCACTGAGATGAGTTGTAAGTACTGCTGGCAGTTACAATATTTTTTGGCCTAGATGATTATCCTAGCGTTCCAATTTGCCTCCAGCAGGGTTTGTTTTTTTTACCCTTAAGATTTATCAAATGCTCCAATAATCAATATTTGAGCTATTATAGGAATATATCCTGAAGGGTAGATGGGGGGATGACGGGTGATCAAAATTTCATTGCTGGGGGGCCCAAATACCATTAGAAACTTCTTGAAGGGTGTTAAGTTCTACTTTCAAAGCTGTTCGTGGGGTATAAATTGGATAGCAAAAATTGGAAGCAAGAAGGCTAATCAATACCCATTTAAGGGAGAAGTCAATAGGTGATTGATTATATTGTATTTTCTATAACTCTATACATGAGTATAGTAATTAAGATCAATATGATGTATGTATTAGCCCTTAAAAGTACAGGAAAAGTATCAGAGATAAAAACAAACTGCCTAATAAGAATTGTGTATCATGTAACACAAAAGCCAGTAGAATGCCCACATATTTAAGGTTATCCATCCATTATTAAATTATAATCATGGTTCAATAATTATTATTGAGTTTTTTAGCCTTTATAGACTTTGAGCAAAAGAAGAAGCCTATAAATCAAGGTCAATAGATGCTTGAATCTGCACTGAAGTCTTTTTTAAGCATTTAAAGGATCATGATTATAATGTAATGATTGATGGACTACCTTAAGCAAATTCACCTGATATGTTTAAAATACTTAATGGTATAGTGTGAGAAAGGGAGTGATTCTCTTTCGTTGAGAAAAAGCATGACAGTGCTAATAAAAAAATTGAGAAAGAATTGAATAAAAATAATATGGTGGTAAGGCAGCTTGAGATATGAGAGAACTGGCAGGATTTAGAGACAGGGTCATAAGGAAACAAGGGAAGAACAGCAAAATACCTAGAAGGGATATTATACCTTATCCATTTAACTTCACCATTTTACAGCATGGAACAGAAATGAGTGTTCACTCTGAACAAGTTTAAAATGTTCCTTTCTCCTTTCCCATGTCCTGAGGTACAGTGAGCATTTAATTCAAGTGTTACACTTGTCACATGGGTCATTCCTCTGTAGTTCTCAAAGAACCACTGTGGGTTTGATTTTTTTTATCTTCAAGCTTTAAAAAAGTTTAAACTTT
>CM037795.1:8698996-8748996 GCA_021229015.1 Solen grandis
TATACAAGTCGCACTAGTCAAACATTCTATTCCATATATATCACAATTTGAAGCATACAATTTACAATTGTTCTAAAGCGGATCAAAACTTGGTCTGCCGTAAAATGACGAAATCAAGTCCGATCTTCAAAAACTAAACATCACTGGAAAGGGCTCTTCAAGAACTAAAACTTTTGTTCATATACTTTCAATGAAATATGTTTTGGAGCTATTTGGAGCCGAATAAAAACACAATAATCGTAATATGACCTTGACCTTTGCAATTTCATTTTAACTTTTTGATGAGCGACAAAAAACATGTTTTTGAAATTTTAGTTTTTCCTAAGTTAGTGAAGTTTGACCGTTTCTAGAGGACAAACCATGCATTTCTTAAATTCGCCACCCCATATATTTTGTGCGTATATGTCTTGCAAATCATTTGCAGGAAACAGAATTCTTCTATCTAATGTCTAACAAAAATGGGTAGGTTTTTCGTAGACCTACCCTCATCTGCACAGTTTTTTACGAGGTTCGAACTTTCAACCTTCCGTTACTAGCTCAAAAAGTTTCAGCCATTTATACCTAGAAACTATCATTTTTTTATTAGGCTTTCAACAAGGAATATAATGCAACAAACCACATTTGAATCAGACTTCAACTTTTTGAGTTATAAGTAGAAGAGTGCTTTCAAGCTAAGCGCCCCTAGCGGCAGATTTAGGAACAAAATATAGTAAAATTTTACCATTAGTACCTAGCAATGCAGCAAATAGTTCAATCAAATATACAAGTCGCACTAGTCGAACATTCTATTTCTTATATATCACAATTTGAAGCATAAAAACTGATTTACAATTATTCAAAAAAAGGATAAAACTTTTGACTGCCGTAAAATGACGAAATCAAGTTCGATCTTCAAAAACTTAACATCACTAGAAAGAGCTCTTGAAGAACTAAAACTTTTGTTCATATACTCTCAATGAAATATTTAGGTTTGGAGCTATTTGGGGCCGAATATAAACACAATAATCGTAATATGACCTTGACCTTTGCATTTATTTTTTAACTTTATTATTGTGAGGCCCTTTCAAACATAACAATACATAACTTGTGACAATTTCATGAAGAATGAACCAAAAATAAAGCCAGGAGCGACAAAAAACATGTTTTTGAAACTTTAACTTTTCCTAAAATTTAGTGAAGTTTGACCGTTTCCAGAGGCAAACCATGCATTTCTTAAATTCCCCACCCCATATATTTTGTGCGTATATGTCTTGCAAATCATTTGCAGCAAACAGAATTCTTCTATTTGATTTCTAACAAAAATGGATAGGTTTTTCGTACACCTACCCTCATTTGCACAGTTTTTTGCGAGGTTCGAACTTTCAACCTTCTGAAGCTCAAATACTTTCAGCGACACGTACCCTCGTAAACCTATCATATTTTATTTGGCTATCAACAAGGAAAAGAATGAAAAAAAAAACGCATTTGAATCGAACGTCAAACAACTGAGTTATTAGCCAATTATACATTTCATGCACCCCTAGCGGGAAAAGTAAGACATAAATGAAAATTTTCTCAATGTTAGGATCATCGTCAAATAGGTGGTAATAATTGATTAAAATTTCATATATGTGACTTTTCTGATCATGGAGCTATGCCGTTCACAAAAAAGGGTTAGAAAAATAACTAGAACCGCAAAGCGGCATCTCGGTTTTCGCTTTTAACTTGACTAGTAAGAGTACTGCAGACATAATTGATTGATATTAACTTTATTCGAACATTATTAACATATAAAAGTGAAATACGTTGTCAGAAAAAAGATACTTAATACAAAACAATCGTGTACTATATTACAAAGGGATATCTCCGGACCTTATATGATGATAACAGCCTTAATCGAATTTGATCGAGAGAGTGTGTTAAAAAAACGAAAATATAAAGTTTGAAGATAAGAAATGAAGTGCGATATTTTCTTCTTCTTTTTTTTAATATTAATGGGGGAAAACTCAATATATAATAGGTTGATAACATTTGTTAACCTTCTTGCCCGAATTTAGGAAATAACACTGTGGTTAAGTTTAAAAGTGATTGCTTAGAGAATGAACACGCAAGAAATCGCGAGTTTGAACTAAAATTTATTTACGATTTTTCGATAAAGGACCAAACTTTGTACTGCTGCCAAATGAAGTCCGATCTTCAAAATCTAAACACAACTACAAAGATCTCTTCACGAACTAATTTTTGTTCATATACTCTCCACAAAATATTTTAGATTTGGATCTATTTTGAGCTGAAGAAAATGGCAATTATCGTTATATAAACTTGACCAATGAACATACTGTTTAATTTTTGATTTATGAGAATCTGTGTATCATAAAACTACACAACCAGTGGAGAAAATGATGAAGCTTGAGCAAAGACACACACACACACTAAATACTCATGTTTTTGAAGTTGTAATTCATCCAATTAGTGAAGTTTGCCGCATGCTGTTGACAAACAATACATACCCTTAACTCGCTTACCCAAATATTCTCTGTATATATGTTTAGCAAATTAAACAATGCAAATATAATTCATCTATCTTATCTAAAATAATATTGAACAGGTTTCTCATAGACCTTATCGTATTTGCACTTTTTAAGAGGTTCGAACATTGAACCTCTTGTAGCGAAAATAGTTTCACTACCTGATACTTTGAAAACAATCATATTCTATGGTGCTCTCAACAAGAAACAAAACGCTGAAAACCGCATTTGAATCAGACTTCAAATTTTTTAGGTATCACCAAAAAAGTGATTTGAATATAGAGCCCCCTAGCGGTTAAATGAGAATATTGATGAATATTTCTTCCATTGGGTATCTAGAAATGAACCAAATAGCTCAATTAAGTATGCAATATGCATTGGTTGAATTATCTGATCTGTTCTTAGATGTCCCAATTTTGATCTAACAAACTGATTTACGTTTTTTTCGTTAAAGGATCAAACTTTGGAGTACCGTCAAAAGACCAAATGAAGTTGGATCTTCAAAAACTAAACACCACTGGAAAGATCTATTCACGATCTAAAACTTTGTTCATATACTCTCTGTAAATTATTTTTTGATTAGAGCTATTTTGTGCCGATAAAAATAACAATAATCGGTATTATGACCTTGACCTTTGCATATTTTCATCGTTATTTACTATGAGTTTGTTTGTATTATTTAAATACATAAACAGTGAAAAAAATGAAGAAGATTGAACAAAAAATAAAGTCAGGAGCTGCAAAAAAGAGGAAACATACGGATTTACAATTGTTTGATAAAAGGATCAAACTTTGGACTGTAGTAATTTGATCAAATGAAGTTGGATCTTCAAAAACTAAACACCACTGGAAAGATCTATTCACGAACTAAAACTTTTGTTCATATACTCTCTATAAATTATTTTTTGATTAGAGCTATTTCGTGCCGATAAAAATAACAATAACTGGTATATGACCTTGACCTTTGCATATCTTCGCTGTTTTTTTTTTTTTTTTTTTTTTATGATTATATTTGAATTATAAAAATGCATAAACAGTGAAATAATGATGAAGACTGAACAAAAATTAAAGTCAGGAGCTGCAAATAACCTTAAAAGTCATGCTTTTAAAATGTTGATTTTTTGAAAATATTGGTTAAGTTTGACCGCATACTGTGGACAAATCATGCATTTCCCGAATTCGCCACCCCATATATTTTGTGCGTATATGTCTTGCAGATCATATGCAACAAACAAAATTCTCCTATCTCATCTCTGAATAAAATAGGTAGGTTTTTCGTAGACCTACCCTTATATCAGTTTTTGCGAGATTCGAACATTCAACCTCCTGTAGCACGAAAGTTTTATATACGCAAATTTTTGGAACCTATCATATTTTATTGGGCTGTTTACAAGGAACATTATGCAAAAACACCGCATTTGTATCGGACCTCAAATAATTGAGATATTGCTTATTAAACATTTTCATATAAAACGCCCCCTGGCGGGAAAATCAAAACAAAAATGAAAATTTTCTCGACGTTAGGATCATCTTCAAATACGTGGTTATTACTGATAAAAGTTTCATACATAGATGTGGTTTTTCTGACCTCGGAGCTATGCCGTTCACAAAAAAGGGTTAAAAAAAAAAAAAAAAAAAAAAAAAAAAAACAACACAAAAAAGGTTAAAAAAAAAAAAAAAAAAAAAAAAAACAATAGGTTTTCGCACCTAACAAGCCATGTTATTTATTTTTTCAGGTTGCGCATTCTACGTTTTTGCTGAACGATGCAGCAGCCTAGCTGACTGTCAAAGCACCACGTGTGCGAACACACAGAATACGCACGTGCACGTTGAATGCTTCCAAAATCATTGCACGTGCTCAATGGATTTGAAACGTAAGTCAGAGAAACAGTTGAATGATCTATTTTAGCTTTTCTTATTAATCAAATATTTAAACTTATAGTATTCTCACATAATTTGACTTTAAATCCTCAACACGATCAATTTAACAACGTTGACTGGTCTTAATGCACCTTTCCAGTTTTAGCAGTAAAGAATTTAACACCGCCTCTCCCAATCGTGTTTAGTTGACTTGCTCATAAACAGTATCACAAACAAAACTTTTTTCTTTTTTTTTTCTTAGATATATATATAGCATGATAAACACCCCTTCCTCTGGTAAATCAGTTGTTGAAGAGTAAACTATTTCTGGAAATATAGACTTTATAAAACTTACATTCACTTTGGTGGTTCTACCTCTGTGTATTCGAGGTCTTCCTCCACCTGTAATTAGCTGGACGTCGCTATATGATTGAAATACTATCGCAGCGACGGTAAACCCCAATACAACAACAACATTCACTTTGACATATCTAAAATATTTCCTTAAAAAAAGAAAGAAAAACAACGTGATTTGAGCAATTAGAGCAGACCCAGATTACACATCTCAGTGAAGGAACTGTCTGACCAGGCTCTCTTTATTTGCATTTTCAAAATTGTAGCTTAATAGATTATACAATACAAGTAAAAGACACGTCCTTTCCTGACAACATCTAGATGAATATCATCTAAGTTAAATGCAGTTTTAATTTTGGGATTTCCAGCTTGTCTGACTGCTGGTGACTGCGATCACGGCCGATGTATTGACAATGGTGGACACACAACCACCTGGCACTGTCTCGATGGCAACTGTACGTGTATCAAGGTCTAAGCACGGGCTGCACGAGCACCTAGCTTTGGGAATGTCTGAACAAGAAGTGATTCCTTTCGTCAAATTTATTAAAAGTATTCGTTGAATGTTGTTGTTCTTTTATTTGAAACTCGGAGTAGAGTTGCATAAAAGTGATTAATTAATGTTTAAATGTCAGTATGGCTTTAATGATTGTTATCTAATAAAGTAAGACGATTTTTTTTTAAATTCATTATTTTTGTAGAATATGGCATAGACATAATAACCTGACAGACATCCGCAACTTCGAAGTTAAGAGCAAATCACGAGAAGCTCTCGTTAAAGTACGCGAACGATCATGCGACCGCGAGATAACATGAAATTTGTAAAACTGAAAGTAACCGTCATTTACAATGATAGAAAACAGAGTTATAGAATGTTAAATAATTGATTTTTATTCCGTCTTAATATGGTTTAGTGTCAAAACTACAACATAGCTGACTATATAAGTTCCCTGTTGCATACGGCAAATATAAGTGAAATAATGACTGTTTAAATCCGAGAGTAGTCAATATAAGGCCCTTACGATTGAGGACTAGAAAGTAAGTTTTTCAGGAAAGAATTAATTCAATTAACGAAAAAAAATCTTTGCCAATATTTTGGCAAATATTGTCTATATCACGAAAAATGATAATGCTCCATTATTTGTTTGTTTGTAATGTTGCATTATTTTTAATTACTAAATGTATTTTTCCTATTCATAATGGCATTTTTTTAAGGAGTGATTTATTTATCGACGTGTTTTTAAGTATAAGCATATATTCCGGTTCCGGTTCCGGTTGCCGAATGGTTAGAGCGTCCGTCCTGGAATGTAGAGGTCGTCGGTTCAATCCCCGGCCGAGACATACCAAAGTCGTAAAAATAGTACTGGTATAGATGCCTTGCTTGACGCTCAGCATATAAAGGTATTTCTAGGACTGGTTTGCCCAGTGTCAGAATAATGTGACCAGGTGTCTAGGGCGTGATGCACTACATCTGTATGAAGCAGCTTTTGGTTTTCTTTGTAAGATACTTACCTACATTTGATGATATTATGAAAGATAATGGCCATTATGATTCCCTTCTGTATATCAGGAAAACGCACATAGAGTTTTAAAGAAAACAAGATTTTGTCCCTGAAGACGCTCACCTGAGAAAAACTGCCTTTTTTGCATAAGTGTACTAAATACATTATCCATGAAATCATCCAATTCCACAAATCAAAGAGTACCTGTGGTCAAAATTTGAAGTCAAACTTGAAACCATCTTTAAAAAAAAATCTTTGTTTCCCCTCTCCCGACCTTAGTCTGGAGAAGTGAGTAGATGGGTAGGTAGGCAAAATTCTTTTTTTTTTCTTCCTGGAAATGATTTAGTTGTGTTATTTATCTTGGACCAAAGATTATGACAATTAACATTGTCATAAAGTTTGAAGATGATTGCTTACGAAATGATGATGCTAGAGTGCAAATTAACTAAATGTGGACGGACGAACGTACGACCCTAATAGTTCATCCTGAGCATGTGTTCATGTGAGCTAAAATAGTTTAACTCAACAGATTTAATATCTCTTATGAAACGAAATGGTGCGGTTTATGAGAATTAAAATAACAATCAAACAGAACAGCTAGAGTATGTAAGATATACGTGTATGTCAAACATAATACATTTGTCACAAAAAATTTAAAAAAAAAAAAAAAAAAAAAAAAAAAATAAATAAAAAATATTTTATGTTTTGTAGTTTACTCTCGTAGTTTCACCGTATTGCCTAGAGTTCCAGTCTTATATACGAATAATATTACCGAGAGAAAAGGGAGAAAATAAATAAAACAAAAATGTAAATACCTGATATTATATTAATAAAAAATGATTTAAAAATATAAACAGTAACCCTTTATCGTTCGTCACACGAATGCTGTATCTATTCATTTTTACACCCGAAGTTCCACCTTATTTACTGGAATTGAAGTCTTAATGAGAGAATAAAGACCGGTAAAATCCTACGAATAATATTGTAGAAAGAGAAATATAATTAGCGACAATGCGTATACACAAAAAAAGAAAATATTACGAGAAAGTGAAGAAAGATGACAGAAAAGCGTTGTGAGAGAGAGAGAGCGAAATACAAAGACCTATAATCAGCGATGATGCGTAGATGAAAATGCGTGGATACTGATAGATGAAAACGCGTTGAGAGAGATAAAATGTACAAGGTAAAAAATATACTGAACGATTCTCGAGTTTGCGCGAAAAGCGGCTTATTTCCGTTCATCGTCGCTGATCTAAGCCGGATTAACTCGCGGCGGATCGAGTGTGTCTTTTGATTACAAAGATTAGACATAAAAAGGTGAGAATAATTTCACACCGATTGTCAAAACATACGCATTGACACACATATTACGGAGAAATATGACGAGAAAGACAGAAAAATATGAAAGAAAAAGTAATAATACGTATAGAGAAGCGATTTCGAATGTTTGAATTCATCCAAAAACAGTAAATAATATCCGAAGGGTTTTCGATCGATACGGGTGTTACGGGTGTAGATTATGTTTACAGAAATGTTTAAGTGGTCAGTTACCGTTAATTAATTATGAAGGAATCTTCTCTCGACGCGTGGGAATGTATCCGTTATACGGCGCGAGGTATTCCGGATAGTGTTGTTTAATTGTTCAGAAAGTAAATACGTTATTATTCGAAGAGACAATACTCATAATTTAACGTCGCTCATTCGACATTAGCGAAATCGATGACGTAGTTCATTAATTGTCCCGAATAATAATTAGATATTATATACGAATAAATATTGCGGTTTTTTAATTCTCGAAAACAATAGTCGCCTGACCTCGTTAAAGGGATGGGGAAGGAGTCACGTGACCTCATTTAAGGGAGCGGTAGGGGCTGCAGCCCGATTTGATTGTTTCAATCGCGTTTTGCGGTTAATGACCTAGTTCATTAATTGTCCCGAATAACAATACGATATTTTAAAGAATAAATAATGCGGTTTATTCAGCCTCGAAAACGAAAGACACGTGACCTCGTCAAAGTAGTGGGATTGGGGATTATGTCATACCCTAAACAATAGGCCATTGTCCCAATTAATGACGTCATAGCGTGCTTTCTTGGACATGCTAACACGTTAAATTCTGCAGGATTGTCTTTTATACATTACTGTTAGATAATATCGATTTCGAAAAGGCGGGAATAGCCACAAATGCTTCATTTTTGTCTCAATTTATAAGAGTCCTGAAGTTATTTAAACTTCATTCGACTATATATGTGTTTATGAATGTGCCAAAATTTCTACGAGAATGGAAAAAAATGACAAAAAGTATCTGCAAATATGTGAAGCAAAAGAAGACAAAATGTGAAAGGTGGGTTTTGTTCGATTAACTATATATGTGTGTTTCAGTATTTTGTTTTATTTAGAAATTCCTATACCTCGTTTTAGAGAGAATCAAATTTTTATCGTCCTGCATCGAGACTGTATTGTGACATTTCATTCGATTCGTTAGAAAATATAAGAGGAACACATGCGTTAGAAAAATTAAAGAAAATCAAATGAAACCAAAAAAACGAAGTGTATTTAATACTGAAATTAGCTTTAAAAGTCTATAATATATCGAAATATGCAATGTTTTGGCATATAGACTTAAAAAAAATATAGGCCCTTAGCAGTTTGAAGAGAGGAATACATTCCTGAATGGATTTAAATTAATTCATTTAACAGTCTCGACACAGACCGATAAACAAATAGATTTCCTCGAAAACAAGCAGCAGGATTATCAAATCGAAGTAAAATACTAATAAAATATATCTACTTCATCGATTTCAACGAAGATCATGTTTTTTAACGTCTGTTTCGAGACAATATGATGACATTTCATTCGATTCGTAAGAAAACATAAGGAATAAACATGCGTCAGAAAATTAAAGAAAAATAAAATGAAGTGTATTTAATATTGAAATTAGTTTTAGAACTTCATAAGGTATCGAAAAATGCAAGGTTTTAGTCTATCAATCGAATAAATTAAGATCCTTAGCTATTTGAAGAGGGGCTAAATTTCGTGAGTTTCGTTAATGATTTTTACCTGCTTCGCTAAACAGTGTCGACATAAGCCGATATGAACAAGATTTTCTCTAAAACAATGCGCTGGATTATCACATCAAAGTAAAATACTAAGACACATATGTCTAGTTCATCTATCTCAACCCCCCTTTTCAGCGATTTGTCAGCCGATATTTCACGTATTTGCAAATACTTGTTGTTATTTTGTAAGATTATCGTCACAAATCAAAATGGCGGTCGCTCTCAATTTTTCCCAGGATGCATCAAATCAAGCATACGCAACACCGAGTAACCCGCGGACAAAGAGTTTAACTGTGTGACGTCACAGTTTCCACTCCGCTTCATGTACCTCCGTGGATAAAGTAAGGTTCCAAAGTGTTGTTCAACACTGGAAATCGGAGGTTGAGCAACGCCAACGGATAGAGGCGACGGGTGCACTGCACCAAAGCCAGAATAGGAACACTGTGCAGGTAAAGACACGTTTTAATGTAAAATTTAACATTCCACTCTTATGTACAAGGAATTAAAGCAGATTCATGTAACATATGGATCTTGATTTTGTCCATAAATCTTATAGTTGTCCGTAATCATCTCCCTTTTTGCTTGGCCAAAATTGAATGTACGCCCATCCCCGCAGGGTAACAAAGACTCACTGAAAACTTTCATTTACTCAGCAGACTGTCGTATCGACAGGAGTTAATCATGTAATGGAGGAGATGCGGATCCAGAGGGGGTACCGGGAGTCCAGACCCCCCCCCCCCCCACCCCCCACCCTGAGATTTGGCTATGCCTAAAATATGCATAATAGAAGGAGTAAAAGGGACATGATCCCACTGGGGTTTGACTGTTTCGATTTAAATATGTATGAAGAAGGGCGTGGGAGGGGCATGACACTTCCGTTGATCGAGGTTCCAATCGGTTAAAATAACTAAATCTCGTGTAGAAATAATGAAATTTCTGACATTAAAAATAATAATATCTGTATTTTATGTGAACAGTTATGAAGGAAAATTATCCGTTGAGAGTGGGAGTTCTCCAATATTATCGATGGGCGCATTTTCATTGATTTGTTGACACTTATTCTCGATGGGTGCCCTTCAGCATCCTGCTGAAGTTGGTTACCTTGTTGTTTATTATGTATAGACCATCGTGATTTTTTTATTGATAAAGACAGGGTCCTGTCCTCAAGTAACCGTGACACAGACTGTATAGAAACTGAGCTACAATATTGTTTGAGCAAAAAGGAGACCCTGATCAGACAGCACCTATAGGAGTCTATATGAAGTAAAGGGTTTAATAAAAAAAAAAATTTTTTTGGAAATTTAACATTTGTTGCAAAATTTTATGAGGATACAACATCATTTGCGGGAATTACATATGCAGATTCTCTAAAAACATTATGTTTTCCTGATATTGGTCATTGCCAGAGAATTTACATTTATAACATTTACAAAACAAGCTTAACTAGAATTTAATATAAGTTAAATACAATGAAATGGAATACTGATGTATAATAATGTAAAATTTAATACGTAAATCATCATTATCATTAATATATACTTATGTTCAAATATAAGCTTTATTTTTTTTCTTCATTTTTATCTTCTTAAGAAGATATTAAGAAAGCATAAATATGGATCTTATTGAATTACGCAACCGTTTATTATCATGCAGTTAAAACAACAGGAAAATTTTAAGATAATACTATCCTCAAGAATTTTTTTCTTACGTTATTCAATCGATTTTAAATGTGTTTTTTATTATTATTCTTTATTTAATATCTATTTCTTCATAAGCACTTAACAAATAATCATTGCAATTTGATCCACATAATTGAAATTGTAAAATAAAAGAAAAAAATACTTTGAAATCCATGACTTTCAACCATTAAATTGATTGAGATTTACATTTGCAAAAATAGATGGAAACAAAGGCAGAGTTATAAGCAAAATCATGAAAATAGTTTCTTATTTTTATGTAATTAACGTTATAAAAGTTTTGAAACTTTCAACAACTCATTTGCTTTATATATTTGCTTATTTTTACAGATTTAGAAAAAGAAACCGTTAAACCTTTAGAAAACATAAAATCGATAGGTAAAATTACATGTATTTGTCATTTTCTTTAGGTTTGCGGAAAGCCGTGATAACAAATGCAATAAGATATCCGTATAGGTTTTCTGGCTTGAGTATAATTATACTTATTCATTGTAAATGCGACTCATTTACTCAAAAACGTATCACAATTCACTACTCAACGCAGGCGCTCATTCCTGCAAAAGAACAATAGAATCTTGCTCAACCAACCCAATGACCACTTTCTTGTGCACCCAGTGCTTGCAGCCATTGCAGTATATGATGTTATTGCCTGTACCGGTGCGGCAAACAGCACATGGGAACTTGCCCGAGCTCTGCAGGTGATCTGTACAACCGATCATTATCATGGTCTTTCCTGTGTTCACTCTCAATCCTTTCCTCTCCAGACCCTCTTCCCACGAAATTGACCGACTAACACATTCATCCAGTGAATCAGATCATCTCCGTAAAGGTCTTCCCATGGCGTGTGACCCTCGTCAACACGAACAGGCTGCTAATTAAGCCAGAAACCTAATGGAAACCAGACAGTGTTTAAAGTAGGATTGTAGATAATTACATGTTAACTGTATCTAAAAAAAAAAATTAATTTTATACAAATCAGCCATCAACCTCCCTACTAATTAGGGGCTGCCAGTGCATGTATTAGGCAGTGCTTATTTGTATAGTTTTAACAATATTTTTTGTTTGTTTCAGCCTGTTCAAGTAATTCCATCTGTTGTCACCTGTTTACGCCAAACCAGTCAAATCCTTTGACTTTAAAAATGTTGACAAACATCTTGCATCCACAATTTAGTACTGAGGGATCAAATAAAAGGATGAGAGAAAATGCTGTGTACACACTATTCATTAGATATATGCGTGAAGCTGCAGGTACGTTCATGTATGTTTGACTATAACATTCTTATAGCGTTGTTGTCATCTTCGTGGAAATATTTGTGAATTGGAGCACTTCCTCATTATACACCACATACAACAAAGTTGTGAGGAAGGTATGCTGAAATCAGCTTGTCTGTCCACCATGCCATTTGTTGTTATTGTTTTTGTTTTTTTGTCCGGACCATAGCTAAAAAAATATAGAGGGTATCAAGATGAAACTTCATATGTGGAGAGATCTTTCTGAGATTAAATTAATGAAGTGCTTAAGAATCTTTACTCTCGATTGTGTAATTTTGGAGTTATTGCTCATTTTATTTTTCATGCTTATTTTTTGTCTGGTCCAAACTCAAAAAGTATTAAAGATTTCAAAATGAAGCAAATTGAAGCTGAATATGTGGATATATCTCATGGACGGAAAGTCCTGTGCCCAAGAACCATAACCTTCTATTGAATCTATTCTATTTTTAGTAATTGCCCTTGGCAATTTTGTCAGCACCATAAACCTGACCCCACAAAGGTAATTAGTATAATCCTCATCGGTGGATAGATCTTATTTAAGAGAAGTGAAGTGCATAAGAACTGTTACTCTATATTTTATAATTTTAAAATTAGGGTAGTTTGTCCCTAAGTCGAACATGTTCTTTCTTTTTCTTTTATTACTTTTAATTTTTATACGCCTGTACAAATTTTGTACGGAAGTACCTTTGTATTATGTTTTCACTCATGACTTTCGGGTGGGTGGGCGATGTCCTTTGAAGTGTCCGGACTCCTATTCAAACAGTTTTGATCCGATCCTCTTCAAACTTGCTGACAATGTGTATGGGCATAATATCTTGGACAAGTTCAATTTCCAGCCAAATCGCCCCAGGCACTCCTGGATAATTGCCCTTGCTTTGTTGAAAATATATTTAATAACCAGTGTCTGGACTACTATTTTAAGTGTTTAATTTGATCCCATTCTAACTTTCTGACAATGTGTATGGGCATAATATCTCGGCCAAGTTCGATTACCAGCCAAATCACCCAGGAACACCAGGATTATGGCCCTTGATTTTTTTGAACGCGGTGCATTTTAGGAGCTCTTGCTTGAAAAAATGTGCATGTAGCAAGTTAATGATGGTTTTGAATTGACAGTCTTGTTTGAGTACCTTGAATATATTTTACTTGAATTTCGTTTTAGGATTGTGTTTATTTTGTGTATATTTTGATTTTGCTTGCTGCTTTTTTATACTAACACTATGATGTATTTACCATATGATTTAAAATAAAATTGCTTGCGGTAGGTCGGTGGTTCTACCCGGGTACCTCTGTGTACTCGGGGTCTTCCTCCACCTGTAATTAGCTGGACGTCGCTATATGATTGAAATACTATCGCAGCGACGGTAAACCCCAATACAACAACAACATAAAATAAAATGTGAGCAATATCATGTCTCTTATGATTAATCCTATACTACTTTCAAAAAAAGATATAAGGGGCAGTGCTGTCACAGAAATAAGTAAAAAAGAAATGGAACAATCGAGGGTTTTTGTTAATTTAAACTGCTTGTCTTCTCTAAGGGACCCGAGTAGTCGACGTCAGTTGTTGCTAAATATGACGTCAGCTCAAACAAAAGCCATTTGTGAGATAGCAAAACGTTTTATAGATGGAACGATCATTCCCAATATAACTATCATAGCAGTAAGCAACCAGTATGTTTATATGTGAGGTGAAATCATAAAATTTATTGAATACCACCAAGTACAATTAATCAGTACTATTTTTTTCATTTATGTGAATTCAGCATTTCCATGATGGTGCGGGGCCAACAGAAAAATACCCTGATCCAGTCAGTGCAGATGGTTCTGGCTGCAAACCGGCCAGGAAGCTTCCTTTGAAACGTGGTTCTTCAACTGCTTGTCAAGTCCACACAAAAAAGCCAAGAAAAGTGCTGTAGGTATCAATTTTATTCAGCATGATGTATGTACAGGGCAATACATGACCCATTCAAACAGATACCTTGTACAAATGCTAAGAATATAGTTGAAATAGTCCATGGGTCTGATACAAAATAGCCCGTTAGAGAAGACACATTGAAAATTCTTGCTAAGAACAGTGAATTATTCAAATCCTTAATTTATGAACCCCTCCACTACAATGAAGACAAACAGAATATTGTGTTATGTATACACGCTTGCAATAAAAATATAACCAAATATTGATATATTTCAGAGCTGATTGCTCCAGTACAGAGAATGTGGTGAATACCCCGGAGTCGGTTACCTGTGTCAGTTCCGGTGTTGGAACTCAGACAGAGGGATCATGTAAGTTATATTTGAGATAACCTGGATAAGAATGAAACAGCATAATCTCTGTAAAATGTAGCAAATGTCTCCAGCATGTTGGTCATACAATTTAAATCTGGAATTATTCTCTGTACAAATAAATCCTTCTGAGTAAAAACAATAAACTCACAAAACTTACATCCAGTAATCATAAGTTGGCCTTGAATCTGGACATAGTAGGCATGATTAGATTTTAATGAAATGTTGCCAGAGCTGTCTTTCTGTAAATAAAAGTTATCAAGAAGTTAACATGCCTAAATAATTGATAGGTTTCTTGCAGAATATGGACACTTAATTTCAACTATTCCACTTTGGCCATTGTCACATAATTTTCCATCTGGGGTAGCACCAAGGAAAGAAAAATCATTGTTCACCACAAAGCCACATTGGTGGAAATGCCTGGATGGGTATTGTTCTAAATACCTGTCTTTGGCAGTATTTTCATTGCGTTTCCCATAGTCAAGAGACTTTGCAGCCCTGTGACCTTGTTGAAAGATTGATTTTAAGAACTTGTCATTTGGTTGGGCCTTACGATGTATGACTTTTCCAAAGTTAGATGCTGTCAGTCTTTTTGATCTTTCTTTGAACCACATGTCACAATTGGCTTGTTCTCTTGTGTTGAGTTCCAGTGATGATGGATCTTGACAATAGGTTGAGTTATCTAAATCCTTGAAAGTCTCAGGCAACTTAACTGGTGAGGTTTGATGTACAGACAGGTCACCGCAAAGTTGAACCGTGTTGACTGGAGATGTCTGCTTAATGTTCCTAGTCTGAAATGAAAAACAAGCTTTATTTTTTACTTGCCTGTTTCAGGGATAGAACCAGTGGATATGCTATGCCTAGCATCTGAGAATGAGAGACTGAAGATGACAGTGATTGGTCTTAAAGTGAGAACATCCACCTAAAGGAAGTAATAGACAAACAGCAAGATATGCTGAAGAAACAAGATGAAAAAATAAGGAAATCTAATACATTGTTGAAATGGTTCAGTTGAAAGAATCAAAACTGAAGAATTTGTTTAAGTTTTATACTGGGATCACATACATTAGATTTTTAGGTCTGCTTGCTTTCCTTGTGCCAGATGCAAAGAAAATAAATTACAAATGTAAACGAATTGATCTAAGGAAAATGTCCAATGAGAATGGATTATTTTTAACATTATGCCGTCTTAGACATGCGTTTGAGCTGAAGGACATTGCCACCCGTTTTGGTTTAACTGTACAAACAGCTGGTGATGTATTTAATACTTGGTTAGAGTGCATGTATTTCAAATTGGGCCAGTTAAGTATTTGGTCACATAGAGATGCAATCACAGACTGCATGCCTGCTGCTTACAGAAAAGATTTTCCCACTTCTCTGATAATAATAGATGGAACAGAGATAAAGACACAAGTGCCAAAGGCAATGAGATTACAAAGCCAGCTCTATAGTGACTATAAGTCTTCTACCACTTTAAAAAGCTTGATAGGTTGTGACCCTAGAGGAAATTTAATGTTTGTGTCTGAGTTGTTCACTGGTTCCATTTCTGATAAGGCAATAACTGAACAATCTGGCTTTTATGAGACTTTACAAACACTAAAGCATCATGGTTATGTTTTAGATGGGGATGCTGTTATGGTAGACAAAGGCTTTAATATTGAAAAGGAGATCAATGAACTTGGTTTGAAAATAAACATTCCTCCTTTTGCTTCAAGTGGAAGTCAAATGTCTGTTTCTAAAACCAATCTGTCTCAAAAAATTGCTAAACATAGAGTTCATATTGAAAGACTAATTCGGAAAGTAAAGACATACAAAATTGTATCAAACTGTGTTCCCACTGCACTTTTTCAGGTAGTAAATAAAATGTGGTCAGTCTGTTGTCATTTAACTCTATTTTAAGATGTTTTTGTAAAAGATGATCCAAATTAGCCTTGAAGGTGAAACACTAGGTGTCTGTAAAATCATTCCTGCGTAACAGTTTCAGTGTATGTGGTGTTTACCTATTTCACATGGAAAGTAACACAAATACCTGTATTTACTATTCAAAATTTGATAAACACACATTATTATTTCTTTTTTATAATTCTGTGGTTGCATAATTCTGTGATATTCTATTGGAGGTCATTTTTGCATTGAAAAGGAAGCATAATTTTCATCAGAAAAGTGTAGTTTATCATGAGTTGCCTGAATTTTGTTGATGCCCAGCAAGCTTTAAGTTGTACAGAAGATTATTTATTCTGCTTGTCTTATTTCAGTTTTTAAGCTTACTGTACTTTAATGTGAATGTACCCATGTATGCAAAATGATATGAAGTTTTACCTGATATGATAATATGGATCCAATCTGAACTTGACCTAAAACAGTTGATATGGTGGGTACTTCTTGGCTAATCCTTTGAACTAGCGGTGTTCCTTCTAAGCCTTGTAGATGCTTTAGGTCTTCGGGGTCAACTTTAGATAGTCTGAAATGAGACATCAATTTAAGAAATATTGTTGCATCGATATGTTTAACCTGCTGGTTATATGTTTGTTTGCTGAGTTAAATGTCCCGCCAACAGTATATAAGTCATTTGGAGATGATTTGTAATTGAGACAGATATAGTGCTGCCACACAGCAGTATCATGCAGACACGTGGCATGATACAACACCCAGTCACATTATCCTGACACCGGGCCAACCAGTCCTGGAACTACCCTTTATATATGCTGAGCACCTAGCAGGGAGATACCAGTAACATTTTAATGATTTTGGTTTGTCGTGGCCAGGAATCAAACCGATGACCACCCACACCGAAGGCGGACACTCTAACCACTCGGCCACCGGGGACAGTAATCCTGCTGGTTAACCAGTTTGACAATCTTATGCATATCAGTATTGTGTACTTTCTAACTCATACCTTGTGAGTATTTAACATATATGTATACATTCTGAAACTCAACAGCACAGTGCAGATCCTGATCAGACAGCTCCAAGTGTGAGTTGGCTAAGTATGATCTACACTTTTATCTAAGTCTTTTGAAGTGCTAAGCATGATCAGAGTTTATATATACTATGTTTTGAATGATTCATGTATGAGACTTTCCATGCATACTATTGCACTTGTTATGTGTTTGAGTAAAAAAATCTATATCTGATTTTGATTTAAAAATATATCAACACTGAAATAAATTTGTTTATCTCTTGGTAAAACACACTCACACACACAGAGATCATAGAATAATAAATAAATTTATGTCAAAGTATATAATGAAAATCAAAATCTATGTTAAAAGTTCTACCGGTATATCAGTTTAGTAGATCTATACAACCTCCTATTACAAACTCAAAAAGCAAAAACAAAACAAACAAAAACTTACTTCTGATTAGTGTCAACTTGACATGAAATGGGCTTCCTTTTCTCAGTTGACCTGGCTACAACAACATGGTTAATGGGAACAGGTGAGATCTTTGTGCCCCTCGGAACATTCCACTGCTGTGGAATGCTGGTGCAACTCTGTCTGGTACATGGGTAAAGTTCTGTAACTTCAGGCCCTGTAGAGTCTTGATCAGTCCAACGTGTGAACAGTGACCACTTAAGCTGTAACCAATATTAAGGACTTGATATTATAATTATTTTAAGTATTTTGAGCTTTAAATATGCAATTAAAAAATAATAGGCACCGCATAGCGAGAGATATGTTGTTTAATATGATATGAGACAATAAACGTGTTTATAATATTAGATCTAATTAAAATTAGGCCTACATTAGCTTTACTCATAAATTCATTCTTAAAAAAAATAAAATATTGGGGGGGGGGGGGGGATTTGGTCAACATTATGTGTTACATATGAAGCATTTCAAATTTCATTGAGTATCAGGAAAAAAAAGTATCTTTGACAATCGTGTCATTTCAATTGTCATTGAGTATCATTAACTGTACTGCAGTACAGACGATTAAATATGACGTCATGCTGCTGCTGAAATCGAGAATATACTACAAAAACAGGCAAATTTATTTAGATTTATTTACTTCAGACCCTTACCCAACTTACCCAACTTTGCAGGAAAAGTATGCATCAGATATTTTCTCTGAGGTGACATTTAAAATCAAGGTTGATCTGATGTGGCGTGTCTGTCTTCCTCATTGAACGATAACATTTCGCCGATGCCCGTAATAGGTTTTCTTCTTCACAAATCTTAATATCATGAATGTAACCCTGGGTAAAAATATCTAAACCTTTATCTAATGCCCTTCGAGATAAACTTTCTGCATTTGGGAGGTAGTTAATAGAAATATTTTCGGGGATATTTACTAGAGAATCAAAAGCCGCGGCCATATTTTGAACTGGTTGTTTGTGGGAACTTTGCGAGAGGAAACACGTGGGCGGAGCTTATTATCTATTTTTAGAACTCGCGGAACTATGCATTATCATCTCTGCATCTCTGCCAAATAAGAAAGTATCTCTAAGCGATGCATTTTCACCATCAGCAATACTGAAACTATAGTGTTGATCACCCTCTAAAGTGTACAATTGAAGTGATATTGTTCATACTTTGACTTGTGCACAGTTATTTTTGTGCAGAAAACGAACTTCACAAATAGAATAAAGTAGAACCGGAGTACCTTGACCTGTTTACAAATTATCTTTTTTTTTTTATTATGTTTGGATAAGAATTGTCGAAGATATACAGGTCTCTGATGCATTTTGTCACACACTAATTGTTTTGCTAATTAGTTTGTCTGGATCTATATTTGTGCTCACCGAAGAAAAAAATGGGGGGTGGGGGATAATAGTTATTTTTCTGTCTGTTCATCTGTCTATCTATCTTGTTTGTATGGAGCATAACTCAAAATTTGCGTTGAACTTCATGACATGATAGAAGGCATTGACAAAAAGTGCATGGCAATAGAATCAGAACTCTTTAGACCAGTTATTTTGCTTTTTCCTCTTGGTACTATTGCCTGTACAGGTCCTATCTCTAAACTGTAAATGTGATTTTGATATTATTGTACCCATTGATAAAGGGAAATAAGTGGCAACTGAAGTGTTTAAAACTTATAACTTCTCTGAAACCTCTTAGTAGAAACTGATGAAACTTGGCATGAATAACCTGGGTAGCTATCCACGAAAGCTGCTTAAACAAACTTGTTCCATGCAGACTCTGGTTGCCATGGCAACCAACAAAATTTTATATAAAAAAACCTCTTATAAATCCTCACCTTTGACACCAATTGTCAGAATTTCAATTCATTTAGCACAATTGGTTAACTCAATTCACTCTACCATAATTGCTGAAATCAAGTTGATCACTTGAGAAATGAGACCCCTATTGGTTCAGCTAGTTTTCTTATATACGCCTTATAAAAAGTTCGAAATTCTTCTCCTTTGAAACCAATGATCAGCATTTATTTTCATTTAGCACAATAGTCATCTCATTGTCCTGTACCATAATTGCTAAAACTAAGTTGAACCCTTGAAAAATGAGGCCATAGGAGGCTGGTCTCCTAAAATACTCTATTTAGAAAAGTTCAAAATTATTCTTCTGTGAATCAAGTGGTTGGAATAAAATTTCCTTTTGCACTAATGGTCACAGCATGGCTATCTACTATAATTGCTAAAGTACTGTTGATCTCTAGAACACTAGACTCCCAGAGGGGTATGCTTGTTTCTTTTTAGACAATATAAAAAAGTTAAAAATTATTCTCAAAATTTTCTTGCTTGTATCGGATGAACCTTTACAGAATTGATCAATATCAAATTGAGTCAGCATATTGTCAGCAAGTTTGGGTTGGATGAATTATCACAGAGTTATGACCCGTTGTAAATTTTATGTAATCTTGCCCAAATTTCATATCTAAACACCCCAGCCAGAATAAGATGATACTTCACTGGATTTGATCAGTATCTAGTTTAGTTGTGCATATTGTCAGCGTTTTTTGTGGGTCTGGGATGAGTTATTCTTCTTTGTATATTAAGCAGTATGTCTATATAATGTGCATACATTCAGATTCTTGTCTGCATTATTTCTCAAAACCCCCGTCTTGGATTGGATGACACTTCCCAAAATTGATCAAAACTAAGTCTAGTTGTGCAACAGCATGTTTCATGGGAATGTATTATCACAAGAGTTATGACCTTTCTTTAGCAACATAGAGTACCTACAGATTCTTGTCTATACATCTCCAAAACCCCTATCTTGGATTGAATAAAACTTTACTGGATTGATCGGTTCCATGTCTTGTCAGCATGTTTAGTTATGATGAATTATCAACAGTGTTATGGCCCTCCATTTATTTAGGATCACCCTATGTCCGTTGATCCATGCAGAACACTGGTTACCATTGTAACCAACAGAATTTACTTTAAAACTTCAAAAATATCCTCCTCTGAAACTAATGGTCAAAATTTAATTTCCTTTGCAATAATAATAATCACCTCATAACTCTTTTTCATAATTTACGAAGGGTGTTCGAAAAGTATCCTGAAAACTGCCAAAACTTATTCATTGATATGGTTATTAGAAAGAAGTCTCGCAAAGTGATACTTTAATATAATTTGAACTTAATCAGAAAGCAAATATTAAACAATTTTATTTTCTTTTTGTACAAATGGTCATCTTAATGGCTGTCTACCATAATGGTTTGAATAGAGTTGATCTCTTAAAAAATGAGGCCTCTTGGGGATCGGTTAATTTCCTTATATACCCTAAATAGAAAATTCATTTTTTTTCTTCTATGAAGTATCTTAATAGATTTTTTTTCTTTTTGTACAAATGGCCATCTTATGGCTGTTTACCATGTAAGAATAGAGTTGATCCCTTGACCCCCTTAGGAGTCGGGTAGTTTCCTTTTTATACTCTATATAAAAATTCAAAAGTATTCTTCAATGAAGCCAATGTCTAGAAATAAATTTCATTTGAAACAAATGGTAAAATCATGCCCCCCAGGGATTGGCTTGTTTCCTTATATACTTTATCCCGAAGATGCAAACATCTTCTTATATGAAACCAATGGTTAGAATATGAAAAATGAGACCCCTAGGAGGTGGGTAGTTTCTTAATAAAGCTTTATACAGAAAATTAAAAAAATCTCCTCCTATGAAGCATATGGGCAGAATTTATAATTCCTTTTTACACAAATAGCCACCTCATGACTGCCTACTATTATTTCTGAGTTAAAGTTAATCCCATGAGAAATGAGGCCCCAAGATGGTTGTCTAATTTAAGAATTCTTTGTATCTGAAACTTAAATCCGGTTACTGCTGGAAGTAGTGATATGAAGTGATTTGAATGGCTTTAAATAAACTTATGTACTCTGGTCAGAGATCTAGGGCCATCACAGCTCTTTTGTTTGTGGTGCAGGTGCAAATCCCAGCAGATATTTTTTTTTCGTTTTTGTCACACTATGTTGCAAGTACAAAAAAGCTAATAAATGTAAAATATTTAGAAAATTCAAGTTACTTAATACACATTTTGGATTTTTCCCTGTGGCAGTTTAGGGACACAATACAACTTATTTTCCAGTTTTCTCAAAAGATCACCTCTTGGAAACATACCTTGGAAATTACACAGTTCATTGAGAATAAAAAAAATATCTTTTTGCATTATATTTACTGGTCAAAATGGTGCCATGTTCTGTGAACAGCAAAATACTGATATTTTCAATGTTCCTGTATTATTATGTTTAGTAAAGAAATAAAATTTAAATATGGAACTTTACTGGAATTATATCTGTATCAATTGTACCACTGTCCTGAATTTACAGGGATGTATTTGACCTAGGGGAGTAAATATGCAAAAATGCTAAAAACATCATAATTGATAAATTTTGAAACTTCCACAGAAGTTCACCAAATGGCATAAATATATTAATTTCCTTGAAAAGTGCCAATTATTCTACCTTAAAGGAATTGACATGAATTATAGATAGGCATCAAGTTGTTCTAGTGCCTTTTCAAGACCCATAATTCCATATGATATTTTTATTGTCTCCCATTACTTTTTAAGTATCTTTGCATGCAATGACTCTTTGAGGGTATGGTCAATATGCTTCATTTTTTTTTGACAATGTAATATGATTGGGTATTCCATCACTTTCTGTGATAGTTCTATATTTTTGAGATACTTGTTCAGAGCTTCTTTGAATTTACCTTTTGAAATTGAATCCAAGTATAAATGATAAATCATCCTCTGGAAGATTAAAGTTATTTAAAGAGTTTCATTAAGCTGCAGATTTAAACCCTCAATCATTTGAGACACACACAACTTCAGTGCCTTCAGCGTTTTGATCTGTCTTATCAATAAGTGGTGATATTTTCATTTTTATTTCAATATGATTGCATTATGCAAATCGAAACGTATAGGATAGAGTATATTAAGAGATTTCTACAGACAAAAGAAGCCCGAAGACATCAACATCTGTGTGTTCAGTTTTAATCGATAGTAGAGAAACGTCTTCCCTTCCCCTATTCGATATAATAAAACCAATTTTGACGATACTCGCAATGCTATAATTATCATTTACTGATTGGACATCAACAAGTGAGGATGGATGCTACTAATTTGAATTAATGATTAATGACAATTTGATTAATATATTTCAACGTAATTAATTTAACGAGGAATTTACTTATGTTACTGTGAAACAGCAGATGGTGTCAATATTCCTACTGTTGTTGTCTTAATTTTTCAAGTGAACATTGACGAAAGAAGTGGAAGAAGGCGTCGTGCTGTGGTAAAACGCCGGGTCACTGATCCAGAGGTTATGGGTTCGAATCCGTTGGAGGAGAGATTCGTGTCCGTATCTTTCATAGAGACTGACGGCTAAAATTATGATGGGAAAAAGAAACAGAAAAAAAGCATATAGGGGCAAAAGCATGAAAGAAAAGATGAGAGTAACTTTAAAGGAGAGAGAGAGAGAGAGGTGTGAAAGATGAGAGAAAAGAAAGAGTAACATGATAAGCCTGAATTTTATTGTCTATGTAACCTCATTTTGGCTAAAAAGAAAAATACAGTTCAGACAAACGAAGGAACAGAAACGGGTTAGTTTTTACGTCATCAAAAAGTAACGACCAGGAGGCGGGGTTTTTTGCATATGCGCACTTGAAACAACGTTCTATTTTTTACATTGAAAAAGAAAGGTATTCTATTTAAATAAATCGTGGATAAATTTTCAGAGCTTCTGTTTTGGCCACATATTTATGGTAATCGATTCTGCAGATAACGTGTTATCACCTGAGGAACATTGCTTTGATTGCCTGTAAAAGTTACTATATTGCTGCATAGTCATACTGAATACATTATCCATACAGTAATACAGCAAAATCATTTCAATTCCACACATCAAACAGTACCTTTGGGCCAAATTTAAAGGACATAGCTTAAAAATACAAAAGTAGGTCACTTGGTCATGATCAAGATCATCCAAGGTCAAAGTTAAAATTTGACAAACAAAAGTGTACCTGTGATAATATTTTCATCCATGCATGAACAAAGAAAACAAAGGTTTTAGGTTCACAAAAATAAATACAATTTTGATCAAATAAAATCATTAAATATTATATCTATTTCATGATGTCATTCTTTTATCGGAATTTTTTTTTTTGAACTCGCGTCGTTACTTTAAACAAGGCATGCAAACAATATGTATTGTAATTAACATGATTACATTTTATCTTTTTTCGGTGAAATATATGATTTATCATTGTGGAATAAATGTTGTATAATTCATACATATTCCTTTTTTTTTTCCTCAATCGCATGAAGTGAATTGTAAAAAAGAAAACAACAAAAAAACAGACAGTGATGATTAAAGATATAATTTCAATTGCTGTTGAACTATAACGGCAATGTCTTATCGAAATTCATGACGCCACTACATAAGAAGTCACGCCAATAATCCATAAATAGCAACAGCTGTCCCCTTTCCCAAACCTGAAAAATAAAACTTTGAATAACAAGCCTTGACCCTTTGGACAAGACAGGAAATCTACTGAGTTCCTTATCTGCCAGGCAGTTTTTAAACCATACTCACATCTATACTTATATCTATACAAGAGGAGAGCCAGAAAACCATGGCACATCATCACTAAAATGATCACGCATTTTCAAGAAGTACTCCCATACTAAAACTACTTCCGGTTATGTTCATTGATTTTTAGCTCACCATAACACAACATGCTCAAAGTGAGCTATTGTGATCACCCTTCGTCCGTCGTTTATTGTCAACAAAATCAATTTGCTTTAGACGAAAACTCCTCTGAAACCAATGGCTAAAAGTTGATGAAACTTAATTATTAACATTGATAATCCTTGGGTGGCCCTTTACAAAATTTACAATAATAAACTTGATCCATGCAGAGCGCTTGTTGCCATGGCAACCAACACCATTACATTAAAAAATAATTAATAAAAATGATCTCCTCTGACATCAATGGTCAGAATATAAATTCCTTTGGCACATACGTATGGAATGCCATATCTACATGAACTCAAACATTTTGAAGATCTCTTCAAATAATTAGAGATAGCTTTAAATGAATAATTGATATCAACATTTCAATTGAATATAGCATCAAATTATTTGAAGAGATCTACAATTAAATCAAATGAATACTTATCCGTAATTAATTTGAAGATATCAATAATTGAATTGTTGGTAACATTAATTCAATTAATGAGATCAATAAATCGGCACAATGTAAAAAAACAACTGGTCCCTGTAGTAGACGCAGCAGGAGTGCAATTTTTGGCGAATGGACCAACATTTTATACATGTACATACAGTACCAACATTTCATACATGTACATACAGTGCCAACATTTCATACATGTACATACAGTGCCAACATTTCATACATGTACATACAGTGCCAACATTTCATACATGTACATACAGTGCCAACATTTCATACATGTACATATAGTGCCAACATTTCATGCATGTACATGCAGTGCCAACATTTCATACATGTACATACAGTGCCAACATTTCATACATGTACATACAGTGCCAACATTTCATACATGTAAATACAGTGCCAACATTTCATACATGTACATACAGTGCCAACATTTCATACATGTACATACAGTGCCAACATTTCATACATGTAACTACAGTACCAACATTTCATACATGTACATACAGTGCCAACATTTCATACATGTAAATACAGTGCCAACATTTCATACATGTACATACAGTGCCAACATTTCATACATGTAACTACAGTATCAACATTTCATACATGTACATACATACCAACATTTCATACATAAATAAGTTACTGTACAGTCACTTCTTATTCATAATAATGATAAATGCAATATCTATAATAAGCTGATATTCTATGCACAACGAAATTTGATGGGTTATGTAAAGTTACACGGCTTTTAAACATAAGAAGATCTAATACATGTTTAAAAGACAGTAAGATGGCGCCAAAAACTTGTATCAGGGAGAAACCATTGTCTATAAAGAAGGAAATTAACAGACCCCTCGTGATCTCAGTTTTTAAGGGATCAACTTTATTTTAGCAATTATGGTAGACAGCCATGAGGTGTCCATATTAGGTTCTGGTCATTGGCTTCACAGAAGAAGAATTTTAGAGCATATAAGGAAATAAGCCAATCTTTTAAGGGTCTCATTTTTCAAAGGATCAATCATGTGGGGATCAACTTTATTTTAGCGATAAGATGATCCTTTGTGCCAAGAGAAATAAATTTCTAATCATTGGTTTCTTAGAAGAAAAAAATAGATTTTTTTTATACAGATTACTTAAGGAAACTAGCCGAACGTATAAGGATCTCGTTTTCCAAGGGATCAACTTTGTTTTAAGATTATGGTAGACGGCCATGAAGTGACCATACTACAAAAAAAAATTAAAAAATCATTTCACATTGATCTTACAGAAGAATATTTTTTAAATCTTCTATATCGAGTATATAAGAAACAGGCCGACCCCATCATCTGAGGGACCTCATTTATCAAGGGGTCAACTTTATTTTAGCAAGCCACGAGGTGACTATTTGTGCTAAATGAAATTAAATTCTGCCCATAGGCTTCATAGAAGAAAAATTTGAAATGTTCTATATAGAGCTATATATGGAAACTAGTCAATCACATAGGGGCCTCATTTTTCAAGGAATCGACTTTATTATAGCAATTATGGTAGACAGCCATGAGGGACAAAATATGCCAAAAGAAATTCATTCTAACCATTGGTTTTATCAAGGAATATTTTCGAAATCTTCTATATGGAGTATATAAGGAAACAAGCCGACCTTATAGGGGCCTCATTTTTCAAGGGATCACTTTAATTTAAGCAAGTATGGTAGACAGCCATCAGGTGAATTGACCAATGGAAATTAAATTCTTAGCATTGATTTCAGAAGAGAAGATTTTTAAAGTTTTTAAAGTAAAATTCTGTTTGTTGCCATGGAAACCACAGTTTTGCATGAATCAAGTTTACTATAACATATTATGTGGCGGTTCACCCAAGGATGATTCATGCTAAATTTTACCAATTTCTACCCAGCGGTTTCAGACTGTTGACGACGAACGACGACGGACCAAGGATGAACCTAATAGCTCACCTTGAGCACGTTGTGCTCTGGTGAGTTTAAAATAAGGCCTGCAGGTTGTTGGCTAGTTTTCTTATTTAGTCTTAACAACAGCTTTAGAATTGTTTGTTTCTGAAATTTGAATCTGGTTGCTACAGAACGTTAAACCATGTAAAATCAAGTGATCCGAATTGTTTAATTAAGTTGATGGTACTTTGAACACTAGTTTATGTCCAGTGCCATGATGGTCCTCTTGTAAATTTAATTAACATCTATATGAATTTATATTTTTCGGCCGTTGGCCGTTTTGTGTTCACCTGAACTTTCTGTCTAAACTTAAAAGGTGAAGGTCACAAAACAGCTGATGAATACTGTAAGTTTTGATTGGTCGACTTAAAAACGAAAATATCCCTCCGAAAAAGAGGTCAGTTTGTTTGCGTTGTATTATACATTTCTTAAACCTCGATATATTAATACATGTCTTAACGTTCAAAATAATTAATTTAACAATACAAAAAATATCTAAAGGATGAAAAACACATGTCGAATTTGAAATCTTCAGAACCCTTCGTATCCTGGAAATCGCACAATGTTTCAGAGCATAACTTCAATACTATATGGTGGATGCACTCCAAACTTGTTTTGTATAGTGATGAGTATAGTTTGATGTTCACCTTTTTCTGACAACTGCTGGAATGCAGATGACTCAAGTGTTCCAAAGAACACCCATCCAGTTGTATGACCTAAGGGACATATTATGTTGTGAACTGGTCGTTCGTCTGTCCGATCGTCAGCATTTTCATATCCGTTCTATATATTTTGATCGCTTGAAAGATATTCATAATACTTGGGACAAATGTCCTCTTACCAAGATGTAGAATAAACAATAAATATAACAAATACACCACGGCCGTGTATCTTTTTTTAAAAATACTTCTTGTTTTGCAATAACAGCAAATCAACTGTCGATAATATCCATTAATTTTGGAGAAATTTGTAAATATTTTTTGAAGAGAAAAAATGTATGTTAAGAATACAAAATACGTTTTGCACATTGAAAATACACAAAACATTTAGTCCGTTTCCATTAAATTAGGTTATTTTGTTTCTTGCGTACAAATTGTATTAGACGGAAATCACCCCTACTAAAATGTGGCTCTTTCATATTTTCGCGATCTATTTAAATGAGCGCCCCCGACACTCCGTGTTGGAGCCCTCGATCAAAACAAGGCTGAAAAGGGTAAGTACATTTTATAAAAAAAATAGATAAAAAGGCAATTTAACTAGGATAGCTCTATGAGTATGGAAATATAGAAGAAAGTTTCATGCATATAATTGGTATCTATAATTTCATATGAGAAGAATTCAGGTGTAAGCGTATTTCGTAAAATTATGATGGTCGCGTAGAACAGATACATCACTGTAAAGTCACTAAATATTACTACTTTTTACTGATGTAATTTTAAAGCCTTAAAATATTTATGCAACAATGTTATGCTGCTGCTTTTATGTTTGACGGATTTAAAATGTTTGGTAAGCCTATGTCACAGAAGTCTATTTAGAAAAAATATTCACTTTGATATTTTCATTTGCCGTAGGGAAGCGAGGGGCCCGGTCTTTTAGTTATATTGTAATGATCAGGGGTTTTCCAAATCTTACCTTGGGCTTTTGGCTTGCCTGTTCCTATTTTCCTTAAATGTGATGATTTTACTGGCACTAAGACATGATTTAGATCATGGCCACCAAAAGTGGCAACGCTCCGCCCTTGGTCTGCTCTGGTCTTACTTTGGGTTGGCTTGGTCTTTTGGTCTTTAAGTATGTGTGCGTGATGGGTAGTGTTAAGGCTGGACTCCAAAATATAAGGTATAAATAAAAATAGAACAGTTGATAAAATTATTTCAATTTCATTGAGGTGTGAAAATTATAATATCTCTACTGCTGTAAAATAATTCACAACAGACTGCAGTTTTAACTAAAACACAATTTAATACTTAGATCATGCTAAAAAAACTATCATGTTGCAAATTATGCATACCTAACACAAAAATGGCTTAAAGGAATTTAGCCTATAAGTAGTGTAGGGTGGCACTATGGCACCCTGACTTTTTTCAAAAAATAATTTATGGCACCGGGTTGAAAATTTATGGCACCGACGAAAAATTTATGGCACCTTGTGTTTTATCGAAAAAAGATTTATGGCACCGTATGTAATAAAAAAAACATGTCCTACCTGTTAGATCTAACTAGGATGACTTAAGATCGGATAGAGTATGCATACCAAACATTCGAATGACGCAATATTGTCATGTTGACGTCATGTTTTATTTCTTAGTTAAAGGAGGACCACTTCTTAACGTTATGTAAGTTAAAGGGGGATTGACAATTGTAAAATGTCCTTTCGAGACATTTGGGCTGGCCCTGAAAAGGGCCGTTTTGTTTCTTCTTTAGATTTCGGTGACATTGTCCACATCGTGCTTGGTTTCGGTGACATCGTCACTGATTACGATGACATCGTTTTCATCTTGTTGCTGTTGTTCTATGAGCATATGATCTTCATCTTCATCTTGTTGCTGTTGTCTCAACATCTCCTGATGTTCCATGAGCATATAGTCATCATGTTCATCGTGTTGCATCATCTGTTGTCTCAACATCATCTGATGTACCATGTCTGACAAAAGCGCATGGTATTCTGTAATATGGTCTTGCTGTTGTCTCCACTCATTGCGTTGTCGTTCGATCAACCCATTCAATTCGTGGACATATTCAACCAGTTGCTGAATTTCATCCATGGTTGTGCAGCGAGAATATGACCGAATGCTTGATGCGGTGCGCTTGTATAGCCTTGAGGTGGATTGACCTACTTTCTACTGTTAGCGTACACCAATCAGAGAACGTTATTTCTATTCAATGATTTAATGATTCAAGTTTAACCTTGACCTGAGTTGGATAGCATTGCCTTTGGCCTTGACCTGAGGTGGATTGACCTACTTTTGTATTGACATATCAGAATTGCTGTAAAATTAAAAAAATTTCAAGCCGAATTTGTAGTTGTGATGACTTTTTTTGTAACATTTTTATTTTTGTAAACTTTTTATAAAACATTGGATCATACTTTTAATGAAAAAAATTTGAATGGAATTTGAAAGAAATGGTGACAATTGAGGTATTTTCTCTTTCGAGACATTTGGGTTGGCCCTGATAAGGGCCGTTTTTTTCCCCCCACAGAGTAGTGGTTACTCATGATTGTCTATGAGTTTCTTCAGCAGATATTCAACATGTTCTATGGTGATGAAATGTGCTTCAATGATATTTAAGATATCATCGTAGTATAGTTCATGAAAGTAACATGCACTCAATTTGGCTACGATACTCCTGAGTGTTGTTGTTATTTTAAGCGTACGTTGGTATCGGGCTTGTAGTTTAAGCGCACGTTGGTGTCGGGCTTCTATTTTGTCCATGTCAGATATGCAATCGTTAGTTATATGTGACTTATCCATAGCACAGTCTGAAAACGAATGGCATGAATTCATTTCGTTTGATACTTTTATTACTTGGTTTGACAATTGTAAAAAAATGTCCTTTCGAGACATCTGGGTTGGCCCTGAAAAGGGCCGTTGTTTTGGTTTTTTCTTTACTTCTTACTCTTTTTGCTATTTTGTATGTCTTTACAATGGGCTCCAAGTCCATTCTTAGAATGGGATCCATCATCAAGCGGACGTTTGTTGGATGCTTCCACATTTTCTGGAATGAAAGTGATAGGCACCACCAGCTTGTCTGTTTTCAATTTGATACGGCATTCCACTTCTACCATTCTCTGTTGCAATTTGATGAGGTTGTTGTTCACCTCTTTGAGTTCCTTCAGAATAGATTGTCCATTATTATTTACTGGCTGCGCTGCCGGTTGGTGTTGTATTGGTTGTTGCATTGGTTGTTGTTGCTGTACTGGTTGCTGCTGGTGTGGTGGAGGCTGAGGTTGATACGTTGGTTGGTAGCTGGGTTGGTACACCGGAGTCGGAGTGTACGACACTGATGCCTGGTTAGCAGCTGTCGTCAGCTCATACAGATCAGCAGCCTGTATGGCGTTGTTAACGAGATCAGAAGTTACGTAGCTTTCCATGGTTGGGTAGTGGGATTATGATACGATGCAGTGTGCTTTTATAGTCATGAGACGGATTGACCTACTTTCTACTGTTAGCGTACACCAATCAGAGAACGTTATTTCTATTCAATGATTTAATGATTCAAGTTTAACCTTGACCTGAGTTAGATAGCATTGTCTTCGGCCTTGACATTGGGATGGATTGACCTACTGACCTACTTTTTTCATAACTATATAAGTGTTTTTTAAAAAAAGAAGGATGAAATCACAATGTCCGAACAAAAACTCTGGTTCGAAAAGTGTGGTGTGTGTTTAGAGGAGAGGGAGGAGGATATATATCACATAAACCAGTGTCAATGTCAGGACATTGTATGCGTCAGATGCTTCGCACGGCTTCAGAAGTGCCCGTTTTGTAGGGCACCCTATCAAGTGTATGCCTGGCCTGCCTGTGTTTTCGCTAAACATGGGCCTACAGTGCACTCAGCCTATTATGGCATATGGTTTGACCCTGATTATTCAGAGTTAGTAGGGTGACTCCGAGTAATTCAGGATCACAAAAAAAAAACAAATACGGCCCTTTTCAGGGCCATCAAACTATATTCGAGAGGGAATATATCACAATTGTTAATGTGTAAGACAAAACAACAAGAAATCAAATCAGTTTTAGCCTTTTATTGAACTCTATGAACATTGCAACAAAATATGAACAAACAATATGAACAATGCAAACACTATTAACAACAAGTACATAACACTACACTTTAATGAAAGTAGAATGGGTCTAAACTATTCGTCAGTAATTCAAAACACGCACGACCATCTCCAAACTTTGGTGGATGTTTAGCTGTGCATGTTTGTTGGTGCTGATTACATACTTGTCTTCTTGCACGTTTGTACAGTTCTGAATAGTTCTGGTAAAACCAACATCCCACATTGGAATCGTTCAAATTGAAGTGAGGTTGATCCTCTGTCCGGAATTTAGCTCAAAGCACCCGTGTTAAATCACATCCTCGAACAGGAAAATGCAAAGCAAACAAACATGCTCCACACACAAACGTGTTGTATCCTTGAAGTCTCATGAGATTCCATGTATAGGGTCCATGTCTTTCCAAAAAACGTTGAATGTCACGATGGAGTGGTTTTTGTCCATACGAATCAAAGTAGTAAGTCGATTTATCGTTGAAAAACACAACCACCCAATGTTCACCAGGTTGAGTCGAATTGTGGGTATTCACTATGTAAGCTTTTACAGTCTCTGGTCTACGTTGTGGTAGTTGATCTTTAGCACATACCACGGCATTCAAGGGAGCTAGAATAGGTGAATGATCCAAAATATACTGCAACTCAATCGTTTACATTTTCCCAATCTTGTTTAATTCGTCCTGCCCATTCGCACTCAAAAGCTTCCAATGATGTGATCTTGTTTGTATCTACACTAGCCTTTATATTTGCCCACATCTGATAAGCATCAGCTTTCTCAGCGCGTGTGAGATCCATGTTTTGTAGTTCAGCGTACCATCTTCCAATCACTTGATACATGTCTAGTTTTTTTAATGCACTGTTCAGAAACATCTCGACCCACTCACTTTTGCTGCTAAACAAACATATGGGATGTTGGGTCTGACTGGGATGATCAACAATGCAACCATAACAGTTTTCTTTCACGATATCAAAGAGGTGTGTCTGCAGTTCATGCACCACATGCTGGTTCAAACTCTTTACAATATCGTTTCGCCTATTCAAGTTGTAGATTTCTTCGTACAGTTGTTTGGCCAGCTGTTCTCCTGATTTGCTCATGGTTAATAGTCTGTGATGACTTCTCTGAACCCGTTAATCTCTATCTGACTGTCGTATTCGGCATACACAATTACATTGATGGGGTCACCAAGAGCTGCACGAAACTGAACCTCGATTCGCAAGTTCCCCGTTTTTATAGGATGCAGCTGTCCCTCTTCTGATCCTTGATCTGGCGTTAAGTCAATGCCCCACAGTGTGTACCCCTGCATGTAATCGTCCATTGTCAGACCCATGGAGCGGTTTAAACCGAGTGATCCCGTGGCTTGATGCAGGGACATGTATGATCTCAAAATTTATCCTGTGGGAAAGTTGGGCTGGAACGGCAAGTTGTGTGTCGTCTTTCCGTCTACACTGACTTCTAACTTAGACAAGTTGAAATGTTGAAAATCAAATGGGTTGGTTGCCACATCGCCGTTCATGTCTGTATTCTTTACCAGGCCCAGAATGATACGTTTTGGCAACTGTCCTTGAAATAAATGATCTTCGATCTTTGATCGCTGGCCTGCAGAAATGGTGAAAGTTTTCACCTCAGCTCGGCGAATTGGGATCTTCATGCCATGTTGAGCGATGGTCTGGTTTAAGTTGTTGGCCACTACGGGTAACAGGTCAACAGTCCGAACATTGAATCCAGCTTGAAGTAACTGGATTTTTGCCTCTTCTCCAAACAGGCAAAAACTGACTGGGGTTCTGTTGAGTCGCAGCCGTATCTCTACACCATTGGGAAGGTACTTGTCTTGCAAACACAGGTCTAAATGCAGACGTCCGCACATTTCCAGAACACGACTCTGGTGGATACGTGTTCTTCTTTTACTATATCCTTCATTAGCTTCCGCAACTGTATGCTCTTGCATATGACCCGCCGTGTCAGGACTCCACATTTCTGTAGCGTAGAGCTGTGTTGATTTACTGTCCGTAGAATAAGACAGCAAATTCTCAATGTAGGCCCGGTACGCATATGTGTCAGCATTATTGGTGATCAGTTTGTTGTTCAGGTACACATCAATACTGCTAAACAAGCTGTGGAAGAAATTATTTACTGTGGATGTTTCTCCATCAGCAGCCAGATTAGTGTCATCAGGTTGGACTACTTTGACTTTCAGGTACAAGTAGCTCTGGTTGATATCAGTCCACTTTTCTGATTGAGCAGGAATTACAAATTCAATGGGAGATGAATTGCTCAGTGCTGACACAGGATAATGTTCTGTCCACTGTGCATCTTGCATTGCTGTCATGGTAGGTGGAACATGTGACACATCAAGTTCAGTTTTGCTACACTCACAAGAGCCGTGTTGCATCAGGTTGTTCAATCAAAAATATCTAACGGTCGCGATGAGATTTTTCTTTTTTTGTTGTGTCTCCTTGACGTGCTGGAAGCAGAATGATGTCGACGTTTGAAATCTCGAAGCTTTACACCTCTCAGAGTTTTCTGACCCACATCTTTCAACAATGTTTTACCCCGTTTCTTGATCACTGTCTTTACATTTTGGCCAGACAGAATATATTTTACGGCTCCTATACCTTGTTTAAAGCCCTCTCTTTTCAGAGTATGTAGTCCTGAGGTCACGATGGGTTTCATCATGGGTAAGATGTTGCTGGCCATTTTCTTGAACATGGAGCCCAAACCATATCCGACTTGTCGAGGTTGACCACGGTAAACTGGAATCATCGTGTCTTTCTTTTAAAATGAAGCTTCACCATCGATTTCCCGTGAGTGAAATGAACTGATTCCCCTGTGTCACCGGTTATATTGATAGTGATCTCGCTGAAATATGATCTGCTGACAGGTATGTAGTGTAGATTTAGAAATTCAAAGTGCATGTGTGGATTAGCCCCTGCTTTTGTTTTTGAGTCAAATGGCACAACGCGTAAAATGGGTGCTTCGACATCCCCTATCAAAGTGTGTTCTGCCAGATCGGTATATACAAACAAATGGTTCATCTTCGTGAAGAGGTCCACACCGTTCTTGAATCTGCTGTTGTCTCTGTCCGGAAACACCACAGTACTTCCCTCTCCTCCAAGTTTCGTAAGGAGGGATGGATGAAGTTCCAAGCCGATCTTTGTTCCACTATTACCGGTAAACTTGACACGCTTTGGCAAGCCGGAAAAATCAAGTCCAAATGTGAGGTTTCTTTGAGTTAAAATTGTTTTAGTGGCTTGTTTAATAGCCTTGTCCATTTCGTCAGTGAGGACGCATAGATGCCTGCAGGAATACAAAGGGGTATTGCCCATTTTTTGCCTTCTAATTCACACCCGTTTTTCACTTGTGAAAAGGCTGAAGCCAGTTCTGGATCTTTAGTCACGATGTAGAATTTTCCTTCCTCCTCTTCAATGTTTCTGACTTGTGTGGGAACGATCATTTCAACGAGAGCCACGCCACTTCCCAATTTTGTTTGTCGACATCAATGGTTTTTGCTAGCTTGGTTCTAAAACAACATTGTGTGTTGCTTGGGTACAATGCCATCGAACTATCACTGATGACAGTGATGAAGAGTTCATGATTTCTTAAATTTTAAACTTGGGTTTGGAAGAATGTATCCGATAGAAGTACTCATCAGCAGCAACCAAAGTTCACGATCTGGACTGTTGAGACACAGGTTCACTAATGACACGATGACGATGATAAAGATGATCACAATCTGTGTCAAGAAAGTGATTCTGTTGTTAGGTACCTCACTTTTTCCTGTCTGTATACTGTTGTCTACCTGAACACTGCTGGTATCGGACTGAGACATGGTGTTCATGACGTTTATACTTTATACTAAATGCGATTTTGGAATCCAACTGTTAAACTTTTTAGGATATCCAAGCCACTTGACTTTCACTTCTTGAAAAGTTTTACCGCCTACACGCCTTGTACGCCGATCAAGAACTGATTCCACTTCGTATAGCTCATCCTCTTTTATATGTTGAATTTCATCCCTGTAGAAGGATCCGGCGATAGTTTCTCCAGCCAAGTCTTCAAGTTTTACGGTCAATGGATGTGTTCTGTTGATGCGAACCACTTTGAACAATTCCACTGTCCAGTTGGGTAGATAGCCTTTGGCAAATGTTTGCTTGGTTTTATTGATGCGCACTATATCGCCCACTTTCAAATCAGTTGATTTCTTATTTTTCTTTTGATGGTTGCCATTCAATGTCTTGGTGACTTCATGCTCATTTTCTCTAGACACAGATGCAGGGGTACGTCCGATGCTTCGATGAAAACGATGATTGTAGCCATAGTTGCCCAATGACGGGTCTTGTGATGAGTAAAATATTTCCACATTCTTGATTTAAGCGTACGTTGAAAACGTTCAACAATACTTGCTTTAGTTTCTGGGTTTTCAGACGTGAAGAAATGAATGTCATGCTTGTCTAGAAACTTCTGAAAGTCTTTGTTCAAAAATTCTCGGCCTTTGTCTGTTTGCAAAGAGAGTGGTTTTCGGCCTTCTTTTAGAATAGACTGAAAGGCTTGGATGAGCGTCTTTCCAGTTTTGTCAATGATGGGTATTACCCAAGCATATTTTGAAAACACATCTATGATACACAGTAAGTAGCGATATGGTGAATTCTCTTTGTACATACTTTGCATATCTGCGAGATCAGCTTGCCATTGATGATCGATACCTCCTACCACAGTCTGTCGACGTCGAAATTTTCGTCGTATTGTTTTATGCAACGTGTAGGTTCTTTATCTTCTCAACCAGTCTCGTACATCCTCTAAAGTGATAGATTTCAGCTGTTTTTTCGCTGCCTTGTAGAGTCCATGAATTCCTCCAAAACTCGTAGGATTATCAGTATCATAGTACAGGTGACGAAGTAACGTGTCCTTCTTTAGTAGGCGTCCCATGACGAATGGGCTAATATCTCCTCGGGTTCTTCCTTTTTAATAGGTCTTCGTTTCTTTGATGTAGGTGCGTAGGCAAAACTATCATAAAATTCATCCTCCTCCTCTTCTTCTTCATCATCATCATCATCTGGTGTTTGTATGAAATTCCATCGACGTTTATTGCCCACGACTTCTTGTGGGATGTTGACCTCTCTCAGTCCCCTAGAAAATTGTTCCCATCCTCGTGGATTTGACCCTTTCCGCTGTCGAAGTACATCATTGACCAGATCAATAATATTTGAACCTTCAACGGGTTTTCCATCATATTCTAACAGGCCATGTTCATCCCAACTTAAGTGAGGATGGTCTTTCAGCATGTTTAACAAAAGAGTAGCCTTTCGCCGCATGGTCGTTGGAACACTGTCTAGAATTTGATCTTTCAAGGTCATCGGTTTTTCCTCTTTCTTTTCAGTCACTGTACTTGTTGTTTTCTCAGCCATGTGTGGTCTGAAGGATTTGAGTGCTTTTTTATGTGACACTTGAAAGCGATGTAATACTTCTCCAAATTGCTGTGCTTTTTCTGACTCAGACAATTGATTGTCGTCAAGAACTTGATTCATTTCTTTCTGTAATGATGAAGTCTGACTCACTTGAGGGAATGGGGGTAACCGAGGTCGTTGTTCTTTCTTCCATCGATTCATCTCTTCCAACAGCCGAACTGGAACATAGGCCATCTTCTTCATATTTTCCGAATGATTTCACCAGCAAGAGGTATAATTGTTTTGGCTAAGAGTGGTGCAAGTGCCAACAGGGGTAGAAAACCACCTTTCTGATTGAGAATGATTTTCTTTTTTCGAACTGATACATTCTTGGTCGCTAACTGTCGGAGGTGTTGTCTCTTAGAATGCAATCGACGCTTCTGAGCCTCCGACAGTGGTACATTGCCTTTTAAAATGTTGTGACAACATTCAGCAATACAATCCACCAATTCTTTTGGTGCTTCTTGAATAATCTTCTTTCGAAATTTGGGCGAGGCTTCTGTCAAAGCAAGCAACATTTTGCCATGTTTACGAACGAGTGGTTGTTTGCGCTTCATGATGACAAATGATGATGAAATGTTTGGTCTCTTTTATTTATACCACTGTTGAAGGGCTTGTAAAGCGATATTGCCAGCACTACTCAGTGGTCCTGAATTTCTCATCGCAGTAACGGCAGTAGGTAAAGGGGAATGGAGACTTGGGATTGGTGAAAATCTTGATGATGATGATGATGATGAACGCCCACTTGAAGAATTGGAAAGGTCAAACAATTGTCGTCGAACTGTAGGGTTTGGAGAAACCGTCATTGATCCTTGTGGTGTAGCCAACCCAGACCTCATCGAACTTCTATTAGAACGGGGAGTAGATGAGGTCAGTGGAGAGAATTGGGCCACAAGTGGTGATGCTTTGGATGTTGTCCCTGATGTAACATCACGTCGAATCAGTATGGGGGACACTTTTGGTGTTCCAGTTGATACAGAGCGTTTTCTTCTTACAGTGACAAATCGGTCATGAGGCAATGTCTGCTTCTTCCTTGTTTGTTTCCTTACTGGTGACTTGCGTTTGGCTGGCTGTTTTCGTGGTTGTTGTCGTGACCGTTTCCTGGCTGGTGACTTTCGTTTGGGTGGTTGTTTTCTTGCTACTGGACCAAATTTTCTCACAGCTTTGGTCCCGTTCCATCGAAGCAGTGTACGAATGATGGTGCCCCCAAGGAAACCTCCACCACCAGGTTTTAAAATAAGTTGTCGTTTTGTGGTCAGATCCACATGTTGATCAGCTAACTGTCTCAAAATGTCTTTGTTGCGTTCCATAAAATTCATCGTCTGTTTTGGCACGGTTTCTTTTTTCTCTAATATGAGTCGTGCAGCTAAGGTGAACCATTTCACCATCTCTGTTAATCCTGATTCTACCAGCTCTTGTCGTTTTGTTGGGTTCTTTTCCCGACTCAACGATTCTAGAGCTTTGATCACTGTATGTGGTGTGTTTTCCATGGTAGCTGTATCCTTAATGATGATCGGGTGTCATGTTCCTGTCATTTTATACTGTAGTGTAGACGATCGGTCCTCGATCTTCACCTGTTACCCACCGATGGAACACATCTGTTCTTAAACGATTCTGGTCGGGTGTTCTTGGATGAAAGTCAATGATAAGATATCCATGAGGTGTAGAGGTTGCATCTTGATACGCCATCACCAAATGGGGTAGTTGTATTTGGTTCGCAAGTGTTTTGATCTGACCTTTATCTCTTGTGTTTTGAAATAATACCATGTAGTGTGCATTCAAGCTGATGGTACGACTAGCCTTGGATTGTTGGAACATGTTTTGTGTGATGTAAATGACAGTGGCATTTCTATGGTGTCCCTTTCGTGTGAACCATAATTTAATTTTCTCCTCATCTTTTCTCCTAACATATCATCAAATATGACGAGGTGTGGTAAGGTTGTATCGTCTACTATCTCTTCATCATCCTCAGGGATACCCTGAATGAATTTGATAGCTTCACGTTCTTGTAACTGTGCGTAGGCACTTTGCCATTCTTTGTAACACCAGACGATGTGTTGTGGTACCACATGAAATAAATCGGTTTTGTACTCAATAAGTTTTTTTACAAATTGAGTTTTTCCTGAACCACTTGGCCCTGAGATGAAAATGTTACTAGGATGTTGAAAAAGTAAACTACTTTCCATGAAGGTCCAAGAAATAATAACAGCATTGACATGACAACATTTTATTTTATACATCATAGCAAATAAACACAACATCAGTCAAAAATGTAAACTATGACACACATCATGAATCAGTCTTTCTTTATACATCATCCATTCCGGCAATATCATGGTATATCCCATAGCATTTAAAGCCATGCACACTTCGTCAAACAGTTCCTCGGATTGTCTTAATGCCTGTTCTGATTGAATTCCAAGTACACGCACAGCCAACAACACAGCTCTACGCCATGGAGTTATGTTTTTTTCCTGTAGTGAAGTATTTCCCATGTTTTGGCTTCTCATTCGTCTTGCAAGTACACTGCGTAGTATCTTATTTTGTAGGTGTCCCAGAGGGATTCGTCTCCCAACTCAAACCTTTCTAAGTTGTTGAAATCGGGATCTTGAAAGAACTGTTCACTAGGATTTGGCCTCGTTTGTTTGAATATTGCGGCGCACTGTTTACCAAAAATGTTAAACACTTGTTCACAAGTGATAGGTTCTGGAGTCAGTAAAATGGCACGTATATCCTCTGGTGTGTCGTTCCGGTAGTTAATCGCAAATCTGAGATACATACGCTCATCAAAACGGTTCAGTTTCTCCACTGTATCAATGTTTAGGGTATCAATGTATATGTACCACACGTCAGAGATCAGGTTGCGTAGCAGGTTGTAAATGGCAAAAATCCGTTAAAGACCACACTTTTATAGCTGTTTGGAAGATCACGCCCTCGTACATCACTAAAGATATCATAAACTTGGTTTAAACAAGAGGGATCCTCCATCGTCTGGTGAATTAATCTGTTTCCAACGCGCTGTGCCCAAGTAAAAAATAACTCGTTGCAAAATGCAGCAGGTTTCTTATTAGCTTCAACGAGATGTCTGTCGATCATCTGTTGCATTTCTACTGGTAGAGTGTTCATCGTGAATCTCCGTATGTTTCCACCACCGTTCAGGCTATGCACACGATCACAAGCCAACTGGTTATGACGGTTGGTAACCGTACGGCACTGTCTTATATTTGTCCACGACCACGCGTTTTGTATACACTGAGCGGAACGTCTTGGTCTGTGTCTCACTGATCACTTTGCGATTTCTATGTCTCTTGATTCGGATTCATATTCGATGACTGTCTTGTAATGTTTGCGATCTTGTACACAGTCGACCATAGTCTTAAAATTGACTTTCTGACTAGACTAGCATTGTAATCCTAAGTGATGCCTTTTACTTTGCATTTCTGATGTCGATTTCCTTTTTCATCGATATATTCATACCCATAGTTTTTTGGCCCTAATGCCACGAATCTGACAATGCGTCCATGTGGTACATCATCCGTCCACTTTCCCAACTGACTCTCTTCAATTGGAATGTTGTATTGGTCAGGGTCATAGATGTACATACAACTGTCTGTGTCAAAATACAGTACCCGATCTCCAAGTTTTTCCAACTGGTTGTAAAGTTCAAGTCGAGCATAGGACGTAACGAAGGCAGCTACCACTGGATTTGAAGATGAATGGGGCTGTATTGCGTCTGTTTCATCCGAGTAATTCACCAACATGAAGTTGTCATGATCGAAAATCTCGGCAAACTGCACAGTGACATGACGGTTGGAGAGTAGGTCATACAACCGGTTCACCTTAGTCACATACTCAGTTTTGGTTTGAACATTGTTTTGGGCATTCTTACCCCACAAGCAGTTCAACATGGTTTTGGCAAACGCTCTTTTTCCTTTGTTCATTTTCACGTTGTCAAGCCAGATACCCTCTATCTGAAAGTAATTCTGTTTAAAGCGGGCTTCATCATCTTCTGTTTTTACCCAATTAGGGTAACCACTTGCTTCTTGTTTCAATTTCAAGTATTTGTTAATATACTGTTTATACACATCTTTACTCCATGTGTCCCAGTGCCAGATGTGGAAGACGTCTACCAATTGGTATCCTACCTCAAGACCTTTAGCTATTTCCACATGGGTCCAGGTACCTGTCAACATGCGTTTGTACAGAGTGTGATTGCATTTTTCACACTCTTCCTCAGCACAGGTACGGCACAGTGTAAAGATCATTTTCTTGTTACAGTGAATAGGTAGGACTGGTAGCCACAGGTCTTGTGGTGGCAATACACGACATTTGATGAGTCCCTTGTACATTCCAATGTTCTTTATATCAATCATCTCTTGACTTAAGATGTCGGGATGTCCCACGGGGTATGCTTTGTACTTGTTCACGAATGGATACAGTGAGCAAATGTCAGCATACTTAATTTCTTCCTTGGTGGTTGTATCCACTTCATGGTACAATTGAACGGCATTGGTTCGTCCACCAAACAAAGCATCCCGAGGTATAAAAGGTTCTTGGAAGGGAAAGAAACGGTTCACAGTATCTCTGTATTCTGGTTCAATCTTGCATTTCTGATCAAAGTCACATTCCCACATTACAACTGTGTTGTAACCTTGTTGAGACAAGTCTTTCAACCGAAAGGTTGTGGCATTGTATAACTGCTCCATAGTTTGAAGTGTGTAACCGTTCACACTGTCTCTCCTTGGGTAACATTTTGGACATCCGTGTGTCCAGCACCCCATGAATTCGTATACGGTGTTCGTCTCTTTGTGGAATCCGTCAACGTAATAGGGTCCAATTTGTACTTCACCTCCATTTAATGCATGGCGAATGTGCTTATTCTCAATGGAAGCAGTTGTTTCTATCCAACGAATCCCTTTGATTGAGTATCGAGTTTTGTTTGGATACCCGTCATCAGAGATTACAGCCAAGGTCTTTGGCGGCATTGAATTTTTACGCCAAGCTTTGTTGCACACTTGAGCTAGAGTGGTCGCTTCCAGGAACGGATGAATTTGGTCACTGGCCAACAGTTCTTTCCTAAACTCTCCACAACCTCGTCTCAAGATGTCCACATCTGATTTGCAGTACTTTTGCATTTCTAACTGAAAGTGAAACACAGCCTTTTGTGCCACTTTTGCATTGTACCATTTCAGAAACGCTCCTCTCTTGTCAGGTTTCATGCTGTTGGGTTTGTAAAAATGTACGGGGAGATAGTCTCCAATGTAGTCTTGGTATTCATCCGTGTTGGCATAAAATGGAAACCATCCTTTTGCCATCTCAGTCAATCCAAACGTGTCGGGGAAATCGGACAAAGGCATGTTGAGAAAACTCAGTGAGTCGATGAATCTCACTTGATGGGCTTTCATCATTAGAATTTTGCTTCCATTCATGATCAATTCTGGTTTGGCTGTATCATGTGTCAGTAAGTGCCTCAAAATAAACTGTGCATCGTATCCTTGTGAGTTGTAAGCAATCACTGTGGTACCTTTGTGACTGGGTTGAAACAGCCATGCACAAAATTCTGACAAAGTGTTGTTACCACGAAATATTTTTTCTCTAGGCTCATCCACAGCTTCGCATTTCTGACACGGGCTTTCGATGGATTGACACATACAGTCTCCACAAGCACGTTGAGCAACACAAAAGTTTGGTATATGTTCACCCAAATCAAATCGGCACTCAAAGTCAAAGAAGATGAAAGGTACAGTCGGTGACTTCATGTTCTCTGGTTCTTTGTATGTGGGGATATAACACTGATGTTCTGCATCCACAACTTTCTTGCAATACTTGCATTTTTTAGTGCCAGGACAGAGATGGTTCTTCTTTGTGCCCACAACCATTTGACCACAGGTCTTGCAATTCCATACACTTTCACAGATGTTTTTTGTAGATTTTCCTAGTTTCGCTTCGTGCTGATCAAAACATTTCTGACTATGAAATGTTCTACCACAGTGACCACATGGAAAGAATCCTTCTTTTGGGCATAGTGTCGAGGCGTAACACAGACAAATGTTCTTACACAAGTGAGCTTCTCTGTTGTTATAACCGTAGTTACAGTGTTCACAGAAGTAGCTGCATCCCAGGAAACCAGTGATTGATGTAATGCAATCATAATGTTTATCATGATGATAAATGTGAATCACTTTGCTTTTGTCTGTCAGAGGTGGGTGATTGAACAACACGTGCATTTTCTCAAATTGTGGCCACACTTTGATCACATAGTCTGGATAAAGGTGGGCTTGAATCTTCTTGTATTCTTCTATACCACAAGGTTGATTTGGACTAATGCCCACACTATCTAACAATGTCTTGGCTTCTTGGCTTTGAAGTAATTTTGCAGATTGTCTCATCAAATGCCATCGCTTCTTCCAGGCTGTATCGTCCGATTTATTGAGCTTACATATCCCTACCACAATTGATCGTGCCAAGCACATACTGTCGTGAACATTGTCTATCTTTACCATACTTCGTTTGACTTTGGACATGTTCTCAATGCTCATGTGCGATCCAAACGTTCTTTTTGTTCTTCCACCTCCCTCGGGCATAATGACATGTGTCATTTCTAACTGGAGATGCCCGTCATGAATCTCAAACTTGTGGTTGCTTTGTGATACTTTCTCTATTTCGTTCAACAGCGTATCTCCTGAAATGTGTGTTGCATTCCCGAATGGAATGTGGATACCAAATACTAGGTCAGGATGATTTATGGAGATACGAATTTGATCGTTGTCACTGACCCGTGCTTCTCTGTATAACTGTTTCACCATGTCATTAAAAAGTTGATGTGTAAATTTAAACGGTTTTTTATATCTTTCAAAAGTAACATCGTACACGTGGCCATTCGTTTTAAACTTTCTTGAAGTTCTCTGTGATCGTGGCTGTATGGAATAATATTCCCGTATATCACTCTTGGTCTTTTTTGCAGGTGGCTCATCATCGCTGCTTTCTTCACTACTCGACATCGTTGTGATTATAAGTAAGTGAGCAAAGCTTTTTTTATACATCTAAGCTCCGCCCACCTGATCTCAGGCCTATAAAGTGCGGTGTGACCCGTCCACTTCATCACTCTCAAACCTGATTCAGACTGCTCTCTTCAGAATGACCTGCAACACATTTGAGTTCTGGGTGAAAGGACAACTACAAGCTATCAGTGACAAGCTGATCAGACTAGAAACAGAAAGACAAGTGACATGCTACCGCTGTCAGGAAAAGGGACATTATGCATCGGCATGTACGAAGAAACCTCAAACAGTACGGGTGTGCTACCGTTGTCATGAACCGGGACATTTTGTTTCTAATTGCCCAAAGCCTGCAGTGTGCTACAGCTGTCACGAACAAGGCCACTTTGCATCCGCTTGTCCTAAGAAAGGAATGAATAGTACTGTACCTACAGTAAACGCACAGGCGGACAGTGAAATGCAGAAAATGGACGTAGTTGAGACAGTGCCACAGACGGACAGTGATGTTGAGTTACTAGAGGCTGTCTCTGAGTTGGAGAAACCTACCGTAAAACCCAAGAAACGCAAGAGAAGCGTCAACACATGCATCGTGTGTCCTGAGGCTCACCCATCAACAAGCAGTACAGAGTGTAACCGACCAGCTAAGAAGCGAAAAATGTGACATTTGAACACTAGACTCGAAAACAAAGTTGTGTTATGTTCATTATTTGCTGTATGACCCACGTTTAATTCATTGTTGCTGTATGACACATGTTTGTTGTTAAACACAAAAAAAATCATATGACAATTGTATTAGTTATCCTTTCTACATCATTGTAATGGTCCTGAAAAGGACCGTTATTTATTGAGAAGTGTCTAGCACTCACTCAAATACAAATACCGCCAGTAATGCCTGCTGGCTTCTGGATATGCCAGGTAAAACCCTGACAAATCCGGGTACAATGGCAAAGGGGGTAAACTCGGGTACAAGTTGACACCCTCTTCCTTAATACCCTCTTCCTTGACTTCTACTTTCTTCTCCTTTCGTAACGCCTTCCTTGCACGTCGGAATAACTTACGAAGGAACTTCATGGTGAAGAATGAATACATACACAGCATTACACAATTTATAGTCAAGAAAAAGTAGGTTAGTAGGTCAATCCACTTCAGGTCAAGGTTAAACTTGAATCATTGGATGAAAAATAACGTTCTCTGATTGGTGTGCGCCAACACAAGAAAGTAGGTCAATCCGGTACTATAAAACAGTGCACATACTCTATACTTTATTATTCATGAGTGCAACATGAGACCGTACACACGTATGTCCACCCCAGACTTGCTAAAATTGTTCCTCGACAATCCCAGCTATGAGGAACAAGAGAGCGACCCAGACAGCTATCACGACCGAGTTGAGGTGTGTGATCAATATCTCACTCTTATAAAAAGGGAGATCTCCCTAATTACCTGTCAGTTACCTTTGAAGATGTACCATCTACCCTACTACAGGGATCGGGAGACAGCCTGAACTTCATAGGTGACAAGAATCTAACCCGTTGTCATTTGCATCTCCTTGCAGGATGGATGAAGAGATATGTCATGGGATGGGACTGTACAACGTGTGGTATGGACCACAATATGTGATGGGACTGTACAACGTGTGGTATGGACCACAATTAATAAGAAACAAAACGGCCATTTTCAGGGCCAACCCAAATGTCTCGAAAGGACATTTTACAATTGTCAATCCCCCTTTAACTTACATAACGTTAAGAAGTGGTCCTCCTTTAACTAAGAAATAAAACATGACGTCAACATGACAATATTGCGTCATTCGAATGTTTGGTATGCATACTCTATCCGATCTTTAGATCTAACAGGTAGGGCATGTTTTTTTTATTACATACGGTGCCATAAATCTTTTTTCGATAAAACACAAGGTGCCATAATTTTTCGTCGGTGCCATAAATTTTCAACCCGGTGCCATAAATTTTTTTTTTTAAAAAGTCAGGGTGCCATAGTGCCACCCTACACTACTCCTATATAATACTAATACTAATCGAATGTGAAATAACTTGTTGACACATTTCGCCACAAAACCGACAGCCTATCCTTCTTGAATTGGGGAGAATGAATGGTGTGTTTTGGTACAAATGAAGGGCGAGAGAGCTGAAAATGTTACTTCACAACAATAAAGACAGCAGATAGCCTGCCTGTGCTTCAAAAAGAGGTGTGCTGAAAGACACCAATTTCCCGTGCACCAACAAAACCGAAAGTAGAGGGTTATCAAGAAATGTTTCTAAATATAGGCCAATTTATCGGTGTCTTCTTGAAGAATATACATAGAGGAATACGTACGAAGTTCATATTATGAAAGTAACCAAAACAATAACTCGCTTAAGCCTGTAGACAGTGCCGAGGTTGTGTTCCCTGTTGGTACAGTATTTCTCATAAACATTTTTTCCGAGTTTCGGAGTGCAGATGCTGATAATTGAAAAGTGTAATACTTAACTCACCTGTTTAAAGTGACCATTTGTCTTTTTCTTGGCCCTCCATCTTCACCCTTCAATCGCGCAGAGATTGGCCTGTGCGAACGCAGAGAGACTGCTGATATAGCGATTTATGCAGAGACCACCGATATGGGTATGCACCGTGATACATGTACATGTAAAAAACAATTTCTACGGCATGATGTAGCTTGTTGTATGTTTGTTCTCTAGCTAGCCCTACACTCACGCATTACGTTTGCCTTTAAAACAGAACTGCATCTTTGGTGGAGATGTAGAAGACATTCATGTAGTCGATTGCTAAGGAGATCAATCCGCTGTGAAGAAGCTGGTCACCAGCACCTACAGCTAAAATGTGGAGACCAGTGTGATTGCCGAGCAACAGTACCGCCTGGTTTTCCGTTTCCTGTACATCCGAATATGCTGAAGCCGTCACTAAGAACAATGACATACTTCCGGGACGTCAATCGTGGACCTTTTGTGGGCTGCAAAACATCAGAATGAAGTTTAGCAAAGGTATTCCGATGTAGCTTGGGCCCCCTGAACAGTTTATTCGGCTAGCCACATCAATAACTGCTGAAGAGGGCCGATTGTCATTCAGATAAATTTCTACATTGCCGTCATAAGTTGAGGTAACGATACTTATTTGGGTATCTACGGGAAAGTCATTGGTGATAAAATCTTGACTGTATTGCTTTTGTCTGGCGAACGACTTGCTGCTAGAGGAGCATTGGCTTCTGGACGCATCCAGTACAAACTTTATAAATCAAGAGAATTTGGAAAATATGCCAGGCACATATCGGAAATAAAAAATAATGCACATCTGGTACAGAAACCTTTTTCTTAAAATTATGGAGACCATATTTTTAAGTTATTTCCGGATGAATAGTATTCATGTAACACTTAAATAAATATATAGGGTAATATTTTGAAAATAAATATAGTAATTTTTGCCAGAAACCACCTTATTTTATAAGCATACAATAGTGACATATTGGTCGTACAGTAACATTATTTTAACACTAGATATATGATCTGTATTCATTTTGTACATTAAAATGTATGAGAAAACAATCAACATCAATTTAGAGCAGGTTAAGTCAGCTTGATCATGACAGATAATAACACCTACACTCTATTTCTCAATTTCCAAACTTCAAAGGGTATTACCTGCTTCACAGTTATAGCCAGTAAAATCCTCCAGGCATGTGCAGGTGTACAGGTTCCTCCAGGCATGTGCACGTGTACAGGTTCCTCCAGGCATGTGCACGTGTACAGGTTCATCAGGTCATTGCACATTCATTTATATCTGCCACGATCATAAACAAAATGCACATACAACAAGGTCAATATGTATACTAAACAAAGTACTGTCTGTACTTGTTTACGCTGTAGATGAAATTATCTGATTTTCTACCCAAACCTATTCTACCACCTGCTGCAATTGGCTTGAATTGTTATGAGTTATGAAAAAAGTATTGAGTCACAAATATTTTTTTTTTCATTTTAAATCATTATATCAGAAGACTTTCAGTGCCTTTATGGAGGAAATAAATGACATCAAAAATGATGCATTCCGCCGTAAAATGCATATTTGGAGGAGTTCACACAGTTTTTTGGTTGTGAATAATATTTTTTTTTTTTTTTTTTTTTTTTTTTCATTTTAAATATTAATATCGTTTCAATACTCGAAAGCAGGTTTTCAGCGGCCTTGCGGAGGAAGTATATCTTTGACAAAAACACATCAAAAATGATTTATTCCGCCGTAAAATGCATCTTTGTAGAAGTTCACAGTTTTCATCCGCAAATTATGAGATTTCTTTTAAATCATAATTTTGTTGGAATACTCGCCAGCAGCATTTCAGTGGCCTAGGAGGAAACATATCGCTGAAATATATATATATATATATATATATATAAGATCATGTATTCAGCTGTTGATTACATATTTAGAGGGGTTTACACTGTTTTCATCCATATTTTCTTTTTCATAATCAATATTTATTTCCAGGCCGCCACACCGGCAGCCCGGCAGCAGACTTTCAGCAGCATATGGAGGAAAAATATCTATGAAAGAAAGATATCAAAAATCATTTAGTAAAATGCATATTTGGAGGGGTCTATACAGTTTTCATCCACATAATATTTTGTCTGGACGGTATTCAGTACTGTATATACATAATATACATTACTGTTATTTAGTACTGTATATATATATATATATATATATATATATATATATATATATCCAATTAAAATGGGTTTACACTTCCGTTTGCGCATGTGCAAAATTGGTATTGCAGTCGAATGTGAATTGTGATAGTAATAGTTTTCAGTGACCGATATTTTTCTATGTGATTGTTTAAGGGTTTCAAATACGTGATTTGTGTTTGTTTTAAATAGTTTCCAGTATAATTTATCATATTTGATAGATTGTTAGTCAGTAGATGTATGTATTTCAAAGATGTTTACATGCATATCGGTCATGACCTACTTATCTCGTCGGTCTGGACATTGCACATTTCATGTCCTCTGTATTGAGTTTGTAATTTATACGTAATAATTAATTATTACATGATGGGTGGGATAAGTAGTGCGTAATGTTTCTCTTGTTGACATGTAACCGTAATATAAAGAACGCATGGTGTAGATATCAATACAGTACATTTGCCTGTGTAGTGCTAGTCCTGCTGTTTTGATCAGGTTGATTAGCTATAGCCTTATTTACACACGCCTTTTTATACTTGTGGAACTTACTCAGTTGGTAAGAGCGTCGTTCGGTACTGTTTTTTTCCCTCAAAGAGGTCATGAGTTCTATTCCAGCTGGTACATTTTTTTTCTTTCTAAATTCTTATTTTTTGGAAATTCTTGAGTTATATTTGTATAGTATGTTTTAAATAGTAATTTTATACATCCTTTATTTTGCTTTTGTTAATTTTTATATGCTTCCTTTTGATTTAAACACAAAATTTAACCAAATGTAATATATATATATATAACGGCCTCTGTTTGTAATAATGATATATAGAGAGGTCGATTTTTTTTTTTTTTAATTCCTAGTTTAAAATAAAAGTTTTAAAAATGACCACTCCAATGATTTTTTTTAAATTACCCATGCACTTTTCATCTTAGATGTAATGTTTTTGTTGTCAGGATTCGAAGTTTAAATTTCAATGCATCCACAAGATGCAATAAA
>CM037795.1:8749096-8792197 GCA_021229015.1 Solen grandis
AATTATATCTGTATCAATTGTACCACTGTCCTGAATTTACAGGGATGTATTTGACCTAGGGGAGTAAATATGCAAAAATGCTAAAAACATCATAATTGATAAATTTTGAAACTTCCAAAGAAGTTCACCAAATGGCATAAATATATTAATTTCCTTGAAAAGTGCCAATTATTCTACCTTAAAGGATTTGACATGAATTATAGATAGGCACCAAGTTGTTCTAGTGCCTTTTGAAGACCCATAATTCCATATGATATTTTAATTGTCTCCCATTACTTTTTAAGTATCTTTGCATGCAATGACTCTTTGAGGGTATGGTCAATATGCTTCATTTTTTTGACAATGCAATATGATTGGGTATTCCATCACTTTCTGTGATAGTTCTAGATTTTTGAGATACTTGTTCAGAGCTTCTTTGAATTTACCTTTTGAAATTGAATCCAAGTATAAATGATAATTCATCCTCAGGAAGATTAAAGTTATTTAAAGAGTTTCATTAAGCTGCAGATTTAAACCCTGAATCATTTGAGGCACACACAACTTCAGTGCCTTCAGCGCTTTGATCTGTCTTATCAATAAGTGGTGATATTTTCATTTTTATTTCAATATGATTGCATTATGCAAATCGAAACGTATAGGATAGAGTATATTAAGACATTTCTACAGACAAAAGAAGCCCGAAGACATCAACATCTGTGTGTTCAGTTTTAATCGATAGTAGAGAAACGTCTTCCCTTCCCCTATTCGATATAATAAAACCAATTTTGACGATACTCGCAATGCTATAATTATCATTTACTGATTGGACATCAACAAGTGAGGATGGATGCTACTAATTTGAATTAATGATTAATGACAATTTGATTAATATATTTCAACGTAAATAATTTAACGAGGAATTTACTTATGTTACTGAGAAACCGCAGATGGTGTCAATATTCCTACTGTTGTTGTCTTAATTTTTCAAGTGAACATTTACGAAAGAAGTGGAAGAAAGCGTCGTGCTGTGGTAAAACGCCGGGTCACTGATCCAGAGGTTATGGGTTCGGATCCGTTGGAGGAGAGATTCGTGTCCGTATCTTTCATAGAGACTGACGGCTAAAAGTATGATGGGAGAAAGAAACAGAATAAAAAAAGGAAGCATACTGGGGCAAAAGCATAAAAGAAAATATGAGAGTAACTTTAAAGGGGAGAGAGAGAGAGAGGTGTGAAAGATGAGAGAAAAGAAAGAGTAACATGATAAGCCTGAATTTTATTGTCTATGTAACCTCATTTTGAACAAAAAGAAAAATACAGTTCAGACAAACGAAGGAACAGAAACGGGTTAGTTTTTACGTCATCAAAAAGTAACGACCAGGAGGCGGGGTTTTTGCATATGCGCACTTGAAACAACGTTCTATTTTGTACAATTAAATAGAAAGGTGTTCTATTTAAATAAATCGTGGATAACTTTTCAGAGCTTCTGTTTCGGCCACATATTTATGGTAATCGATTCTGCAAAACGGTTTGATAAACGTGTATAACAGAGCATTCGATCCCTCACTGAGAACATTGCTTTGATTGCCTGTAAAAGTTACTATATTGCAGCATAGTCATACTGAATACATTATCCATACAGTAATACAGCAAAATCATTTCAATTCCACACATCAAACAGTACCTTTGGGCCAAATTTAAAGGACATAGCTTAAAAATACAAAAGTAGGTCACTTGGTCATGATCAAGATCATCCAAGGTCAAAGTTAAAATTTGACAAACAAAAGTGTACCTGTGATAATATTTTCATCCATGCATGAACAAAGAAAACAAAGGTTTTAGGTTCACAAAAATAAATACAATTTTGATAAAATAAAATCATTAAATATTATATCTATTTCATGATGTCATTCTTTTATCGGAATATTTTTTTTTTAACTCGCGTCGTTACTTTAAACAAGGCATGCAAACAATATGTATTGTAATTAACATGATTACATTTTATCTTCTTCGGTGAAATATATGATTTATCATTGTGGAATAAATGTTGTATAATTCATACATATTCCTTATTTTTTTCCTCAATCGCATGAAGTGAATTGTAAAAAAGAAAACAACAAAAAACCAGACAGTGATGATTAAAGATATAAGTTTCAATTGCTGTTGAACTATAACGGCAATGTCTTATCGAGAAATTCATGACGCCACTACATAAGAAGTCACGCCAATAATCCATATATAGCAACAGCTGTCCCCTTTCCCAAACCTGAAAAATAAAACTTTGAATAACAAGCCTTGGCCCTTTGGACAAGACAGGAAATCTACTGAGTTCCTTATCTGCCAGGCAGTTTTTATACCATACTCACGTCTATACTCATATCTATACAAGAGGAGAGCCAGAAAACCATGGCACATCATCACTAAAATGATCACGCATTTTCAAGAAGTACTCCCATACTAAAACTACTTCCGGTTATGTTCATTGATTTTTAGCTCACCATAACACAACATGCTCAAAGTGGGCTATTGTGATCACCCTTCGTCCGTCGTTTATTGTCAACAAAATCAATTTGCTTTAGACGACAACTCCTCTGAAACCAATGGCTAAAAGTTGATGAAACTTAATTATTAACATTGATAATCCTTGGGTGGCCCTTTACAAAATTTACTAAAATAAACTTGATCCATGCAGAGCGCTGGTTGCCATGGCAACCAACACCATTACATTAAAAAATAATTAATAAAAATGATCTCCTCTGACATCAATGGTCAGAATATAAATTCCTTTGGCACATACGTATGGCACATACGTATGGATTGCCATATCTACATGAACTCAATATTTTGAAGATCTCTTCGAATAATTAGAGATAGCTTCAAATGAATAATTGATATCAACATTTCAATTGAATATAGCATCAAATTATTTGAAGAGATCTTCAAATGAATTAATGATATCAACAAATCAATTGCTGATCTCAATATACAACATTGATATCTCCAAATCATTTGTTGATATCATTAATTGTTAAAAATTATCCGTAATTAATTTGAAGATATCAATAATTGAATTGTTGGTAACATTAATTCAATTAATGAGATCAATAAATCGGCACAATGTAAATAAACAACTGGTCCCTGTAGTAGACGCAGCAGGGGTGCAATTTTTGGCGAATGGACCAACATTTATACATGTACATACAGTACCAACATTTTATACATGTACATACAGTGCCAACATTTCATACATGTAACTACAGTACCAACATTTCATACATGTACATACAGTACCAACATTTCATACATGTACATACAGTGCCAACATTTCATGCATGTACATGCAGTGCCAACATTTCATACATGTACATACAGTGCCAACATTTCATACATGTACATACAGTGCCAACATTTCATACATGTAAATACAGTGCCAACATTTCATACATGTACATACAGTACCAACATATCAACATGTAAATACAGTGCCAACATTTCATACATGTACATACAGTGCCAACATTTCATACATGTACATACAGTGCCAACATTTCATACATGTACATACAGTGCCAACATTTCATACATGTACATACAGTGCCAACATTTCATACATGTAACTACAGTATCAACATTTCATACATGTACATACAGTACCAACATTTCATACATGTACATACAGTAACAATTCTAAAAATAAGTTACTGTACAGTCACTTCTTATTCATAATAATGATAAATGCAATATCTATTGCACAACAAATTTGATGGGTTATGTAAAGTTACACGGCTTTTAAACATAAGAAGATCTAATACATGTTTAAAAGACAGTAAGATGGCGCCAAAAACTTGTATCAGGGAGAAACCATTGTCTATAAAGAAGGAAATTAACAGACCCCTCGTGATCTCAGTTTTTAAGGGATCAACTTTATTTTAGCAATTATGGTAGACAGCCATGAGGTGTCCATATTAGGTTCTGGTCATTGGCTTCACAGAAGAAGAATTTTAGAGCATATAAGGAAATAAGCCAATCTTTTAAGGGTCTCATTTTTCAAAGGATCAATCATGTGGGGATCAACTTTATTTTAGCGATAAGATGATCCTTTGTGCCAAGAGAAATAAATTTCTAATCATTGGTTTCTTAGAAGAAAAAAAATGATTTTTTTATACAGATTACTTAAGGAAACTAGCCGAACGTATAAGGGTCTCGTTTTCCAAGGGATCAACTTTGTTTTAAGATTATGGTAGACGGCCATGAAGTGACCATACATACCAAAAAAAAAAAATATAAAAAAAAATCAATTCTCACCATTGATCTTACAGAAGAATATTTTTTAAATCTTCTATATCGAGTATATAAGAAACAGGCCGACCCCATCATCTGAGGGACCTCATTTATCAAGGGGTCAACTTTATTTTAGCAAGCCACGAGGTGACTATTTGTGCTAAATGAAATTCAATTCTAACCATTGGTTTTATCAAGGAATATTTTCGAAATCTTCTATATGGAGTATATAAGGAAACAAGCCGACCTTATAGGGGCCTCATTTTTCAAGGGATCACTTTTATTTAAGCAAGTATGGTAGACAGCCATCAGGTGAATTGACCAATGGAAATTAAATTCTTAGCATTGATTTCAGAAGAGAAGATTTTAAAGTTTTTAAAGTAAAATTCTGTTTGTTGCCATGGAAACCACAGTTTTGCATGAATCAAGTTTACTATAACATATTATGTGGCGGTTCACCCAAGGATGATTCATGCTAAATTTTACCAATTTCTACCCAGCGGTTTCAGACTGTTGACGACGAACGACGACGGACCAAGGATGAACCTAATAGCTCACCTTGAGCACGTTGTGCTCTGGTGAGTTTAAAATAAGGCCTGCAGGTTGTTGGCTAGTTTTCTTATTTAGTCTTAACAACAGCTTTAGAATTGTTTGTTTCTGGAATTTGAATCTGGTTGCTACAGAACGTTAAACCATGTAAAATCAAGTGATCCGAATTGTTTAATTAAGTTGATGGTACTTTGAACACTAGTTTATGTCCAGTGCCATGATGGTCCTCTTGTAAATTTAATTAACATCTATATGAATTTATATTTTTCGGCCGTTGGCCGTTTTGTGTTCACCTGAACTTTCTGTCTAAACTTAAAAGGTGAAGGTCACAAAACAGCTGATGAATACTGTAAGTTTTGATTGGTCGACTTAAAAACGAAAATATCCCTCCGAAAAAGAGGTCAGTTTGTTTGCGTTGTATTATACATTTCTTAAACCTCGATATATTAATACATGTCTTAACGTTCAAAATAATTAATTTAACAATACAAAAAATATCTAAAGGATGAAAAACACATGTCGAATTTGAAATCTTCAGAACCCTTCGTATCCTGGAAATCGCACAATGTTTCAGAGCATAACTTCAATACTATATGGTGGATGCACTCCAAACTTGTTTTGTATAGTGATGAGTATAGTTTGATGTTCACCTTTTTCTGACAACTGCTGGAATGCAGATGATTCCAAAGAACACCCATCCAGTTGTATTACCTAAGGGACATATTATGTTGTGAACTGGTCGTTCGTCTGTCCGATCGTCAGCATTTTCATATCCGCTCTATATATTTTGATCGCTTGAAAGATATTCATAATACTTGGGACAAATGTCCTCTTACCAAGATGTAGAATAAACAATAAATATAACAAATACACCACGGCCGTGTATCTTTTTTTTTTTAAATACTTCTTGTTTTGCAATAACAGCAAATCAACTGTCGACAATATCCATTAATTTTGGAGAATTTGTAAATATTTTTTGAAGAGAAAAAATGTATGTTAAGAATACAAAATACGTTTTGCACATTGAAAATACACAAAACATTTAGTCCGTTTCCATTAAATTAGGTTATTTTGTTTCTTGCGTGCAAATTGTATTAGACGGAAATCACCCCTACTAAAATGTGGCTCTTTCATATTTTCGCGATCTATTTAAATGAGCGCCCCCGACACTCCGTGTTGGAGCCCTCGATCAAAACAAGGCTGAAAAGGGTAAGTACATTTTATAAAAAAATAGATAAAAAGGCAATTTAACTAGGATAGCTCTATGAGTATGGAAATATAGAAGAAAGTTTCATGCATATAATTGGTATCTATAATTTCATATGAGAAGAATTCAGGTGTAAGCGTATTTCGTAAAATTATGATGGTCGCGTAGAACAGATACATCACTGTAAAGTCACTAAATATTACTACTTTTTACTGATGTAATTTTAAAGCCTTAAAATATTTATGCAACAATGTTATGCTGCTGCTTTTATGTTTGACGGATTTAAAATGTTTGGTAAGCCTATGTCACAGAAGTCTATTTAGAAAAAATATTCACTTTGATATTTTCATTTGCCGTAGGGAAGCGAGGGGCCCGGTCTTTTAGTTATATTGTAATGATCAGGGGTTTTCCAAATCTTACCTTGGGCTTTTGGCTTGCCTGTTCCTATTTTCCTTAAATGTGATGATTTTACTGGCACTAAGACATGATTTAGATCATGGCCACCAAAAGTGGCAACGCTCCGCCCTTGGTCTGCTCTGGTCTTACTTTGGGTTGGCTTGGTCTTTTGGTCTTTAAGTATGTGTGCGTGATGGGTAGTGTTAAGGCTGGACTCCAAAATATAAGGTATAAATAAAAATAGAACAGTTGATAAAATTATTTCAATTTCATTGAGGTGTGAAAATTATAATATCTCTACTGCTGTAAAATAATTCACAACAGACTGCAGTTTTAACTAAAACACAATTTAATACTTAGATCATGCTAAAAAAACTATCATGTTGCAAATTATGCATACCTAACACAAAAATGGCTTAAAGGAATTTAGCCTATAAGTAGTGAAGGGTGGCACTATGGCACCCTGACTTTTTTCAAAAAATAATTTATGGCACCGGGTTGAAAATTTATGGCACCGACGAAAAATTTATGGCACCTTGTGTTTTATCGAAAAAAGATTTATGGCACCGTATGTAATAAAAAAAACATGTCCTACCTGTTAGATCTAACTAGGATGACTTAAGATCGGATAGAGTATGCATACCAAACATTCGAATGACGCAATATTGTCATGTTGACGTCATGTTTTATTTCTTACTTAAAGGAGGACCACTTCTTAACGTTATGTAAGTTAAAGGGGGATTGACAATTGTAAAATGTCCTTTCGAGACATTTGGGCTGGCCCTGAAAAGGGCCGTTTTGTTTCTTCTTTAGATTTCGGTGACATTGTCCACATCGTGCTTGGTTTCGGTGACATCGTCACTGATTACGATGACATCGTTTTCATCTTGTTGCTGTTGTTCTATGAGCATATGATCTTCATCTTCATCTTGTTGCTGTTGTCTCAACATCTCCTGATGTTCCATGAGCATATAGTCATTCATTTCCATACAATCATTGGATTTTACCAGTTGCTGAATTTCATCTATGGTTGTGCAACGAGAATATGGCCGAATGCTTGATGCGGTGCGCTTTTATAGCCTTGAGGCGGATTGACCTACTTTCTACTGTTAGCGTACACCATTCAGAGAACGTTATTTTCATTCAATGATTTAATGATTCAAGTTTAACCTTGACCTGAGTTGGATACATTGCCTTTGGGCCTTGACCTGAGGTGGATTGACCTACTTTGTATTGACAAATCAGAATTGCTGTAAAATAAAAAATTTCAAGCCGAATTTGTAGTTGTGATGACTTTTTTTGTAACATTTTTATTTTTGTAAACTTTTTATAAAACATTGGATCATACTTTTAATGAAAAAAATTTGAATGGAATTTGAAAGAAATGGTGACAATTGAGGTATTTTCTCTTTCGAGACATTTGGGTTGGCCCTGATAAGGGCCGTTTTTTTCCCCCCACAGAGTAGTGGTTACTCATGATTGTCTATGAGTTTCTTCAGCAGATATTCAACATGTTCTATGGTGATGAAATGTGCTTCAATGATATTTAAGATATCATCGTAGTATAGTTCATGAAAGTAACATGCACTCAATTTGGCTACGATACTCCTGAGTGTTGTTGTTATTTTAAGCGTACGTTGGTATCGGGCTTGTAGTTTAAGCGCACGTTGGTGTCGGGCTTCTATTTTGTCCATGTCAGATATGCAATCGTTAGTTATATGTGACTTATCCATAGCACAGTCTGAAAACGAATGGCATGAATTCATTTCGTTTGATACTTTTATTACTTGGTTTGACAATTGTAAAAATGTCCTTTCGAGACATCTGGGTTGGCCCTGAAAAGGGCCGTTGTTTTGGTTTTTTCTTTACTTCTTACTCTTTTTGCTATTTTGTATGTCTTTACAATGGGCTCCAAGTCCATTCTTAGAATGGGATCCACCATCAAGCGGACGTTTGTTGGATGCTTCCACATTTTCTGGAATGAAAGTGATAGGCACCACCAGCTTGTCTGTTTTCAATTTGATACGGCATTCCACTTCTACCATTCTCTGTTGCAATTTGATGAGGTTGTTGTTCACCTCTTTGAGTTCCCTCAGAATAGATTGTCCTGGCTGCGCTGCCGGTTGGTGTTGTATTGGTTGTTGCATTGGTTGTTGTTGCTGTACTGGTTGCTGCTGGTGTGGTGGAGGCTGAGGTTGATACGTTGGTTGGTAGCTGGGTTGGTACACCGGAGTCGGAGGTTCCCTCAGAATAGATTGTCCAACATTATTTACTGGCTGCGCTGCCGGTTGGTGTTAAAGATCAGCAGCCTGTATGGCGTTGTTAACGAGAGCAGAAGTTACGTAGCTTTCCATGGTTGGGTAGTGGGATTATGATACGATGCAGTGTGCTTTTATAGTCTTGAGACGGATTGACCTACTTTCTACTGTTAGCGTACATCAATCAGAGAACGTAATTTCCATTCAATGATTTAATGATTCAAGTTTAACCTTGACCTAAGTTGATTAGCATTGTCTTTGGCCTTGACATTGGGATGGATTGACCTACTGACCTACTTTTTTCATAACTATATAAGTGTTTTTTAAAGAAGAAGGATGAAATCACAATGTCCGAACAAAAACTCTGGATCGAAAAGTGTGGAGTGTGTTTAGAGGAGAGGGAGGAGGATATATATCACATAAACCAGTGTCAATGTCAGGACATTGTATGCGTCAGATGCTTCGCACGGCTTCAGAAGTGCCCGTTTTGTAGGGCACCCTATCAAGTGTATGCCTGGCCTGCCTGTGTTTTCGCTAAACATGGGCCTACAGTGCGCTCAGCCTATTATGGCATATGGTTTGACCCTGATTATTCAGAGTTAGTAGGGTGACTCCGAGTAATTCAGGATCACAAAAAAACCAAATACGGCCCTTTTCAGGGCCATCAAACTATATTCGAGAGGGAATATATCACAATTGTTAATGTGTAAGATAAACAACAAGAAATCAAATCAGTTTTAGCCTTTTATTGAACTCTATGAACATTGCAACAAAATATGAACAAACAATATGAACAATGCAAACACTATTAACAACAAGTACATAACACTACACTTTAATGAAAGTAGAATGGGTCTAAACTATTCGTCAGTAATTCAAAACACGCACGACCATCTCCAAACTTTGGTGGATGTTTAGCTGTGCATGTTTGTTGGTGCTGATTACACACTTGTCTTCTTGCACGTTTGTACAGTTCTGAATAGTTCTGGTAAAACCAACATCCCACATTGGAATCGTTCAAATTGAAGTGAGGTTGATCCTCTGTCCGGAATTTAGCTCTAAGCACCCGTGTTAAATCACATCCTCGAACAAGAAAATGCAAAGCAAACAAACAATATGCTCCACACACAAACGTGTTGTATCCTTGAAGTCTCATGAGATTCCATGTATAGGGTCCATGTCTTTCCAAGAAACGTTGAATGTCACGATGGAGTGGTTTTTGTCCATACGAATCAAAGTAGTAAGTCGATTTATCGTTGAAAAACACAACCACCCAATGTTCACCAGGTTGAGTCGAATTGTGGGTATTCACTATGTAAGCTTTTACAGTCTCTGGTCTACGTTGTGGTAGTTGATCTTTAGCACATACCACGGCATTCAAGGGAGCTAGAATTGGTGAATGATCCAAAATATACTGCAACTCAATCGTTTCCATTTTCCCAATCTTGTTTAATTCGTCCTGCCCATTCGCACTCAAAAGCTTCCAATGGTGTGATCTTGTTTGTATCTACACTAGCCTTTATATTTGCCCACATCTGATAAGCATCAGCTTTCTCAGCGCGTGTGAGATCCATGTTTTGTAGTTCAGCGTACCATCTTCCAATCACTTGATACATGTCCAGTTTTTTTAATGCACTGTTCAGAAACATCTCGACCCACTCACTTTTGCTGCTAAACAAACATATGGGATGTTGGGTCTGACTGGGATGATCAACAATGCAACCATAACAGTTTTCTTTCACGATATCAAAGAGGTGTGTCTGCAGTTCATGCACCACATGCTGGTTCAAACTCTTTACAATATCGTTTCGCCTATTCAAGTTGTAGATTTCTTCGTACAGTTGTTTGGCCAGCTGTTCTCCTGATTTGCTCATGGTTAATAGTCTGTGATGACTTCTCTGAACCCGTTAATCTCTATCTGACTGTCGTATTCGGCATACACAATCACATTGATGGGGTCACCAAGAGCTGCACGAAACTGAACCTCGATTCGCAAGTTCCCCGTTTTTATAGGATGCAGCTGTCCCTCTTCTGATCCTTGATCTGGCGTTAAGTCAATGCCCCACAGTGTGTACCCCTGCATGTAATCGTCCATTGTCAGACCCATGGAGCGGTTTAAACCGAGTGATCCCGTGGCTTGATGCAGGGACATGTATGATCTCAAAATTTATCCTGTGGGAAAGTTGGGCTGGAACGGCAAGTTGTGTGTCGTCTTTCCGTCTACACTGACTTCTAACTTAGACAAGTTGAAATGTTGAAAATCAAATGGGTTGGTTGCCACATCGCCGTTCATGTCTGTATTCTTTACCAGGCCCAGAATGATACGTTTTGGCAACTGTCCTTGAAATAAATGATCTTCGATCTTTGATCGCTGGCCTGCAGAAATGGTGAAAGTTTTCACCTCAGCTCGGCGAATTGGGATCTTCATGCCATGTTGAGCGATGGTCTGGTTTAAGTTGTTGGCCACTACGGGTAACAGGTCAACAGTCCGAACATTGAATCCAGCTTGAAGTAACTGGATTTTTGCCTCTTCTCCAAACAGGCAAAAACTGACTGGGGTTCTGTTGAGTCGCAGCCGTATCTCTACACCATTGGGAAGGTACTTGTCTTGCAAACACAGGTCTAAATGCAGACGTCCGCACATTTCCAGAACACGACTCTGGTGGATACGTGTTCTTCTTTTACTATATCCTTCATTAGCTTCCGCAACTGTATGCTCTTGCATATGACCCGCCGTGTCAGGACTCCACATTTCTGTAGCGTAGAGCTGTGTTGATTTACTGTCCGTAGAATAAGACAGCAAATTCTCAATGTAGGCCCGGTACGCATATGTGTCAGCATTATTGGTGATCAGTTTGTTGTTCAGGTACACATCAATACTGCTAAACAAGCTGTGGAAGAAATTATTTACTGTGGATGTTTCTCCATCAGCAGCCAGATTAGTGTCATCAGGTTGGACTACTTTGACTTTCAGGTACAAGTAGCTCTGGTTGATATCAGTCCACTTTTCTGATTGAGCAGGAATTACAAATTCAATGGGAGATGAATTGCTCAGTGCTGACACAGGATAATGTTCTGTCCACTGTGCATCTTGCATTGCTGTCATGGTAGGTGGAACATGTGACACATCAAGTTCAGTTTTGCTACACTCACAAGAGCCGTGTTGCATCATGTTGTTCAATCAAAAATATCTAACGGTCGCGATGAGATTTTTCTTTTTTTGTTGTGTCTCCTTGACGTGCTGGAAGCAGAATGATGTCGACGTTTGAAATCTCGAAGCTTTACACCTCTCAGAGTTTTCTGACCCACATCTTTCAACAATGTTTTACCCCTTTTCTTGATCACTGTCTTTACATTTTGGCCAGACAGAATATCTTTTACGGCTCCTATACCTTGTTTAAAGCCCTCTCTTTTCAGAGTATGTAGTCCTGAGGTCACGATGGGTTTCATCATGGGTAAGATGTTGCTGGCCATTTTCTTGAACATGGAGCCCAAACCATATCCGACTTGTCGAGGTTGACCACGGTAAACTGGAATCATCGTGTCTTTCTTTTAAAATGAAGCTTCACCATCGATTTCCCGTGAGTGAAATGAACTGATTCCCCTGTGTCACCGGTTATATTGATAGTGATCTCGCTGAAATATGATCTGCTGACAGGTATGTAGTGTAGATTTAGAAATTCAAAGTGCATGTGTGGATTAGCCCCTGCTTTTGTTTTTGAGTCAAATGGCACAACGCGTAAAATGGGTGCTTCGACATCCCCTATCAAAGTGTGTTCTGCCAGATCGGTATATACAAACAAATGGTTCATCTTCGTGAAGAGGTCCACACCGTTCTTGAATCTGCTGTTGTCTCTGTCCGGAAACACCACAGTACTTCCCTCTCCTCCAAGTTTCGTAAGGAGGGATGGATGAAGTTCCAAGCCGATCTTTGTTCCACTATTACCGGTAAACTTGACACGCTTTGGCAAGCCGGAAAAATCAAGTCCAAATGTGAGGTTTCTTTGAGTTAAAATTGTTTTAGTGGCTTGTTTAATAGCCTTGTCCATTTCGTCAGTGAGATGTTGTGGTGACGCATAGATGCCTGCAGGAATACAAAGGGGTATTGCCCATTTTTTGCCTTCTAATTCACACCCGTTTTTCACTTGTGAAAAGGCTGAAGCCAGTTCTGGATCTTTAGTCACGATGTAGAATTTTCCTTCCTCCTCTTCAATGTTTCTGACTTGTGTGGGAACGATCATTTCAACGAGAGCCACGCCACTTCCCAATTTTGTTTGTCGACATCAATGGTTTTTGCTAGCTTGGTTCTAAAACAACATTGTGTGTTGCTTGGGTACAATGCCATCGAACTATCACTGATGACAGTGATGAAGAGTTCATGATTTCTTAAATTTTAAACTTGGGTTTGGAAGAATGTATCCGATAGAAGTACTCATCAGCAGCAACCAAAGTTCACGATCTGGACTGTTGAGACACAGGTTCACTAATGACACGATGACGATGATAAAGATGATCACAATCTGTGTCAAGAAAGTGATTCTGTTGTTAGGTACCTCACTTTTTCCTGTCTGTGTACTGTTGTCTACCTGAACACTGCTGGTATCGGACTGAGACATGGTGTTCATGACGTTTATACTTTATACTAAATGCGATTTTGGAATCCAACTGTTAAACTTTTTAGGATATCCAAGCCACTTGACTTTCACTTCTTGAAAAGTTTTACCGCCTACACGCCTTGTACGCCGATCAAGAACTGATTCCACTTCGTATAGCTCATCCTCTTTTATATGTTGAATTTCATCCCTGTAGAAGGATCCGGCGATAGTTTCTCCAGCCAAGTCTTCAAGTTTTACGGTCAATGGATGTGTTCTGTTGATGCGAACCACTTTGAACAATTCCACTGTCCAGTTGGGTAGATAGCCTTTGGCAAATGTTTGCTTGGTTTTATTGATGCGCACTATATTGCCCACTTTCAAATCAGTTGATTTCTTATTTTTCTTTTGATGGTTGCCATTCAATGTCTTGGTGACTTCATGCTCATTTTCTCTAGACACAGATGCAGGGGTACGTCCGATGCTTCGATGAAAACGATGATTGTAGCCATAGTTGCAGCACATCCACATAATGACGGGTCTTGTGATGAGTAAAATATTTCCACATTCTTGATTTAAGCGTACGTTGAAAACGTTCAACAATACTTGCTTTAGTTTCTGGGTTTTCAGACGTGAAGAAATGAATGTCATGCTTGTCTAGAAACTTCTGAAAGTCTTTGTTCAAAAATTCTCGGCCTTTGTCTGTTTGCAAAGAGAGTGGTTTTCGGCCTTCTTTTAGAATAGACTGAAAGGCTTGGATGAGCGTCTTTCCAGTTTTGTCAATGATGGGTATTACCCAAGCATATTTTGAAAACACATCAATGACACACAGTAAGTAGCGATATGGTGAATTCTCTTTGTACATACTTTGCATATCTGCGAGATCAGCTTGCCATTGATGATCGATACCTCCTACCACAGTCTGTCGACGTCGAAATTTTCGTCGTATTGTTTTATGCAACGTGTAGGTTCTTTATCTTCTCAACCAGTCTCGTACATCCTCTAAAGTGATAGATTTCAGCTGTTTTTTCGCTGCCTTGTAGAGTCCATGAATTCCTCCAAAACTCGTAGGATTATCAGTATCATAGTACAGGTGACGAAGTAACGTGTCCTTCTTTAGTAGGCGTCCCATGACGAATGGGCTAATATCTCCTCGGGTTCTTCCTTTTTAATAGGTCTTCGTTTCTTTGATGTAGGTGCGTAGGCAAAACTACATAAAATTCATCCTCCTCCTCTTCTTCTTCTTCATCATCATCTGGTGTTTGTATGAAATTCCATCGACGTTTATTGCCCACGACTTCTTGTGGGATGTTGACCTCTCTCAGTCCCCTAGAAAATTGTTCCCATCCTCGTGGATTTGACCCTTTCCGCTGTCGAAGTACATCATTGACCAGATCAATAATATTTGAACCTTCAACGGGTTTTCCATCATATTCTAACAGGCCATGTTCATCCCAACTTAAGTGAGGATGGTCTTTCAGCATGTTTAACAAAAGAGTAGCCTTTCGCCGCATGGTCGTTGGAACACTGTCTAGAATTTGATCTTTCAAGGTCATCGGTTTTTCCTCTTTCTTTTCAGTCACTGTACTTGTTGTTTTCTCAGCCATGTGTGGTCTGAAGGGTTTGAGTGCTTTTTTATGTGACACTTGAAAGCGATGTAATACTTCTCCAAATTGTTGTGCTTTTTCTGACTCAGACAATTGATTGTCGTCAAGAACTTGATTCATTTCTTTCTGTAATGATGAAGTCTGACTCACTTGAGGGAATGGGGGTAACCGAGGTCGTTGTTCTTTCTTCCATCGATTCATCTCTTCCAACAGCCGAACTGGAACATAGGCCATCTTCTTCATATTTTCCGAATGATTTCACCAGCAAGAGGTATAATTGTTTTGGCTAAGAGTGGTGCAAGTGCCAACAGGGGTAGAAAACCACCTTTCTGATTGAGAATGATTTTCTTTTTTCGAACTGATACTTTCTTGGTCGCTAACTGTCGGAGGTGTTGTCTCTTAGAATGCAATCGACGCTTCTGAGCCTCCGACAGTGGTACATTGCCTTTTAAAATGTTGTGACAACATTCAGCAATACAATCCACCAATTCTTTTGGTGCTTCTTGAATAATCTTCTTTCGAAATTTGGGCGAGGCTTCTGTCAAAGCAAGCAACATTTTGCCATGTTTACGAACGAGTGGTTGTTTGCGCTTCATGATGACAAATGATGATGAAATGTTTGGTCTCTTTTATTTATACCACTGTTGAAGGGCTTGTAAAGCGATATTGCCAGCACTACTCAGTGGTCCTGAATTTCTCATCGCAGTAACGGCAGTAGGTAAAGGGGAATGGAGACTTGGGATTGGTGAAAATCTTGATGATGATGATGATGATGATGAACGCCCACTTGAAGAATTGGAAAGGTCAAACAATTGTCGTCGAACTGTAGGGTTTGGAGAAACCGTCATTGATCCTTGTGGTGTAGCCAACCCAGACCTCATCGAACTTCTATTAGAACGGGGAGTAGATGAGGTCAGTGGAGAGAATTGGGCCACAAGTGGTGATGCTTTGGATGTTGTCCCTGATGTAACATCACGTCGAATCAGTATGGGGGACACTTTTGGTGTTCCAGTTGATACAGAGCGTTTTCTTCTTACAGTGACAAATCGGTCATGAGGCAATGTCTGCTTCTTCCTTGTTTGTTTCCTTACTGGTGACTTGCGTTTGGCTGGCTGTTTTCGTGGTTGTTGTCGTGACCGTTTCCTGGCTGGTGACTTTCGTTTGGGTGGTTGTTTTCTTGCTACTGGACCAAATTTTCTCACAGCTTTGGTCCCGTTCCATCGAAGCAGTGTACGAATGATGGTGCCCCCAAGGAAACCTCCACCACCAGGTTTTAAAATAAGTTGTCGTTTTGTGGTCAGATCCACATGTTGATCAGCTAACTGTCTTAAAATGTCTTTGTTGCGTTCCATAAAATTCATCGTCTGTTTTGGCACGGTTTCTTTTTTCTCTAATATGAGTCGTGCAGCTAAGGTGAACCATTTCACCATCTCTGTTAATCCTGATTCTACCAGCTCTTGTCGTTTTGTTGGGTTCTTTTCCCGACTCAACGATTCTAGAGCTTTGATCACTGTATGTGGTGTGTTTTCCATGGTAGCTGTATCCTTAATGATGATCGGGTGTCATGTTCCTGTCATTTTATACTGTAGTGTAGACGATCGGTCCTCGATCTTCACCTGTTACCCACCGATGGAACACATCTGTTCTTAAACGATTCTGGTCGGGTGTTCTTGGATGAAAGTCAATGATAAGATATCCATGAGGTGTAGAGGTTGCATCTTGATACGCCATCACCAAATGGGGTAGTTGTATTTGGTTCGCAAGTGTTTTGATCTGACCTTTATCTCTTGTGTTTTGAAATAATACCATGTAGTGTGCATTCAAGCTGATGGTACGACTAGCCTTGGATTGTTGGAACATGTTTTGTGTGATGTAAATGACAGTGGCATTTCTATGGTGTCCCTTTCGTGTGAACCATAATTTAATTTTCTCCTCATCTTTTCTCCTAACATATCATCAAATATGACGAGGTGTGGTAAGGTTGTATCGTCTACTATCTCTTCATCATCCTCAGGGATACCCTGAATGAATTTGATAGCTTCACGTTCTTGTAACTGTGCGTAGGCACTTTGCCATTCTTTGTAACACCAGACGATGTGTTGTGGTACCACATGAAATAAATCGGTTTTGTACTCAATAAGTTTTTTTACAAATTGAGTTTTTCCTGAACCACTTGGCCCTGAGATGAAAATGTTACTAGGATGTTGAAAAAGTAAACTACTTTCCATGATGGTCCAAGAAATAATAACAGCATTGACATGACAACATTTTATTTTTCATCAAATAAAACAACATCAGTCAAAAATGTAAACTATGACACACATCATGAATCAGTCTTTCTTTATACATCATCCATTCCGGCAATATCATGGTATATCCCATAGCATTTAAAGCCATGCACACTTCGTCAAACAGTTCCTCGGATTGTCTTAATGCCTGTTCTGATTGAATTCCAAGTACACGCACAGCCAACAACACAGCTCTACGCCATGGAGTTATGTTTTTTTCCTGTAGTGAAGTATTTCCCATGTTTTGGCTTCTCATTCGTCTTGCAAGTACTCTGCGTAGTATCTTATTTTGTAGGTGTCCCAGAGGGATTCGTCTCCCAACTCAAACCTTTCTAAGTTGTTGAAATCGGGATCTTGAAAGAACTGTTCACTAGGATTTGGCCTCGTTTGTTTGAATATTGCGGCGCACTGTTTACCAAAAATGTTAAACACTTGTTCACAAGTGATAGGTTCTGGAGTCAGTAAAATGGCACGTATATCCTCTGGTGTGTCGTTCCGGTAGTTAATCGCAAATCTGAGATACATACGCTCATCAAAACGGTTCAGTTTCTCCACTGTATCAATGTTTAGGGTATCAATGTATATGTACCACACGTCAGAGATCAGGTTGCGTAGCAGGTTGTAAATGGCAAAAATCCGTTGAAAGACCACACTTTTATAGCTGTTTGGAAGATCACGCCCTCGTACATCACTAAAGATATCATAAACTTGGTTTAAACAAGAGGGATCCTCCATCGTCTGGTGAATTAATCTGTTTCCAACGCGCTGTGCCCAAGTAAAAAATAACTCGTTGCAAAATGCAGCAGGTTTCTTATTAGCTTCAACGAGATGTCTGTCGATCATCTGTTGCATTTCTACTGGTAGAGTGTTCATCGTGAATCTCCGTATGTTTCCACCACCGTTCAGGCTATGCACACGATCACAAGCCAACTGGTTATGACGGTTGGTAACCGTACGGCACTGTCTTATATTTGTCCACGACCACGCGTTTTGTATACACTGAGCGGAACGTCTTGGTCTGTGTCTCACTGATCACTTTGCGATTTCTATGTCTCTTGATTCGGGATTCATATTCGATGACTGTCTTGTAATGTTTGCGATCTTGTACACAGTCGACCATAGTCTTAAAATTGACTTTCTGACTAGCATTGTAATCCTAAGTGATGCCTTTTACTTTGCATTTCTGATGTCGATTTCCTTTTTCATCGATATATTCATACCCATAGTTTTTTGGCCCTAATGCCACGAATCTGACAATGCGTCCATGTGGTACATCATCCGTCCACTTTCCCAACTGACTCTCTTCAATTGGAATGTTGTATTGGTCAGGGTCATAGATGTACATACAACTGTCTGTGTCAAAATACAGTACCCGATCTCCAAGTTTTTCCAACTGGTTGTAAAGTTCAAGTCGAGCATAGGACGTAACGAAGGCAGCTACCACTGGATTTGAAGATGAATGGGGCTGTATTGCGTCTGTTTCATCCGAGTAATTCACCAACATGAAGTTGTCATGATCGAAAATCTCGGCAAACTGCACAGTGACATGACGGTTGGAGAGTAGGTCATACAACCGGTTCACCTTAGTCACATACTCAGTTTTGGTTTGAACATTGTTTTGTGCATTCTTACCCCACAAGCAGTTCAACATGGTTTTGGCAAACGCTCTTTTTCCTTTGTTCATTTTCACGTTGTCAAGCCAGATACCCTCTATCTGAAAGTAATTCTGTTTAAAGCGGGCTTCATCATCTTCTGTTTTTACCCAATTAGGGTAACCACTTGCTTCTTGTTTCAATTTCAAGTATTTGTTAATATACTGTTTATACACATCTTTACTCCATGTGTCCCAGTGCCAGATGTGGAAGACGTCTACCAATTGGTATCCTACCTCAAGACCTTTAGCTATTTCCACATGGGTCCAGGTACCTGTCAACATGCGTTTGTACAGAGTGTGATTGCATTTTTCACACTCTTCCTCAGCACAGGTACGGCACAGTGTAAAGATCATTTTCTTGTTACAGTGAATAGGTAGGACTGGTAGCCACAGGTCTTGTGGTGGCAATACACGACATTTGATGAGTCCCTTGTACATTCCAATGTTCTTTATATCAATCATCTCTTGACTTAAGATGTCGGGATGTCCCACGGGGTATGCTTTGTACTTGTTCACGAATGGATACAGTGAGCAAATGTCAGCATACTTAATTTCTTCCTTGGTGGTTGTATCCACTTCATGGTACAATTGAACGGCATTGGTTCGTCCACCAAACAAAGCATCCCGAGGTATAAAAGGTTCTTGGAAGGGAAAGAAACGGTTCACAGTATCTCTGTATTCTGGTTCAATCTTGCATTTCTGATCAAAGTCACATTCCCACATTACAACTGTGTTGTAACCTTGTTGAGACAAGTCTTTCAACCGAAAGGTTGTGGCATTGTATAACTGCTCCATAGTTTGAAGTGTTTAACCGTTCACACTGTCTCTCCTTGGGTAACATTTTGGACATCCGTGTGTCCAGCACCCCATGAATTCGTATACGGTGTTCGTCTCTTTGTGGAATCCGTCAACGTAATAGGGTCCAATTTGTACTTCACCTCCATTTAATGCATGGCGAATGTGCTTATTCTCAATGGAAGCAGTTGTTTCTATCCAACGAATCCCTTTGATTGAGTATCGAGTTTTGTTTGGATACCCGTCATCAGAGATTACAGCCAAGGTCTTTGGAGGCATTGAATTTTTACGCCAAGCTTTGTTGCACACTTGAGCTAGAGTGGTCGCTTCCAGAAACGGATCTTTCCTAAACTCTCCACAACCTCGTCTCAAGATGTCCACATCTGATTTGCAGTACTTTTGCATTTCTAACTGAAAGTGAAACACAGCCTTTTGTGCCACTTTTGCATTGTACCATTTCAGAAACGCTTCTCTCTTGTCAGGTTTCATGCTGTTGGGTCTGTAAAAATGTACGGGGAGATAGTCTCCAATGTAGTCTTGGTATTCATCCGTGTTGGCATAAAATGGAAACCATCCTTTTGCCATCTCAGTCAATCCAAACGTGTCGGAGAAATCGGACAAAGGCATGTTGAGAAAACTCAGTGAGTCGATGAATCTCACTTGATGGGCTTTCATCATTAGAATTTTGCTTCCATTCATGATCAATTCTGGTTTGACTGTATCATGTGTCAGTAAGTGCCTCAAAATAAACTGTGCATCGTATCCTTGTGAGTTGTGAAGCAATCACTGTGGTACCTTTGTGACTGGGTTGAAACAGCCATGCACAAAATTCTGACAAAGTGTTGTTACCACGAAATATTTTTTCTCTAGGCTCATCCACAGCTTCGCATTTCTGACACGGGCTTTCGATGGATTGACACATACAGTCTCCACAAGCACGTTGAGCAACACAAAAGTTTGGTATATGTTCACCCAAATCAAATCGGCACTCAAAGTCAAAGAAGATGAAAGGTACAGTCGGTGACTTCATGTTCTCTGGTTCTTTGTATGTGGGGATATAACACTGATGTTCTGCATCCACAACTTTCTTGCAATACTTGCATTTTTTAGTGCCAGGACAGAGATGGTTCTTCTTTGTGCCCACAACCATTTGACCACAGGTCTTGCAATTCCATACACTTTCACAGATGTTTTTTGTAGATTTTCCTAGTTTCGCTTCGTGCTGATCAAAACATTTCTGACTATGAAATGTTCTACCACAGTGACCACATGGAAAGAATCCTTCTTTTGGGCATAGTGTCGAGGCGTAACACAGACAAATGTTCTTACACAAGTGAGCTTCTCTGTTGTTATAACCGTAGTTACAGTGTTCACAGAAGTAGCTGCATCCCAGGAAACCAGTAATGTGTAATGCAATCATAATGTTTATCATGATGATAAATGTGAATCACTTTGCTTTTGTCTGTCAGAGGTGGGTGATTGAACAACACGTGCATTTTCTCAAATTGTGGCCACACTTTGATCACATAGTCTGGATAAAGGTGGGCTTGAATCTTCTTGTATTCTTCTATACCACAAGGTTGATTTGGACTAATGCCCACACTATCTAACAATGTCTTGGCTTCTTGGCTTTGAAGTAATTTTGCAGATTGTCTCATCAAATGCCATCGCTTCTTCCAGGCTGTATCGTCCGATTTATTGAGCTTACATATCCCTACCACAATTGATCGTGCCAAGCACATACTGTCGTGAACATTGTCTATCTTTACCATACTTCGTTTGACTTTGGACATGTTCTCAATGCTCATGTGCGATCCAAACGTTCTTTTTGTTCTTCCACCTCCCTCGGGCATAATGACATGTGTCATTTCTAACTGGAGATGCCCGTCATGAATCTCAAACTTGTGGTTGCTTTGTGATACTTTCTCTATTTCGTTCAACAGCGTATCTCCTGAAATGTGTGTTGCATTCCCGAATGGAATGTGGATACCAAATACTAGGTCAGGATGATTTATGGAGATACGAATTTGATCGTTGTCACTGACCCGTGCTTCTCTGTATAACTGTTTCACCATGTCATTAAAAAGTTGATGTGTAAATTTAAACGGTTTTTTATATCTTTCAAAAGTAACATCGTACACGTGGCCATTCGTTTTAAACTTTCTTGAAGTTCTCTGTGATCGTGGCTGTATGGAATAATATTCCCGTATATCACTCTTGGTCTTTTTTGCAGGTGGCTCATCATCGCTGCTTTCTTCACTACTCGACATCGTTGTGATTATAAGTAAGTGAGCAAAGCTTTTTTTATACATCTAAGCTCCGCCCACCTGATCTCAGGCCTATAAAGTGCGGTGTGACCCGTCCACTTCATCACTCTCAAACCTGATTCAGACTGCTCTCTTCAGAATGACCTGCAACACATTTGAGTTCTGGGTGAAAGGACAACTACAAGCTATCAGTGACAAGCTGATCAGACTAGAAACAGAAAGACAAGTGACATGCTACCAAAAGGGCATTATGCATCGGCATGTACGAAGAAACCTCAAACAGTACGGGTGTGCTACCGTTGTCATGAACCGGGACATTTTGTTTCTAATTGCCCAAAGCCTGCAGTGTGCTACAGCTGTCACGAACAAGGCCACTTTGCATCCGCTTGTCCTAAGAAAGGAATGAATAGTACTGTACCTACAGTAAACGCACAGGCGGACAGTGAAATGCAGAAAATGGACGTAGTTGAGACAGTGCCACAGACGGACAGTGATGTTGAGTTACTAGAGGCTGTCTCTGAGTTGGAGAAACCTACCGTAAAACCCAAGAAACGCAAGAGAAGCGTCAACACATGCATCGTGTGTCCTGAGGCTCACCCATCAACAAGCAGTACAGAGTGTAACCGACCAGCTAAGAAGCGAAAAATGTGACATTTGAACACTAGACTCGAAAACAAAGTTGTGTTATGTTCATTATTTGCTGTATGACCCACGTTTAATTCATTGTTGCTGTATGACACATGTTTGTTGTTAAACACAAAAAAAATCATATGACAATTGTATTAGTTATCCTTTCTACATCATTGTAATGGTCCTGAAAAGGACCGTTATTTATTGAGAAGTGTCTAGCACTCACTCAAATACAAATACCGCCAGTAATGCCTGCTGGCTTCTGGATATGCCAGGTAAAACCCTGACAAATCCGGGTACAATGGCAAAGGGGGTAAACTCGGGTACAAGTTGACACCCTCTTCCTTAATACCCTCTTCCTTGACTTCTACTTTCTTCTCCTTTCGTAACGCCTTCCTTGCACGTCGGAATAACTTACGAAGGAACTTCATGGTGAAGAATGAATACATACACAGCATTACACAATTTATAGTCAAGAAAAAGTAGGTTAGTAGGTCAATCCACTTCAGGTCAAGGTTAAACTTGAATCATTGGATGAAAAATAACGTTCTCTGATTGGTGTGCGCCAACACAAGAAAGTAGGTCAATCCGGTACTATAAAACAGTGCACATACTCTATACTTTATTATTCATGAGTGCAACATGAGACCGTACACACGTATGTCCACCCCAGACTTGCTAAAATTGTTCCTCGACAATCCCAGCTATGAGGAACAAGAGAGCGACCCAGACAGCTATCACGACCGAGTTGAGGTGTGTGATCAATATCTCACTCTTATAAAAAGGGGAGATCTCCCTAATTACCTGTCAGTTACCTTTGAAGATGTACCATCTACCCTACTACAGGGATCGGGAGACAGCCTGAACTTCATAGGTGACAAGAATCTAACCCGTTGTCATTTGCATCTCCTTGCAGGATGGATGAAGAGATATGTCATGGGATGGGACTGTACAACGTGTGGTATGGACCACAATATGTGATGGGACTGTACAACGTGTGGTATGGACCACAATTAATAAGAAACAAAACGGCCATTTTCAGGGCCAACCCAAATGTCTCGAAAGGACATTTTACAATTGTCAATCCCCCTTTAACTTACATAACGTTAAGAAGTGGTCCTCCTTTAACTAAGAAATAAAACATGACGTCAACATGACAATATTGCGTCATTCGAATGTTTGGTATGCATACTCTATCCGATCTTAAGTCATCCTAGTTAGATCTAACAGGTAGGACATGTTTTTTTTATTACATACGGTGCCATAAATCTTTTTTCGATAAAACACAAGGTGCCATAATTTTTCGTCGGTGCCATAAATTTTCAACCCGGTGCCATAAATTTTTTTTTTTAAAAAGTCAGGGTGCCATAGTGCCACCCGACACTACTCCTATATAATACTAATACTAATCGAATGTGAAATAACTTGTTGACACATTTCGCCACAAAACCGACAGCCTATCCTTCTTGAATTGGGGAGAATGAATGGTGTGTTTTGGTACAAATGAAGGGCGAGAGAGCTGAAAATGTTACTTCACAACAATAAAGACAGCAGATAGCCTGCCTGTGCTTCAAAAAGAGGTGTGCTGAAAGACACCAATTTCCCGTGCACCAACAAAACCGAAAGTAGAGGGTTATCAAGAAATGTTTCTAAATATAGGCCAATTTATCGGTGTCTTCTTGAAGAATATACATAGAGGAATACGTACGAAGTTCATATTATGAAAGTAACCAAAACAATAACTCGCTTAAGCCTGTAGACAGTGCCGAGGTTGTGTTCCCTGTTGGTACAGTATTTCTCATAAACATTTTTTCCGAGTTTCGGAGTGCAGATGCTGATAATTGAAAAGTGTAATACTTAACTCACCTGTTTAAAGTGACCATTTGTCTTTTTCTTGGCCCTCCATCTTCACCCTTCAATCGCGCAGAGATTGGCCTGTGCGAACGCAGAGAGACTGCTGATATAGCGATTTATGCAGAGACCACCGATATGGGTATGCACCGTGATACATGTACATGTAAAAAACAATTTCTACGGCATGATGTAGCTTGTTGTATGTTTGTTCTCTAGCTAGCCCTACACTCACGCATTACGTTTGCCTTTAAAACAGAACTGCATCTTTGGTGGAGATATAGAAGACATTCATGTAGTCGATTGCTAAGGAGATCAATCCGCTGTGAAGAAGCTGGTCACCAGCACTTACAGCTAAAATGTGGAGACCAGTGTGATTGCCGAGCAACAGTACCGCCTGGTTTTCCGTTTCCTGTACATCCGAATATGCTGAACAATGACATACTTCCGGGACGTCAATCGTGGACCTTTTGTGGGCTGCAAAACATCAGAATGAAGTTTAGCAAAGGTATTCCGATGTAGCTTGGGCCCCCTGAACAGTTTATTCGGCTAGCCACATCAATAACTGCTGAAGAGGGCCGATTGTCATTCAGATAAATTTCTACATTGCCGTCATAAGTTGAGGTAACGATACTTATTTGGGTATCTACGGGAAAGTCATTGGTGATAAAATCTTGACTGTATTGCTTTTGTCTGGCGAACGACTTGCTGCTAGAGGAGCATTGGCTTCTGGACGCATCCAGTACAAACTTTATAAATCAAGAGAATTTGGAAAATATGCCAGGCACATATCGGAAATAAAAAATAATACACATCTGGTACAGAAACCTTTTTCTTAAAATTATGGAGACCATATTTTTAAGTTATTTCCGGATGAATAGTATTCATGTAACACTTAAATAAATATATAGGGTAATATTTTGAAAATAAATACCAGAAACCACCTTATTTTATAAGCATACAATAGTGACATATTGGTCGTACAGTAACATTATTTTAACACTTGATATATGATCTGTATTCATTTTGTACATTAAAATGTATGAGAAAACAATCAACATCAATTTAGAGCAGGTTAAGTCAGCTTGATCATGACAGATAATAACACCTACACTCTATTTCTCAATTTCCAAACTTCAAAGGGTATTACCTGCTTCACAGTTATAGCCAGTAAAGTCCTCCAGGCATGTGCAGGTGTACAGGTTCCTCCAGGCATGTGCACGTGTACAGGTTCCTCCAGGCATGTGCACGTGTACAGGTTCATCAGGTCATTGCACATTCATTTATATCTGCCACGATCATAAACAAAATGCACATACAACAAGGTCAATATGTATACTAAACAAAGTACTGTCTGTACTTGTTTACGCTGTAGATAAAATTATCTGATTTTCTACCCAAACCTATTCTACCACCTGCTGCAATTGGCTTGAATTGTTATGAGTTATGAAAAAAGTATTGAGTCACAAATATTTTTTTTTTCATTTTAAATCATTATATCAGAAGACTTTCAGTGCCTTTATGGAGGAAATAAATGACATCAAAAATGATGCATTCCGCCGTAAAATGCATATTTGGAGGAGTTCACACAGTTTTTTGGTTGTGAATAATATTTTTTTTTTTTTTTTTTTTTTTTTTTCATTTTAAATATTAATATCGTTTCAATACTCGAAAGCAGGTTTTCAGCGGCCTTGCGGAGGAAGTATATCTTTGACAAAAACACATCAAAAATGATTTATTCAGCTGTTGATTACATATTTACAGGGGTTCACACTGTTTTCATCCATATTTTCTTTTTCATAATCAATATTTATTTCCAGGCCGCCACACCGGCAGACCGGCAGCAGACTTTCAGCAGCAGTATGGAGGAAAAATATCTATGAAAGAAAGATATCAAAAATCATTTAGTAAAATGCATATTTGGAGGGGTCTACACAGTTTTCATCCACATAATATTTTGTCTGGACGGTATTCAGTACTGTATATACATAATATACATTACTGTTATTTAGTACTGTATATATATATATATATATATATATATATATATATATATCCAATTAAAATGGGTTTACACTTCCGTTTGCGCATGTGCAAAATTGGTATTGCAGTCGAATGTGAATTGTGATAGTAATAGTTTTCAGTGACCATATTTTTCTATGTGATTGTTTAAGGGTTTCAAATACGTGATTTGTGTTTGTTTTAAATAGTTTCCAGTATAATTTATCATATTTGATAGATTGTTAGTCAGTAGATGTATGTATTTCAAAGATGTTTACATGCATATCGGTCATGACCTACTTATCTCGTCGGTCTGGACATTGCACATTTCATGTCCTCTGTATTGAGTTTGTAATTTATACGTAATAATTAATTATTACATGATGGGTGGGATAAGTAGTGCGTAATGTTTCTCTTGTTGACATGTAACCGTAATATAAAGAACGCATGGTGTAGATATCAATACAGTACATTTGCCTGTGTAGTGCTAGTCCTGCTGTTTTGATCAGGTTGATTAGCTATAGCCTTATTTACACACGCCTTTTTATACTTGTGGAACTTACTCAGTTGGTAAGAGCGTCGTTCGGTACTGTTTTTTTCCCTCAAAGAGGTCATGAGTTCTATTCCAGCTGGTACATTTTTTTTCTTTCTAAATTCTTATTTTTTGGAAATTCTTGAGTTATATTTGTATAGTATGTTTTAAATAGTAATTTTATACATCCTTTATTTTGCTTTTGTTAATTTTTATATGCTTCCTTTTGATTTAAACACAAAATTTAACCAAATAATTATTTTTATAATATATATAATTATATATAAACGGCCTCTGTTTGTAATAATGATATATAGAGAGGTCGATTTTTTTTTTTTTTAATTCCTAGTTTAAAATAAAAGTTTAAAAATGACCACTCCAATGATTTTTTTTAAATTACCCATGCACTTTTCATCTTAGATGTAATGTTTTTGCTTGTCAGGATTCGAAGTTTAAATTTCAATGCATCCACAAGATGCAATAAAAAAAAATGGAAACTGCTACTTAATTGGGGGTCATATTTCTTAAGCCTAGAGTTGCTCGGAACTCGTGCAGGGAAAATTATAAAGTAATTACTGCCTCTCTATGTATAAATAATAACATTATCTATATTAAGAGAGATCATTATTTTTTTTTTATTATTTTTTTTTTTTTTTTATATTTAATATAAATGTCCTGTGCATTGACAGGTTATGTTATAAGGCCAAAACAGTAGAAAAGGGAAATTGAGAGGGACAGTATGCTTATTATAAGCCGTCCATTAAAACATTTTGTTTTAATATTTTCTTGTTTAAATCAATATTTAGTTCCACGCCGCCATGCCGCTAGCAGCCTTTCATCGGCATTGCGGTGGAAAATATTTCGGAAAAAAAACACTAATTAACCTTTATTCCACTCAGAAATACGGTCTTGAACTTTTTGACATATTCTTCATCAGAAATACGGTCTTGAACTTTTTGACATATTCTTCATCAAAATACGGTCTTGAACTGTTTAACATATTCTTCATCAGCTAAAAGGCTGTTGAACCTTTAGTATTCAACCAGCCTTTCAGTTGCTTTACAGAACATAAAAATAATTCCGAAACATCATTAAAAATAATTTAATATGATCTGGGTATTTAGTCTCTTTAAGTATCTTTGACTTGATGAAATACGAGAAAGTAAATGAACGTGTCACATACCTTAGTATCCATAATTTAACATATTTTGAATACTTATACCATTTTAACATAAGAATTAATGTTGAACATGAACTGATGATATAAGAACGCTAAACCATTGGGTTCCTCAGTTCACTCCACCAGGCCGCTTTTTTTTGGGGGGGGGGGGGGGGAAAATATATATTTTTGTTTATATTTATCATTGTGTTCGTATTTTGATTGTCTTCCATGTTTAATATATCAAGAACACGCAGGAAATAAAAAGTGTGACAGAATTTTAACTGACAAATCGATCTTAGCACTAGTGAACTCATTATTAGGATTCCGTAATTAATATTCACATATCAAATGATATTTCGTTTTCTTACTGGTTTCTGCTGATTATTTACACTATTATAATCTTTTCCTACATACCTACAAAACATACTTTTGTGTTTTCAAAAGACAGTCTGTACCGTCCAGCAAAGTAAAAGTCCTTTCCTCAAATCATCGTCTCGAGGTACTCGGCTTCCTATGCGCCATCCGCATCGTAATCCGTTATCACAACCGTATATACCGTGGGATTTTCCACTGGCAAAACTCGGCTACTTGCTGACCTATGAGACCACGCGTAGTACTTTGAATACGTTTCAAAGCAAAATAAACCGCCACTCTTAGAGAAGCGTGAAATCAACACAACTAATTCTGTTTTATATCACATTCTTATACGTGTTTACCTGATGATAATCTTAATTAACATCATCGTGATCATCATCAGTTTTAAAGGTAATTACAACGGTTGAACATGATTTTCGCTCATAAACATATGAAAATGTTGGAGTTTTCTCTCTTAACATACATATTTCAAAAAACATGTTTGAGTTTTCTCTCTTAACAAAGATGTTTTAATATGAACTTTTTATACCTCACAATAACTCCTGCGTAGTAATACATCAATGTTGAAAAATCAGTTATTGCTTCCAGTTCTGGTTATAAAAGCCTGTTTCGCGCATGCGCCTCTTAGTCTAAAAAGGATAACAATGGTACAGTGAGGCTGATATACTGTACTTGTCTTATAATGGTTACAAATAAATGATACAGCTGTATTACACATAGCTGATAGTGAAGACGTTGACCTTGACAGACACGATTATATCGAAGATGAGGAAAAGCAGGATGAGGAGGGGTTGTTGTTGTTGATGATGATGATGATGATGATCGTAACGGTCGATCATCAATATCGATGATGCAATCGATGTTGGACCCCACGTTAGACCGACCGCACTATTGGGTCCGACCCCAAAGTACAGATAAATCAAAACAGTTCTAACGAGATTGAAAACAATAAAAAACAAAAACAAAAAAAAACACAGTTATAATGTATCTATAATAAACGCGTTATTTCTTTCTGTGTTTTGTTAATAATACAATTACTTAAAGGATTTCCAATGAGTACTTTAAGGTCACTCTTGATACAATTTCTGCTATACATGAATTTTAACATATTTTATTTCAACCATGTAATGTATATAAGAATAGGACACACACACACACACATATATATTACTAAATTTGATAAATAAGTACATTTACAATTTCATTTCTTGGGTTTATTTTTATTCAATTAATCATATTTGTTTTAAAACCTCAATTTGTTTACAAATGAAGAATTACTTTTGACGAGCTTAAGTTTTAGTTTTCTAATACAAGTTTTATATGATATGAAAATCATAAACTCTTTATACTAATATATAATATAATATAATTACGTTTGGCATAATGTATAAAGAAGTACATTATGATTATATTTCACAGAAGAAAAAATGTACACGATCAAAATTAAAAGTGAAGATACGGTCTATATGAGTACAACTGCATGGCAGTAGTGTACTTATTCTGTGCTCAAATTTTGACAAACAGATTGATAATATCGGTAGACTGGTTACAAAGTTACATGTTTAAGAGTCATGCATGCTTTCTTTTCTGACTTGGTACATGTTCGTTGTCAGACCTTATCTAAAACTATGATATAGGCTTATTCATGTTCGATAAGAAAATCAAATATTTAAGATTTTCACCTGAACTTGAAAGGTCTTGTAAAAGAAAAAAGAGCCTAGAAGCAGCAGCAGCATTTAAAACTGTGCTCAGAATGTAAGATATCTTATCCTGTTTAGTATGAGATATTCCAAAGTAATTTTAAAGTTCACAGTAATTTCAACCAATCGAATAACACGGTTTGTTCAAGTGACGTCTATAAGACTTAATTCAACGGAAGAGAAGTTATCTGACACATTTCGTTTGGTCAACAAGTTACTGATTAATATTCATGAAAAGGAAACGTAATCCGAATTTTTTAACAGTATATTTCTTACTGGAAAATTCGATTATTCCCCGTAATGATAAAATGTTTGGTACACCTGATAAAAAGGTGCCACGTATACCACACTGCATCCACTATACTAAAATGTAGTTTTCCTTTCTCACATTTAAGCGTGTGCATGATTTAAGTCAAAGCAGGTCAAATCAAATTCGGATTACTGTATCTGTCTATCATCTTAAGTTGTTGTTTTCATATAAATATGCCATTGCGAGTTTAGTGTATAATTAACTTACATCCTTAATACATTAGAATTTTTTTATCATACGTATATGAATTTTGCCGGTATTTTGCTTTTTATTTTGATAAAATTCTTAAACGCTACCCCCACCCCCTTCATCAAGCTCACAAACGTCATGTTAAAGTGAACCAACGAGTGAATATAAAGCGGCCATGTCAAATGTTCACATCTTCTCCAACTACGTACACCAGAGATGGATCCGAAGCAAGAGACAGAAGATTGGTCAAGTTCGAGTCTTTTCCTGTTCCAACAGTTCAAAGCATAATTCCTTCATTCTTTAGTAAAGTTGCCTCATTTTATCAGAGATATTCATATTCGATCCAGATGTGAATAGCATTACTACTTTTCTTGCATCCGATCTTGCATTTTGAGTTGTTCCAAAACCGTGCATTCTGATATGTTAAAGCGCTTTTGAAATGTTTGACTCTCCGGCCAGCTGAGTCAGTCTTGAAGGTGACGATATGTGGCAGAAATGACCGCATTTGTGCTTTGGTAATCGTTAAAGTTAAATTAACCTGGACCTCCTCTCCAAACCGGGTGTAACTGACGTGGATCCCAGGACCACTGACGGGAATGACCTTCAGAAAAGTTCTCATTGCATCCAGCTGGGTGTAGAACTGCTGTTTATTTAGAGTTTACACTAAAATTTAACGTACAAAATATTTTATTTTCATATTTGGAAAATGTATATACATGTACATGAATTATATTTGTATTTGTATTATAGAATTGCATATCAGGGGTGAAAATACCAGAATTACTGCAATACATACGTTGGAGTAGTCAGACAACTCTTGTGTTTATATCACTTTAAGTACTCGTATAAGTTATCTCCCTTTAAATAAAACCCTTTATTTTAAGTCAGCAGAAGGAAGTAAAGTAGTTACAGACACGTTCGTTTTTGAAAATGTCAGTGTTAAAAACTTTAAATATTGTTAATACCTGTTTAAATTACCATGGTTTCCATAGTTTACAAAGCGACTAATAGGACTGGTGCCATTTGGCTTGTTCTCTAGGTTATATATTCCAGGCGTTTTACCTGCAAATTCGCAAACGTCTGGAGAATACAAACTACTTGGCCTCAAAATTAGACATTATTAAAAATTTATTCGGCCCAGCTTTCAATAGATAATGGATATAAAATATCTTCACTTTTTATACATTAAGCTTTAAAAAATATGTGCGAAATGTACAAGGACAAAAAAGCCCGGTGACACCAGGTATTCAAGAAACAAAATTTACGGAAATCTGTCCGTCATTATCGGAAAAGTTCGCTGGTAATTAATTACGCAAATGGTATGTAAGTTCACGGATCAAAATGGCTGAACAACAATCTAAAAGCGACCAAAATGAAAGTTCTGTTGAAGAGAGAAAGGCCGAAAAAACAAAAAGATTCGTTGAGGCCATGTTTTCGTATGAAAATTTTGGATAGTTCGAGGCGTTTCTCATCCCTATAGCATTTTCTTCTTTGTTTTAAAACATTTTCGTGACGTAATCCTTTGTTTTTTACAGTACATTATATGGAATATTGTACTGTGTGCATCTAATATGTCAGTTGTAGTCCAATAATAATAGCTGGCCCTCCAGTAAGACCAATGCAAAGTTCCATTTCCTCGTTTTCTAAGGTATCGTCTATTATTTCAACAAGGGAAATAAGGAATGATTCAAATTCCTCATGCTTATTTTGTGATGTTAAGTATTATGACATTGAGAACATTTTCAAGTGTGAGAAACGCCTCAAACTATCCAATATTTTATAGAAAAACACATCTCGGCCCTCCGGGCCTCGATTTGCCTACAAGTACCAAATTTAACGAAACTACGACCGAATGCAATGAAATTTGGGGTGGGGTGGCTATTTTATATATTTTTGCTCTCCCTTACATAATATTTGAATCACAAAATAAGTATGATGAAGTGGATGCATTCAAGCTTTCCTTTTTTGAAGAAATTGTTAATACCCAAGAAGTAAGAGGAACTAGAACTCTGCATGATCGCCTTATGTAGACAAGCGGTTTTATAACATGTATGCTGTTATAATTATGCATCCGTTCTCTTCTTACTTTCGTTTGACCGTCCCCGTTGGCAGAGTGGTGAGAGCGTCCGCCTCGGGAGTGGGAAGTCGTGGATTCGATCCCCGACCTCGACATATCGTCGTAAAAATCGTACTGCTCCCTTGTTTGGCGCTCAGCATACAAGGGTACATGTAGTTCCATAACTGTTTGATCCGGTGTCAGGATAATGTGACTGGGTGTGGTATCATGCCACATGTCTACGGTGTGATACTGCAGTGTGGCAGCACTATATCTGTCTCAAGTAGACAGTTTCCAAATGACTAAAATACTGTCGGTGGGACGTTAAACCCAACAAACAAACAAGCATACTTACTCATTTAAGATTCAACCTCCCCTCCCCGTCCAAACTCACAAAAAATAACATTTGAACTTTGTATTGTATCTAATATTTATTATGTTGCATGTGCTTGGTATACTAGATTGACAGTGACTGGACAAATTCGAAAAAGGTTATCCCCCTGAATCATTGCATACCGTTTGAAATTATCAACCCAATAAACAAGAAAGAGAAAATACTTTTCTTTAAGCTGTAAGCGGACTTGGATCCGACTGACATATTATGATACAATAATACGCAACATTTTACGTGTTAAATTTTAACCAGCATCAAAACGCAACATTCAATTCCATACAGGAAAGTACATTTAAGTGATACTTTTAACAACTTGAAGCTTTATATTTGATTTTTAATTAATTTAAAATCTGAATATAAAATTTAAACCAGAAAATCATAAATTTTCCTCGGCCATGTCTGTCGGCTGTTCAAGCGCTGAATGCACACGCTGGCCGAAACTCTCGAGAACCCAGTGCTTCTAGAGCTCAACCTATTGCAACGGTACGCCAACCAGTGGAAATAATTTTCTTCTTATAAGCACATGGCATTTTCCTCTCGTCCAATCAAATGCTAGTATTTGTTCATAGTCACCGTGGACTGGTGCAACCACATAACTCACACTTTTGTGACGTTTTGTCGCTAGTGGAGGAAAATACCACGTGCTAACCTATACTTAACTCCGTTCAAACGCAGAAAGGTAAATATATCCCCATTCTGTATTTTCATGTACCTGGAGGTAATAAAAATATGTTATGTGCTGTTTGCAGTGCTGCCAGACACCCGCAGCTATCTGTTATAGGGCGAGAAAAACGTGCATCCCGTTTTGCCGCATTAATATTCACAACGTTCTGAGCGTTTCCGAATGCGAGCGGATTGTTTCCGACTATGTTAGGTAAACTCGTGTGTACTCCTCGGTTAAAAAGTCGGCGTTTTTTTTTTGGTGTGTTTTGTTTTGTTTTTTTAAAGATTTCGTTATCTTCATATAACTTAGTTTTAATTTTTCTGGGAATACACATGTTGCACGCTGTATTCTCAAACTTTGTTTCAACATACAACTTTCTGTCAGGATTGGTAGAATTAAATGTTGAACCTAATACATTTTTAAAGAACCCTTTCGGACCAGGAGTCTCATGTTCAGCATAAATTGATAAATTTCAATCCCAATCAGTAGTTAGAGCTGCACAATTTGGTTGTGTAGGACCGCATTTTATTAAAGTATTGTAGTATGTCTTACACAATTTTAAACATATGTAAAAAAAATTGTCATTTTATCCTTTTGCGCCGTTCTCATGTAAAATATGCATATGTTTATTGAATACCAGCAAACAAGTCAACGGTATGTCGCGGCCGCGGATCGAACGCACTGCCCCCCGATTCCGGAGAGAACGCTCTTCCCACTCATTCGCCGGGAGCGTTGTTTATTCGCTATATACAGATTCTACAGGTTATGTTAATAACTATTTCATTTTGCAGGGGTTACCTACCTGGACAGCCCGACATCACCCTGGATTTCACAATGGAGTTGACCACATCCCTGTTTGTTATGGGAAACCTTTGGTATAATGGCTAGCGACTGTTATCAGCTCAGTATGTAAAATCTGCTCCCCAGTACCAACACCAAACAACTGTAACTCGGGATAAGAAGTCTTAAGTATGGTCGCCTGAGTAGCCGCGTCTTGCAAATCTGAGAATAAGCCATCAGTGAGAACTATGACGTATTTAGAGACGCCGAACCGTGCACCATTTGATACTTGGAACACCTCGTCACCAAGTTTGGAGAAGGCACTTCCGATAAAACTCGGGCCGCTGGAACAGTTTATACTGTCAATGATATTTTCCATGTCAACGTGTGATGTGAGTTCATTCAGGTGAAAATGAACGTCGACATTCAGTGAGAAGCTGACGACACTTATTTGGGTATCAATTGGACCAATTGAGAAGTCGAGTATAAAGTCTTTGATGTACTCCTTCTGTCTTGTGAATGAGTCTTGACACTGACTTTTTGATGCGTCCATTACAAAAACAATATCCACGCCTGTAGGGAAATGGGGTTGGCACATGTCTGTAACAATTTATCTTTGATCATTATCTACAAAACACGAAACTGTAGTTGTCACTCAGGTCATCCCGAGTTGACCCGAGTTGAATTTCTGAACGCACTCAATGTCTCCAAACGGGAAAACGCAATTTTCGTAAACTGATGTCTTCACCAGTTCCGGGTAGCACATTCCAAAGTTCAGCCTGTGAAGCGAGCAAATTTGCAAAGAGTAAATGTGATAAGTCAAGTGACAATAAATGAAAAAATAACTTAATGAAAGTTATACGCTATTATCTGTGATGATACCGCCAATTTTATTTTTTACAATCACGGATGGTTACATTGTTGACTATGCGTCTGTAGATGTGTATTGCTGTAATACACACACTTATAGTTAAAAACCAAATTTTTAGTCAATGACAATCTGTGACCAAGCTGCTTTAAGAAAACTTATTAAATGAATTGATTGATGTCTATGAAATAGATCACCTTACTTTTTTTTTTTTTGGCGTGTTCGTGTTAACGGAAGAAATTTAACCCCTTGACGAAGACTTTGAAAACTGTTAGATCTATATGATTAATTGAATCTATCGTTCGTAGTCACTGTTTACTCGAAAAAAAAACTCGTTTAATTCTAGCTAACCGTTTTAGAGTTTAAAGAGTTCAGTAAACGGTGATCATTCATGTTAGATCCTCTATTTATGTCAGATTCGGTGGATAGCAAATTCTACCTTTTAATGTACACTGTATAAATAATCTGACTTGTTTAAGCACAATCCATTGGAAAATTCATTAAACGCATACATGTATTAGCAATACCTGTTTAATATTTCTTACAAATATAATTCTTTTAAAAAAATATTAAGTTAATATTTTTGACTGCCTGTTCTAGTTTTACTTAATAATGACTTAAAAGAGGTCATGAGCTACCAAACATTATTGATTATATTGACCTTTGGAATACAACAATATAAACCACTAAATTACGCCGACAAAAACAAGAAGACTTAGAAGACATAAATGGAACGAAACACAGCCTGTCAGATGAAACAAAGATAGTTCATATATTTTATTTTCAATGCCTACTCATCACATGTTCTAAAATAAATGGTGGAGCTATTACAAATGTCCTTATTTACTTGCAGTAATCCTTACTTGTCTCACAAAGCGCTTCATCCCATTTGCAGCAGTCCGGTTGAGTTTTTTTTGTACCCTATGCTCGTATTTGCTCTCTCCTTAGTGAGGAATACATTCTTGTGTGTGTACTGCAGAAAACTGTATGAATTGCAGGAAACGCCATCGTTCTAGGCATCTACAGGTATTAGGGTTTACTGTTGCTTTTAAGTAGTACCCATCCTAATAGCCATATTCCATATCTTGCAACTGTATGTTTATATTTCTATGAGACTTTGTCACTTTGAAGACTTTCAAAAATAAAAATATTTCACCAGGAGTTTTTTCAGTTTTGATCTTATTTTGGGGAGATAGTCCGCATTTAAGTTAACATTGAAGCCTATGGAAATATGTATTTTCTGTGAATATGAAAAACCGACTTTGATTTATGAGAAAAACTCATGGCAAAAAGATGCATTTTATGATTTTGTACCAACTTTCGTGAAAAAATCTAAACTTTACCATAGGAAAATGGAGAATTTTTTTTTTTTTTTTTAGTTTTCATTGGAGATAACTCACGGCAACAAACTAATCAAATGAGGTAATAAAAGAATTTCTGTCACATGTCATAGCATGTCAATTTACCCCTAACATTACCATTGATTAACACTTTAAAAGTTTATATACATGTGTATTGTAAAGTTATATGCATGGCTTTGATGGAATTGGTCGCTTTTAAGATGGGAAGACCTTAATAAAATGTAATGATGAGGAGGGCAAACAAGTTAAGTAATAGCTTTTTGTTCTTTTATTTTTACCCAGTTTCTCCCAAACCATAAAATGCTTTCAAGCGTTTATAGGGTTACCAAGACAAACTATAGTTGTATAGATTCTAGAATTGTGCTATCATTTTCTGAATAAACACGTGTTGATTATCTTATCCACTATGATGAATGTACTGAATAAACTAATAGTATTTGTAAATGTCGAAAATCTCTCTCTCTCTCTCTCTCCCATTTTTTTCCTCATGTATATGCTATATGATCACAGATTTTTTCAGATATATATTGATAGTACTTTTCTAAATGATGTACCTATGTACAATATTGCACTTAATCATTGTTTTGCTACTAAAATGGTCTAGGGAGGGCCCGTGACATACCACACATTCGTAATTAAGAAGAAGGTACATGTATCCCCTTTTCAGGACTGACAGAGATATTGATGTGGGTTCTATCTACTTTGTCTATCAACATTCTTACATTTTAATATTATTAAGATATTTCCCACAATACTAATCTGTCAAATAAATCCTAATTTGCCGACATGTATTCACTCAACCACTGATCTAAAAATAACCTGTGACGTCGTAACAGAAAATACCACACGGCGAAAGTGCGGGTTACAGCATTAATTTCACCGTAAAAGTCTTAAGATATCGCAACATCCATGCAATAATAATAAACTAGCAATTGTCAAAACAAATCCATCATATACAAAATTAAGTAGTTATTTACTTATAAACACATATCCAATTCTAATTCAATACCGATTCTAACAAACCAAAGTAAACCATTACACTCCAAAAATATAAAATAGATAAATAAGGGAGAAAACATAGTGACATGACTTCAGTTTAGTAATCTTTATTAATTATAATAATGAAAAAAAACATACCTGTTGAAAAACAATAAGCACACGGCCGTTCCTAACAATGCTATCGAAAAATATCTTCTTTTTCTCATAATTGTACCATTATTTAGATCTTAGTATTCGACAAAGTTAGAAAAAGTCATCTACTTGCCACTACAGGCTAGCTGTTCATATAATACAGCTTTTATCATGTAATTGACTTTCAAAACATCTCCAACAATCGGATAAATGTATGGCTTGTGGGGACTGGTCTAATTATGTGCCCAAGTAAATATTTATCATAAATCAAGTGCTTATGTACTGAACGTAGCGGGAAGTGTGGGATAATCAAACAAATTTCATAATCGATTATCGGATCGACCTAAAAACTGACTATCGATTATTCATCGATAAATCATCGAATGTTCTATTCATACAAAATGACAGAATAATAACAACAGACCAGTATTACAGACCAAGTCGATTCAAACAACTTGAAATTAATGTTTTGTGTGTTCTTTGATTGTATTCATGAATTTTTCCACAATATAATTTGCATATTTAAAGTAATAACTTACTATGTTCTATCTGTCAAAACTTTAAACTTGAGTTACTAGTATGTACTACTTCCTATTCAGATTTTACATTTCCTCTAAAATATCCTTTAAACAATTGAAATTCTATGGAAATCTAACATAATTTATTCCGAAATATTTTTTTTTATTTCGTATACACAACATATTTAAGAATCATTGTAAACTTGCAGGACAACTTTCTTGAAACGTCACAAGCAATTTCTGATGCTGGTATTTGACCTAGAAAATCGGTTAGGGATGAAGTTTATATGCGCATTGATAATACTCTCTCAGGGACCTGCTGAAAAATACTCCATAGTTTTTACACTGTCAAACATTCGACCAAGAAGGAATTATTCTAGAAGCATGACAATTGTCTATTTTATTAATGAAATATTGAGGATCATTGCAAGATAAATATTTCATGTATGTGTTGTTGTTTTTTTCTGTTCAAAACTATTTCTGAAAGCTAAATACTACGGTATTGCAACCAACAGGATGTATTATAACGGTTTTTGCGACGGGTTACTCCTCGCGTGCAATGGTTTTACAAAACTTCCTTTATTTTCATAAATTGTTTTGGTCTACATTTAGATACTCTGTCGCGTTCAGCATGTTTTATGTTTTCTGTAGTTTTTAAACCTATTTAAGGCTACATGGTGAATTATTTAAGCAATAAACAACATATTTGTACATAGTGCGCATTTATTTAACCTCTCTTTCGGTTTTGGAGAAGGAGTACACACAAGAATTCTTTTTCCCCGTATTTCCCCAATCATTACCCATTAATTAGAAAAGCCATATCGGCAAAGTATATTGGTATATATTAGACTTTAAACTGATTTAAAAGCTTTATCATATTTGATTACCTGTAAGTTGTCCTCTGTTTTTTATTTTTATCATATTAATTGCGAAATAACTGCTTACGGAATCCTTGTTCTCTTATTCATATTTGTTGTTTATTTCGTTACGATTCAACCGGAAGTTCTGTACAGTACTTTACATGATAATATGAATTGAAGACATTTAAGCAAATGCGATTTTTGCATCATAATTACTGTGACAAACAATAAGATTATTGTTGTCAATACATTCAGACGATATTTTGACTAGCGGAATGCCGCAAAAAAAAATCATAAGTCGCGGGTATTGGTATAAGGGGCAAATCACATGTTATTAGATAGCTCAATAGATATGATGTAATTAAAAAAAAACCATCAAATTTAGACTTAAAGTTTGTATTAAACTGTAATTCTATCGCAATATGACCACCAAGAACGATTGCATGAAGTGAACCTTTTCTTAGTAAAAATAGAAAACATTTATACATCGCACGCGTAAATCGGTAAAGATAATAAAGATGATTAACTCATTTTGCACGTTTTCGAAACTATGCAGTGACTAGTATCTCACGACGATTTGATGCTTAAAATCTATTCTAGAAACGAAAAGAAAATAAAACAGTATAAAAGATAGATGACATTTGTGCAGACATTGCTTTTCTAGTGGCAGTTTTATAGAAGGATTTGGCTGGGTACCAAGGTTGCACAAAACAGCTTCTATTGGGATAACATTAAACAATTACTGAGCGATGCTTCCGGGCGGACGGACAGACGTAGACGGGGTGAAGTGCGACAACTCTAAAACTATCAAAAGCGGGATATAAACTTATCAAATCAGCCAATATGCTGGCAATTTAGACAGTGAGCAAGCACATTATATATATATATATATATATAATGTGTGTGTGTGTGTGTGTGTGTGTGTGTGTGTGTGTGTGTGATAAGGTTAGTATATTAACATTAATATAAATAATATTTTAATGTAGTAGTTCAAAAAAAGTGTGTTATACCCCAGTTCCGATTTCCAGCGGAGAATACCCCTTGCCCCTCTTTTACCAAGTATACATAATTATCTGTTTCACGGATATATATTTCAGGATACATTTGGCAAACGTGTTCATTAGGATACACTCGTTATAAGAAGTTCATGGAAAGAAACAATAATTAATCAATCGATTAATTATCTTTTACTAGGCGTGGTTTCACTGATCATCAAGTAGTTGATTAATATTCATAATCAAAGCGCTGAAGACACTGAAGTTGTGTGTCTCAAGTGGAAGAGGGTTTGACAAGCTGCGAAAGTACAGGGAAAGTAACTTAGTTTTTCCAAATATTTAACTTATATGAAAATAATTAACGATTGTTCATTGAAGGCTATAGAAATATAGGGGGGGGGGGGGGGGGGGGGTGTGCTAATTGTTATCAGTTTGTTGAAACAAATGGTGCGTTCATCTTATGACCCTTTTAACGCAGCGTTAAAGCGGGGTTATTGGCATTGTGCGAAAATTTGACATCTGTTTATTAAATTTACTGTGATAAACAAAAGAAATGAGACAATACTGTTCTCTTATCAGTGCTTTGATTTGTACTACCGAGCGACGGCACAGTTTCTATTTATAGATGCAACTCAGTGGATCCCTATTGTATCTTTAGTAACTTCCGACAGCTGATATACACCTGTATCAGCCATTCTATAGAGCAACAAATAACCACTGAAGATATCCCTGATGTATCTGAAATACGTAGATGTGATTTTAAGGAGGTTACACGGATTTTTATCGTAATTCAAGCTTTCTATAGGGACCATTGAAACACCACTAACTAACCGAAACCTGCACATAAACCACCCAATTTCAGGCATGAGCCACCTTTGCATTCGAAAGAAACTATACTCCTCCGCGTGGTAAAGTGAGTTACGCAACATCCTAGTGAAAATAGTTCTTCTGTGCTTTTATACTACATGCATTTTTTGTGTCCCGTAAATATTTATATTTTACTTAAAATTGAGTTTTCACTACTTTGGCTGATTCTCAGCATATCTGTATTGTAGAATTCTGTTCAATCGTTCGGTCATTCATACAAAATTGAGAGGTTATTCGGTTTTAAATGTAAAGGAACGGACCCTCAGAATGTAGGTACTAAAGTTTTGAGCGACTACGTCACACACAATTAAAAACGAAGCAATACCATTGTATATACGGAGATAATAGCCGAATATTTAGCGTAGGTTCCGAGGATAATTATTCAATCGTGCCTTCGTGTGAATTAATTCATATGCCAGTCCATTTTCGACCAAACACTTTTAAGAATTTGTTCTATGTTTCTTTTTGTTAGTAAGAGAAAAGAAAATAGATTGGCCAAGCTAAAATTATACCGCTAGCTCGGTTCCAAGGCCCACATTGTGAGCCAAAACTTGGTTTACCATTTTCATTTTTTCCATTGTTATTGTGAAAACAGTTAAAAAAATAAATCAGTATATTCATACTCTACCTTTTTTTGTCTGAAAAGGCCATTAAATATCAATAATTATTGGTAATGAATTATTACACTCATTGATATTCTATCACTGGTTTTCATAGTATTTTCTCACGTTAACAAGAGAAGGAATAAACATTTGCGTGTATGTATTTTTATATGCATAAATGTACATATGTTGTGTGAATATATGTATGCATATATATTTTGATATTTCTTGAAAAAAAAATATTATTTTAAGTGTAGAAATACCATAATTTTATATTTTAAGTATCTATAACAAAAATATATATGTTAGTTTTATTATTAAATTTATTTATTTTATTTATTTGTTTGTTTCCTTCGGGATTCGAACCCATGCGGTGAAATTGAAATACATTGATGACTTGGTGTCGTTACCACTACGCCACTTTGGAGCCTTATTGTAATCCGATTAACAACAATGATAACATTTTCCTCGTGCTTGGACGTTTCCCTTACGTTGGAAAAAATAATAACAAAATAAGCTCTATTTTGTAAAATGGCTATTTTTTTTAAATTGTTTTAAAGAAAACATACAAATTAAATAAATCAAAAGTGAATGAATTAAATATTCAATGAAATAAAATAATTATCATTATTACTGAAAATGTAAACCCGTGCCAAAGACATAACACGAAACGTATATAAGGTATGAACTGATTTGTCAAGATTGCATCATGTTTCTGCACAATGCAGACTATGCATATCTATACAGTTCGCTTCCGCGAACTTAATCTACCTTAACTGTTTTACAGTTGAGGTCTCAATCAAAGCATGATCCTGGTCGTGGGCTCTCATGCACAGTCCTCCTAATTTTTTGCCTGAAATGTTTACTATTTTATTGATTTTTCTAAAGTAATGGAATTACCACCATATTGGGGAACATTGCTTAACCCATTCATGATGAGTGATGGTCATTGATATAGGTGAGAAATCAAATATAACTCATCTTTTAGTGAATAGTACTCACCTTATTTAATGAGTAATGTTCACCTATAAAATGAATAGTACTCAACTTATTTAATGAGTACTCACCATTTTCAGTGAATACTGTTCACCTTTTACATAAATCACCTTATTTAATGAGTACTGTTCACCTATAACATGAATAGTCTTCAACTTATTAAGTGTTCACCCAATTACATGAATAATTCTAACCTTTTATAGTGAGTTCTGTTCACCCAATTACATTAACAGTATTCATCCTTTTAGTGAGTTATGTTTCTAAGCAGTTAAATGAATAATACTCACCTTATTAAGTGAGTTTTGTTCACCTAATTTTATGAACAATACTCACTTTTTTTAGTTGTATTCACGTTATTACGGAGTTCTTTTCATTCCATTTAATTTTTC